>OZ024828.1:49346534-49678997 GCA_964016985.1 Anodontia alba | reverse complement strand
TTTCCCTGGTGGAAAGCCTAGAGAAACTCCTGCATAGGAACAGATAAGCTGGGTATTTTGTGATAATTAAAAGACACTTTGCTACTTCTCCACTTAAAAATGCAATTTGTGGGTATTCATTAGAATTGCAATTCTAATGAATATCCACAACATTTGTTTTAGACATGTTTAATAATGATGAAATAAGAAAATATACCGCTAAATATTAGCTCCAAATACACATCTTGTCGAAAGCTAAGCTCCTGGCATACCAAAACCTCTTTTTAACACGATTGTTTGGGTTCAAAGCGTTAACGTGGTTAGTTAGTGTTGTATCCAAACCACAATATATATATATATATATATATATATATATATATATATATATATATATATATATATATATATATATATATATATAAGAAACGACAATTTACGGTCATTTTTCTATATAATCTCTACATTTAGGGAACCATCTTTGAACTGTGTTACATCGCAAACATGTACATATAATAAACCGTGTTACAAGGAGGTTTATGTGTATCTTAATTGCTTTGATTGGTCTAACTGTCAACTAAAGGAGGCCAGAACAAAATCAACATAACACACAGTTAAAATATATGGTTTATGCGCTTCCAAAATGTTATAGGCTTTTTCAGAGACAGAATGAGCCACCGCTTTAAACGTCCCATTAGGCGTTCTACGTGTATCCTCACTCTAGCTATGGATACGGATTCCCTAATTCCTGCACTGCCATCTGACTTTTGTCAATAAGAAAATGTATAGTCACAAGTCTGAACTTATGCCGTGCAAGTGATTCACGTCCCGTAAATCCCCTATTGACCACGATGGATTCTCCTTCCTCTAACTTATCGACAAGTCCACTATCAAACACAATCTGATTGCCTGAAATGCTTCCTTCGAACAAGTCCGAAATGAAAGTCGGTATGTCATTGGGGCTGATTCCTATTAGATCTTTCAGAGCATTGCAGCTGTTGTATTTGGAATATGTGGCAACCTGAACTCAAAGTCTGATGGTCTTTCAAGGCTTATCTCTGTACAGCCTATGATCACTTGCACATCTTTGTAAATCTTTTGAACGCTTGTGAACTGTGACGTCTCACCTTCCCTCTAGACATTTATATGTCAATACCTGTCAGCACGTTGTGCATGAAGTTCAACTACAGTCGAACCTCGTTATCTCGAACTCGCTTATTTCGAATTACCGCTTATCTCGAAGTGAAAATCTGGTCCCTGTTTTAACATGAAACTATGACAACAGATAACAAAATAATGTGGAAAAGAGGAGAAATTGCTCCTAAGGAGCAATTTCTCCTCTTTTCCACATTATTTTATATATATATTTCTAACTTCAGGAGTTAAATTACATATTCATTTGTTCAATGTGGTTGTTCAATTTATTGTTTTCTTCACTCTCTCAACTCTGATATGTAGAGGTACGGATATCTCGAAGTGCTTCAGTGAGTCCCCTGGAATTCGAGATAACGAGAGTCGACTGTATGTAAAGAATATCCGTGACACGTGAATTTCACTGATTTTAAATCGTTCAGCTAAGTCCATGTTAGCAGAGCCTTGCCTTAGTTTCACTAAATGAAGAAATGGAGCAGTTTGATTAAGGTCCACATTATTAGCATGTCATTCATCGACTGTATCAGCTGGATTGTTAATAGGATGTTTACTTAATAGCTCACCTGGGCTGAAGGCTAATCTTTTCTATCTGCTGTGTCATCTACAGGAGCTGATTCATGTGTTGTTTCTTCTGGTGAATTGTTTTTTGTCATGAATTGTGATGTGTTTTGGTCTTGAACAGTTGCAGTCTCTCCACAGTAAACTACAACAGAAAAGCCATCATAAGTTTTCTGTAACATCATACAGTGCATACTGATCATATTTTTGGTGTAATTTTTAGAATATTTCCTGTAAATCAGTTAATCTGAAAAGAAGATGTATTATTTGTCAGACAACAACTAACCAAGAATCACAGTGAAAGAGACACATTGCATATTAGATATATGCACCACATTAAGGCTGGCACAATTCATCGCATAATCAATTAATTGATCGATAAATTCCGCAAAAATGATTATCCCTACAAATTTGCTAATAACTGATCATTTGATTTCTGTGTCTGTTACTGTATTTACCCTTAGTATTCGGTCACCTCAACTCCTTACCATACTTTATCTAAAATTTGAACAAGTACAATTTACTAGCCAATGTTTGTGTAAAATCAGCTTAATGAGTGACAAACAGTGTAGATCCTGATGAAATGTTGCGTTTAGCGGCGTCTCATCTGGGTCTACACTGTTTGCTCAGGCCTGCCTGGCCAAATACGTACAGTAAAGTATAACGTATAGTGAGAGTCATGCTCAGACAGATAGGTAAAATAATGACCTAATCTTTAGTGATTACTAATCGTTTATCGGTCACAATGGCAGGACTGATAATCGATGATCGTTTTAGCTCTGATTAGCCAGCCTTATACCACAACGGTTACAGACAACGATTTGACTGAGAAGAACAAACGTAGCTGAAATCAATAAGTGGTAATAGGGAGTAAATACCTGTTTGGGAACAACTTGCTACAGATCAGTTAGATCCATGGCAAGTTGTTTGCTGACAGGTATTTACTCTCTATTACCGCCTAGGTTCTCTCTGGGTAACCAGTGTGGTCTAACTTTGCTGGGACTTACTGCCTATTAAAGTCTGTCACAGGTGTTGTCTCTGGATAACGGCACATGCATGTATCCCACCTTTTTGGAAGCAGTCATAAACGAAAGCTAACAATGAAAAAAAAATGCAGATAGATTTATGTCAAATATTGCAATCAACAAATGAAAATATTTGTTTTCGACTGCAATTTTTTTTTCTTGTAGTCGAAAACCTTAAACATGAAACTGACTTGCTTTTTTTTTTTTTTTTTTTTTTTTTTTTTTTTTGTGATTGCTATCTACCCATTGTGTGTATATTTACATTCTTAAATTTTGCCTAAGGACAAATACACAACTGTATGTATTATCATAACTATCTTCTTTTTTTTTTTTTTTTTTTTTTTTTTTTTTTTTTGTTGTTGTTGTTGTTGTTGTTGTTGTTGTTGTTGAGCACTGCCGGGAAATATAATAGAAAAAACTAAATAAATAACAAGAGGACCATGATGGTCCTATATCGCTCACCTGAGCAAACAGATTTGCATACTTAATGTTGAAGTTTCAGCCAAGTTCACTGCTCTAAGATTTATGTATAAATTTTATAACCATGACGAATCATGACAGCTTCAACAAACTTGGTAGAGGGTAACCAAAGGAACATTCCTGCCAAGTTAAACTGAAATCGGTTCAGTGGTTTCTAACAAGAAGATTTTTAAAGTTTTCTATTTAGATATAGAGGGAAAATAAGCCCCACCCCCTAGCAGGCATGTTTTTTGACAAATCAGGATTGCTTGAACATTCTTGGTAGAGGGTCACCAAAGCATTATTGAAATTGGTCAGGAGGTATTTGACAAGAAGCATTTTAAAGTTTTCTATACAGATATATACTGAAAATAAGCCCCGCCCCCTGGAGGCCATGTTTTTTGACGTATCATGAAGGCTTGAACCGTCGTGGTAGAGGATCACAAAAGCAACATTCTTGCCAAGCTACATTGAGCTCAGTCCAACGGTTTCTTACGAGAAGATTTTTAAAGTTTTTTATATAGACATATAGGGAAATATAAGCCCCGCCCCCTAGCGGCCATGTTTTTTGATGATCATGACAGCTTGAACAACCTTGGTAGAAGATCACCAAAGAAACATTCCTGCCAAGTTATATTGAAATCAGTCCATTGGTTTCTGAAAAGAAGATTTTTTAGTTTTCTATATAGATATATAGGGAAAATAAGCCCCACCCACTAGCAGCCATGTTTCTTGACAAATCATGATTACTTGAACAATCTTGGTAGAGGGTCACCAAGGAAACATTTTTGCCAAGTTGTAATGAAATCGGTCCTGTGGTTTCTGAAAAGAAGACTTTTAAAGTTTTTCTATATAGATATATAGGGAAAAAAGCCCCGCCTCCTGGCGGCCCTGTTTTTTGATGAATCATTACGGCTTGCATAACCTTGATAGAGGGTTACATAAGAAACATTTCAGCAATGTTAAATTGAAATCAGTCCAGTGGTTTCTGACAAGAAGATCATTAAAGTTTTCTATGTAGATATACGGGGAAAATAAGCCCCGTCCCCCTACCAACCATGTTTTTTGACAAATCATGATAGCTCGAACAATCTTGGTAAAGGGTCACCAAGGAAACATATCTGTCAAGTTATATTCAAAATCGATCCAGTGGTTTCTGACAAGAAGATTTTTTCAAGTTTTCTATATAGATATATATAGGGAAAATAAGTCCCGCCCCTACCAGCCATGTTTTTTGACAAATCATGACGGCTTGAACAATCTTGGTAAAGGATTACCAAGGAAACATTTCCGCCAAGGTATATTGAAATCGGTCCAGTGGTTTCTGACAAGAAGATTTTTTCAAGTTTTCTATATAGATATATAGGAAAAATAAGTTCCACCCCCTAGCGGCCATGTTTTTTGACAAATCACGATTACTTGAACAATCTTGGTAGAGGGTCACCAAGGAAACATTTTGGCCGAATTATAATGAAATCGGTCCAGTGGTTTCTGACAAGAAGATTTTTTAAGTTTTTCTATATAGATATATAGGGAAAATAAGCCCCGCCCGCTGGCGGCCATGTTTTTTGACGAATCCAAATGGCTTGAACAATCTTGGTAGAGGATCACCAAAGGAAAATTTCTGCCACATTATATTGCAATCGTTCCAGTGGTTTCTGACAAGAGGATTTTTTAAGTTTTCTATGTAGCTATATCTGGAAAATAAGCTCCGCCCACTGGCGGATTACCAAAGGAACATTTCTGCCACATTATATTGCAATCGTTCCAGTGGTTTCTGACAAGAAGATTTTTTAAGTTTTCTACATAGATATATAGGGAAAATAAGCCCACCCACCCTCCCCTCCCCCCCCCCCCCCTCCCGCCCCCCACGGCGGCTATGTTTTTTGACGAATCCAAATGGCTTGAACAATCTTGGTAATGGATCATCAAAGGAACATTTCTGCAAAATTATATGGAAATCGGTCCAGTGGTTTCTGACAAGAAGATTTTTTAAGTTTCTATGTAGATATATAGGGAAAATAAGCTCCGCCCACTGGCGGCCATGTTTTTTGACGAATCCAAATAGCTTGAACAATCTTGGTAGAGGATCACCAAAGGAACATTTCTGCAAACTTATACTGAAATCGGTCCAGTGGTTTCTAACAAGAAGATTTTTAAAGTTTTCTATATAGATATATAGGGAAAATAAGCTCCGCCCACTGCTGGCCATGTTTTCTGACGAATCCAAATGGCTTGAACAATCTTCGTAGAGGATCACCAAAGGAACATTTTTGCAAAATTATATTGAATTCGGTCCAGTAGTTTCGGACAAGAAAATTTTTTAAGTTTTCTATATAGATATATACGGAAAATAAGCCCCGGCCCCTGGTGGCCATGTTTTTTGACGAATCCAGATGGCTTGAATAATCTTGGTAGAGGATCACCAAAGGAACATTTTTGCAAAATTATATTGAAATCGGTCCAGTGGTTTTGGACAAGACGATTTTTTAAGTTTTTAATTAAAAAATCTATTTTTAGCTCCTGTGACCTAGATATGCAATGAACCGAAACCATTTGAACAACTTTGAAAGAGGACCAACCAAGGATCATTCCTGTGAAGTTTGGCAAAATTCCCACCAGTGGTTTAGGAGGAGATGTTGTTTAAAGATTGTGGACGGACGGACATCCGGACGACGACGACGGACGGTGAGTGATCACAATAGCTCACCATGAGCCTTCGACTCAGGTGAGCTAAAAATCAAAGCATTCTTACGGTTTGTTTTCCATTTAAATACTATAATATCTGTTACAAGCACATGTATCTCTTTACAATACTGTAATGATCCTATTTTTCCGACAGCCAGGTTTAAGCAAACAGCGTAGACCCCTATCCGAACCAACCAGACTGCTCTTATAAGACTAGTCTGATCAGGGTTAACACAGCCATTCTGCTTTTATCTTTTTAGACACATTGCTTAGGCGTAAAACGATAGCTGTGTTTCCACTAACATGCTGAAAAAAATTTGGTCGGTAGGTAGGAGAAACTTTTTTTATTATTATTTTTCTATTTTTTCTCCAGAAAAGAACAGGGTCGGTTCTGTAATTGTATAAAAATACAGGATTTTTTGTTTTTTTTTTTTTTTTTTTTTTTTTTAGGGTCGATGCTTTAACTTTTTTTATTTTGCATTTTTACTGATAAAAATAGCAGAGTCGGGTGTTTGAAACTGAGGCGGGCGGGTTAGTGGAAACACTGTTATTTTTTACGCCTTAAATAAAAGGCTAAACTGATCAAATTTTAGGATAATTACAGTATTGCAACGGAACACCACCGCCGGGTCGAGCTAATAATTGAAAAACTGATCAGAGGTTAGGGGGCGATGGTGCTAATACAATAGATATGTGTGGATCCGACCTAGGCCGTGCTCAGTGCTCTATGGAAGTAAATAGACAGCCAGGCATTGTTACAATATATTGATTTTTTTTGACTTTCCCTTATCAATTTTACGTAGACTAGAGCATAACTTAGAAGTCGTATCTAATTAAGCAAATGATAACATAAGCTCATATGCGGTGGGATTTTTAGTTGTCAAATTAGGCCACTTCAAAATCTTGAAGTACACCCAATAGAAAAATACATAGAACTATGTTTGCAGCGGCGTCTGTATACCAAACCATAGAACGTAATAGAGCACATGTTCCATGTAATAAATTTAACATACAACCATTTATATGCAATTAAACAGTCAGACACCAAGGTATCACTATTGCTGCGTTGCCTACATTAATACATTATCAAATCTTCAGTTGCGGCTATATAACTCAATCTATTCTATATACAAGAATTCCGCGTGAAGGCGTCATCGCACCTGCTGGGGCAAAAATCACAGGAGCCACAATCAGAACGTGGTTATTAAATAAGTTTATTTCATTCTTAGCAGTGCTTACTTGGAAAACTGGGTTGAAAAAAATGTAGACAAAGTGCCTAGTGGGGCACATATATTCCAGGCCAGTCCCATTCCCTCAAATGGCTATATCTTCAGCACTGACTTTTCGTATCATACAGCCCAATGATAATGGAACGTTGACGTAAAATGTGTAAAAGTCACTGGAGCATGAAATATAGGTCAAGGTCACGGGTCAAGGTACCTGGTAATTCAGTACATTAAGGAGAAGCACAATGCAAAGTATGGTGGTTGTAGGCCTTATAGTTGAGGAGTTATCAAACATCAAAGTAAAATGTTTCAAATATAGGTCAAGGTCACTGGGTCAAGGTACCTGCCAAGCCACTGCAATGAGGTGAAGCACTATGCAAGGTTTAGTGGTTGTAGGTCTTATATTTGAGGAGATACCGAACATCAACATAAAATGTGTCAAAGTCACTGGAGTGCACAATATAGGTCAAGGTCACCAGGCCAAGGTACCTGCCGAGTCAGTACATCGAGAAGAAGTGCTATATAAGGTTTGGTGGTTGAAGGCCCTACAGTTGAGGACATATGGAAGGGTGACGTAAAAGGTGTAAAAGTCAATGGAGCGTGAAATATAGGTCAAGGTCACCCAGTCAAGGTACCTGCAGAGTCCGTACATTGAGGAGAAGCACTATGCAAGGTTTGATGGTTGTAGGCCTTATAGTTGAGGAGATATTGAACGTTGACGTAAAATGTGTAAAAGGCACTGGTGCGCAAAATATAGGTCAAGGTCACCGGGTCAAGATACCTGCCGAGTCAGTACATCTAGGAGAAGCACTATGCCAGGTTTGATGGCTAGAGGTCTTACACTTGAGGAGATCTCGAACGTTGACGTAAATTATGTCAAAGTCACTGCAGCCAAAATATAGGTCACGGTCACCCGGTCAAGGTATCTGCCAAGTCAGTACATTGAGAAGAAGCACTTTGCAAGGTTTGATAGTTGTAGGCCTTATAGTTGAGAAGATATCGAACGTCGATGCAAAATATGTCAAAGTCACTGGAGCGCAAAATATAGGTCAAGGTATACCTGCCAAGTCAGTACATCTAGGAGAAGCACTATGCAAGGTTTGGTAGTTGTACGCCTTATAATTGAGAAGATTTGGAACGTCAACGTAAATTGTGTCAAAGTCAATAGAGCGCAAAATATAGGTCAAGGTCACTGGGTCAACATACCTGCCAAGTCAGGAGGTCAGGGAGATGTGTCATGCAAGGTATGATAGTTGTTGTAGAATTGTAGTTGATTAGAATACTAACTTTGACGTAAATGTCGAACTTCGACATAACAGAACTGTTAACAGACAGACGGACGGACGAACGAACAGACGAATGGAAAAGCGGGCATCTATGTCGCAAAGTCAGGAGGTCAGGGAGATGTTTCTTACAAGGTTTGATGGTTGTTTAGTCTTGTAGTTGATTAGAATACTAACTTTGACATAAATGTCGAACTTCGACATAACAGAACTGTTAACAGACGGACAGACGGACAGACGAACAGACGAACAGACAGACGAATGGAAAAGTGGGCACCTATGTCGCAAAGTCGGGAGGTCAGGGAGATGTTTCATGAAGATCTGATGGTTGTTTAGTCTTGTAGTTGATTAAAATACTAACTTTGACATAAATGTCGAACTTCGATATAAATGTTGACAGACGGACGGACGAATTGACAGACATACGGAAAAGCGGACGCCTATGTCGCAAAGTCAGGAGGTCAGGGAGATGTTTCATGCAAGGTTTGATGGTTGTTTAGTCTTGTAATTGATTAGAATACTAACTTTGACATAAATGTCGAACGTCGACATAAATGTTGACAGACGGACGGACGGACGGACGGAAAATCGGACGCCTGTATCGCACTCTGCTACAAGCAGGTGCGATAAAAATAGGCTTTCCAGTAGCGACTATACAAACCCAAATCACCTGTATTTTAAGAGTGCTACGGATAACTGTTAATTACACCTAAGTCAGTTGTTGCATATGTATCTGCTGTCAGTAGTGATTACATGCAAACCCAACTGTTAGTCGTGTCTGTATTCAATTCAATCAAATATATTTATTTTCTATTCTATGTGCGAGCTCTCAACAAGCATAAATACAACAACAACTAACGTTTTTATGACTAAATATTAGCAATAAGAATTAAATGTTATATAAAATTCTCCATAAACCACGAGTAAAAGACGTTTCTCCTACATAGGTGGAGTGTTCACCTATATAGGCGGAACAGTCCTGTCGCCAGTCTTAGTACCGAGGATGTGAATAAATGTAACGTGCCTAAACCTCAAATGCTACGCCCATACCAGTGATGCACAAACATTCATTTAAGCTTTACAATCCTACACCCATATAGATGGCGCTGCCTCTATGTGACCCAGTTGCCTGCCAGCGTTAAAAATCTGAAAACTGAAAAACCCATATAGGCGCGCATTAGAAAAGTTTGACAAAGCAACACAAAATGATGTGAACACACTAATGTTGTTTTCACAGTATGTCTGAATGAATATGGGTAAGAACAAATACCTAGAATGTGCTAAAAATGTATATTTTTGGCTATCCAGACGCCGTAAACAACCTCCGCGGACATAGGAGAATCTGCGCCTATTCAGGAGAACAAACGCCTATTTGGAGAAATTTCACCAGGACAGAAGAAAAACACAAATACCACTTTATACATACACAGACATATATTTCTGCATAGCAATACCTATACCAACGGTTTACAAAGTCTCAGACCTATGCAATCACCTCCCGATTTAAACCGTTACTGTCGGCAGTATCTGTGTACGCCTATACAAGAGAAACACACTCAAAACATGCGCAGGAAGAGACATATATTTCACTTAAGGTCTTTAACATTGCTAAATGATTTTGTAATAACTACTATACTTGTTAATATAGTAAACCTGTGCCAACTTCGCCCAAAAGGTAAAGTAAAGATAGTGAATATTGAGAGAAAAGGGTTTCCTCCTAAAATGAGAGTACGGAGTCCCAGATAAGTGGAAAAGAGTCAGCGAGTTGGAGTTTAAGATACCTGGCTGGGGCCAAGAATAGATTTCTTCATTGGCATTTCTACTCGAATCAAATTATCGTCTCAAAAATTAGGAGAACCCGATTCTTGGAGAAAAATAAACCAGCTTTGTTTAAGCGGAAGCCTTAGACCACTCGGTTGCTAACAACAAATGCAACCGGATGAAAGCAACAGACGCATTGTATTTATACTGTTGAGGCGCGCGCCGCATGACGTCAATCCCACTCATACGGAGTCCTCGGATTTTACGGCATAGTGCGGCGTATTGGGATTATCAATAAAAGAAGGTCAGCAAAACGAGTTTTTAAACAGGAATAAAGGAGAAATTAAGCCGTAAAAGGGGGAATAAGGAGCAGATCATGGTATGTGAAGTTTAATATAAGATCGAAGTTCATAATTTAGTGCGGAAATAAGCATGGCAATGGGTATTTACATGGAAAAATGCTAGCGAAGTTGGCGCATGTTCGTTCGGACTTGGATCTTTTCGGGTCCAAAACAAGTGTTTACAACAACAATGATATGACAAAACAAAGAAAATCTTTGTGTTTTCCCTTCTTACAAGTTACTTACACAGGCTGCCGTGAGAATAACAGGAAATAGCCAGGTGCCGTTACAGTATTTTTGGGGGTTAACCAAAACTAAAGGAGTTTTACGGTGTCTCTTTGAAAACTTTCATTTTTAACAACAAGAAAAGTCAGGCTTTAAACAGCCTCTTGATACATGGTTTGTTATCATTAGTAACATGTTTTGAAGCTTTCCTCTATATAATTTACAGAGTTCATGCTTTGGCCCTGATCAGCCATATAAAGTAAAGATGTTGTGGTGTAAATACATAGTGAACATTGACAGATAGGCATAATGTAAACAGTGCATAGGCTGATCAGGGTTTTTAATGGCCATTCCATCTTCATCCTTGGGGCAAATTTCTGTATTTTGAAATCACTATGTTCAAAATTTAGGATAATTAGAGCAACTTTTTGGAGTGTTTAAATTTTGGGATTTTTATGGTACATGTACATTTTATCTTCTTTTGTATAGAAACACCACAATCTCTATAAAACTCCTTTAAACCATGTTAAACCATGCTTCAGTTTTATGACCCATTCAAGAGTTTATCATTCATATAGAGTCAACTGCAAATCGAAGGTGGGCTATATTGGCGTTTACGAAGAGAGAAAAAAAAACTCCTGACGTTTGTTTGTTTGTGACGAGGTTTTACGTCCCCGTGAATACATTTTAGGTCATTCTGGAGAAGTTGCCTCCGGTATTGTGGGACTTTTACCTTTTAATGAGATGAAATGACGCCATTACCCTATGAACCCGTTAGAGTATGTGTAGGCGGGGTAGGGGGTGCGGGTGAAGGGAGGGTTCAATCGCACCACTTTGGCCTGGGCAGACTTAAACCTTTTAAGCAGGTTACCAGTACTCAAGTGTTCGGTCAGTTTCAGCTCCGCCTAGAAACACCATGCAGCACAATCTATAAGCCCTGATGGGCGGGGGCAAGGGCCTCCTGACCTGAAGTCACTGAACTTGATTACCCAAATGACATGAGCAAGGCTGTACCATAAAGTAAGAGACCTAGTGTTTAAGACTGTGCACACTTAATCATCAGCCCAGGCCATAGAAGCCCGCCCCCAAACTGCCTTCTAAAATCAAATGAAGTGAAAACTGTGTTAATAAAGGTACTGCTTCGACTGCTTTATATAACAGCCCAGAAAATATTTGTAAAGTGGCCACCTCAAACTACCTGTAGTTGAAGCTGGGTTAGGGTTTATCATTTACAAAGATTATGAGAAAGTGATACTGAGTATATGGCGATGGTTTTGGTTCTGATCAGATCCAAGCCGAGTTGTTTCTCTAACTACCATTACAGCTACCACACATGCAATGTATGCATGTACCGTATAGTCCTAAAATGTCGGACAACCGAAAAATGTTGTAACTCCGACCACTGTGGTTTTACCTTACACAGTGGTCGAACTACTCTGATCTGGTCTATACTGTAATCTCAGGCCTGTCTGTCCGAAAAAAAAAAAACAAATCAACAATATAGTTGTGCGACTTTTTGCAGCTGCCATTTTTTCTCTCTCTTCGTCAGCAATATTTCAGTCATTATGGAGATTCTTTGTCTGATATTTTAGGATCTTTTCCCGACATTAAGATGAATGACATCCAAAGCCCTGCTGTCCTCCGAAAAAAAAAGGCTAGGGGTTATCTGTAGCCCTGAACGGACCAGTACTCAAGGGTTCAGTATGTTAGCTAGCAGCTGTGGGTGGAAGCACCATGCAGACGAGCTCTGATAGGCGAAATCTTTGATAATTTACATATTTATAGGACCATTGAACATTTCAAAGACTGTTTAGAGCAAATGCAATAGTACAATATTGGTGGAAAGAAAGATACCGAATCCACCAGTCTAACAAACAGTCATGTATATCTCTACCCTAGATCTGAGCGCCTGGTGAGGCGTGTAGTGCTTTTAATGACTTTGGTATGCTGTGCCGCAGAATCCGGCCCACAATCTTCCATTCCCCAAAAGCTGACTTTATTGTTTAAACTTCTCCAAACAAGGTACTGAAGCTTGCTAAATGGAGTTTTCCTAACTAGCTGGAAACATGGCCATGCCTGTTGCCCCAGTTGATTTGTACTTCAGCATGTTTAACAGTATATGACCAACAGAAGATCTAGTCAGAGTGCAAGAGTTTGGCCTCAACTAAGTATATTTACCTCTTTCTCTAGCTTTCTGGCTTTCATTCGTCTTTCTCTTGGTGTAGTACCGTCAGTATTCCTCTTCCTTTCTTTTCATAAGAGGGTGGGGCAACGACTTTCAGCTTCCTTAATGTCGATTTTTGAGGGTCATCTCTGTTGTTATATTCAGCAAGCACCTTGGGCCACTCCTTTGACCACGGAAAAATACTGTCAGTAGTATCATCGTACGTTTTCACCCCATTTTCATTTCTTACCAGCCTCATCCACAATTGTCTCACTCGGGGATTTGTTTACTCATTTGGTAATCGATAAAATTTTAAGTCATGATTGCCATGGGATTCAGCTGAACGCAATGGCACACAACAATTTACCCTTGGCATCTTTTAAAGACAGGAATGCACTATAAAAAGAGGATTAAGTTCCACAGTGTCATTCTGTCTCTTGATCTCAAGGAGATAGCATCTCCAGTCAAACAACAGAATTACCAAGTATGGTATTTCTAGTCCACTAATTGGCTAAAATAAATTCACACCTGTACCTGTGCAGGTAAAATAATCCCTGTACTGGGAACCAGACCCCCGGTTTGAAAATCCTGTCTGAAGTCCACAATGTATCACATTTTTCGAGTGTCAGTGGTTACATGCTTCGCTAATCAACAACAATGGCGGATCTATCCCCCAAATAATCCCATAATGCAATGCGGTATTGCTTGCCTACGTCACAGAGGTCAAGATCTAATAGGTATATTTGGGTTACTGACATAATCACTGTCACCTACTACTACTGTTTCATTCATTGTAACTGTTTATTTATGATTTACATAATAAATAATAAATAATTATACCTGTATCACATTCTGTTTATAGCTGACCTACACAATGTATATACACTGTGCAGGTCAACTAAATATATATTTATAAATATTATAGTAACTAATAGTTGTAGACCTCTGGGCCCTATAATGGCTCAAAGGTCTACAAAGCATAAAAGCACATTAAAACGGTTGGCCAGTGAACTGCTAACACAGAACACAGACCAACATATAGAGAAATGGGGAAAATTTGAATATTGACCTGTGAGCCGTGTATACGGCACACAGGCCAATACAGTCTGATCAGGGTAATAGTATGAGAGGGGCTCCACTTCCTAAAAAAGCTTGTATTTCGTTTCGGCAAGCACAAATTAGAAAGAGGAGACAAAAAAGGTATGAAAGATGTAAGGAAGGTTTACATGTAAATTAATAATACTTTTCTTTTGCAGAGATGGCGGTACTTATATATACACATTTCGATCTCTTGCAGATTATGACCTTTTATAGCTCTCTATACGCATACAGTCAACACTTGAGCTTGAAACATAAAAAGGATTGAAATCGTAGGTCTGAGGGCCAATCAGAAAGAGCCTTTCTGAAGCAGTTCGGGTAGGATGTCTTCCCTCACGTACGATCTAAGACATCCAAGATTCAATCCACTTTTAGCGACAAGCTTCAGTGATATACCCAGGGTAGCGAGGGATTTATTAGAAAATACATTTCTAAAACATTATTTAGTAAATAAACTACGTAGAAAGAATTTATTTCACCTAGTCTTCCATATAAAATTTAATCATACCAAACTTTCAAGTAGTTAAACAAACTGGATAAACGATAGCAGAGCGGAAAGGCCAAAAAAGGAACAGATGGATAACATGTGTCCAACTTTTCCTTTTTGACACCATAAAACTAATAAATATATATTTTCTATTTATTTACAGGCTATTTATTCCTTCTATCTTGCAAAATTTCTAAAGTTCTAATCTTGTTAGCTAGGAAAGGAAAACGGATTGAAATCTTTTGAGAGGATTGAAATTGAACTTATCTAAACCAATCAGAGGCCTCCTTTCAAAATTTTGGATCCAATCAGAGATAGGCTTCTGTTGGTGATTCGGCTTGGATGCTTTCCCCCGACGTACGTTTAAATCAGAGATCTCAATCCGTTTTCACGAACTTAGCACAAAATATGATTACTACAAATCTATTTGTGGTACAGATGAAATTTAAGTTTTATAATCCTGTATTTATCTCTCTCAGTGTTTTAAGTATTTTTCAGGTTGAAGGTTTGGGAAGAGAGAGATAACAGAAGGAAGTATCTGTAGCTACTCTATGAAAAACACAACCATACATGTCCCACACAGTGACCACAACTAACAAACAGGCAATGCAAGCACAACAAAACCATCAACCTTTTTAGGGGAGGCCGCAAATGCCTTTCTTGCGGACTCCTCTAAGACGAAGGCTTGAGTCTGGTTCCGCAAGAACATATGTAAAACTTTATAAAACCAAGATCCTAAGCCTACGTCACATGGACCATAATTAATTAATCATTCAGAGGCGGGGCAACTGGTGAATTACCTTCCCTTACATGATTCGGCCTAGGAAGTCCCTTAAAGATGCCTCTCTTGAACGGTCCAAATAAATCCTTTGCAATTGTAACTTAGTAAGTTTTTGTTTTTTTGTTGTTTTTTTTTGTTTTGTTTTTTTGTTTTTTTTTTGTTTTTTTTGTTTTGTTTTTTTTTTTTTTTTTCCTCTTTAGCTTTTAACTACGCGTATTTTTTCTCTCTTTTTCGACTGCGCGAAACTTTAGACTACGCGAACAAATAAAACTCGCTCTGGGACCCTCCTTTCATTTTTTGGGGCTTTCGACTACGCGTTTATTTAGACTACGCGTTTGAGCAAAGACTCTGAACACCTCCAAGATGCTCGCTCCCCCAGCCTCCTCCTTCTCCAATCACCCGCGTGTGGGTCCGTGGCATGTTGACAGACAGAGAATAACACATGGACAAAAACACCATGATGTTAGTTTTAAACTCGAATACTTTAGACCAACGCTCCAAATTCTGTAACTTGCAGACTGGACGACTATTTGTATGCACGGTGTCTGTGTCTGGGCGAGGTGACCTAGTTATGAATTATATCTAGACACCGTTTCAAGCCAAACCAGTAGTCCAGTAAAACTAATCCAGATTTATCTGGCGCTGCCTCTATGTGACTCAGTTGCCTGGCAGCGTTAAAAATCTGTAAACTGTAAAAACTGTAATCACTGTCACAATTACAATCACTTAAACCTTTAAAGCAACAAGCAAAATTTGTAGCAGACGACAAGCTATTTTTTTTTCAGAGAAAACAAGTCTTGACTTTTGATTCACATGAAAAGTCAAGACTTGTTTTCTCTAAAAAATTAAACAAAATAAAAATAAAAAAAAAATTGTCGTCTGTGCAGTTGTGATTGATGCTTTAAGGGTTAAAATAACATTTTACGTGACTGGACTCAAATAATAAGAACATTGTTGATTTAAATGTTTATCATAGTATATGCATATGCCTCTAGGCTATTATTATTGCTATCATTAACCAGCCAGGATATACGAGAATATTTATAATGTATAGTCACTATGTCATATGTAAAAATCGAAGATCCTCATCACCTTTCCTTTCACGCATTTTATGATCAGTGTCTGTTCGATAGTTGTTCCCCGCAGGTATGCTCGTAGCGTTAATATCTGCTAATAACGAAAGACTGCAAATAATGTGTCCTTACAACAATAAAACAACCTTATGAAATCTGCTATAATGAATAAGCATAACATACTCCTTATCAAACCACTTATATTTTAGAAAACACACACACACACACACACACACACACACACACACACACACACAGCGTTTAGATTAATTTTATTCCGAAGTCCAACATTCTTTAAGCTATACAAGCTTTGTGTCCCCTCAAAAAGAGAGAGAGAGAGAGAGAGAGAGAGAGAGAGAAAAGAAAATGGGGAAAGGGTCTGGTGCCAGACTACGCCCTGCCCATCTGTTGTCATATTTATGATATAGCTTCAGGAGTCTAATTGATAGTATGTCATACGTGTACGCATATACGACACTCTCTTGTATGTAGATCATGAATGTGATTGTAAGGTGATGGGCTGTACCATACCCAAGTAAAAAAAAATGTTATGTTATTTCATGCATCAGAATGGTTTCTAGCTACTTAAAACAGCCCAACATCTCTTTAGCAACGTTCTTTAGACAGATTGATCATTCTTTCATGGTTCATACAAAGTCTTTGACAAGAAATTCCCTGAAATTTCCCTGACGCACAGCAATTTTTCCCCGACATTCTTTTTCTAGTCGTTGTTGTTTCATTTCTTTCCCATCTAGTCTCCTGGATTGCATATGGAACTCAACTGTATTGGTTCCTGATTGTTGCCCTTTACTTTTACATTTCTACTGAAGATATCTATACTGAAAGGAAAAAGAAACGCAGGGTAAATTTTATTCCTAAATTTCATTCAAGTTTGAAAAAGTTTGTTAAATATTTTACTATGATTACAAAACGGTACATGTATGGAACAAAAGTTCCAGATTTCACTGGTTTGTGATCAACAAGTCTCGAGTTATTGAAGTTCATTGGTAGTTACCCCACAAATCTTGAAATCAAAATCAAACTGAAAATCAATATCGGGTGTGCCCCCGTCTTACTGCCGTTGCTGCCTTAATTCTTCTTTGGATAGAGTTAACCAAAGCATTGACAGTTCGCATCGGGATGTTATTCCATTCATCGATCAACGCATTCCTTAGTTGTGCGAGAGTTGCGGGGCGATTTTGGCGCTTCCCAACCCTTCTGTCCAGCTTATCCCACATGTGCTCTACAAATTCAATTCTAAACGCGGCTAAAGCTTCAATTGCAAATAAAACAGTTATTAGGCCTAACGAGCCTCAATGGATAAATGCACAAATAAAACGTGAAATAAGAAAACGGAAACGCCTATATAAAATCGCAAAACGAAACAATACAAGTAACAGCTGGAAGAGGTTTAGACAGAAACGAAACAAAGTGACCTCAATGATAAGATAATCTATGAAGTAAACTCAATAATGACTTGATAAACAACAATACTAACTCCAAACGAGGGCATAGACTAGTTAACCAAATTATCGTCCATCAGAACAAACAGTCTATACAATTTCTTGAAATCGATGATGAAATTATACTATCTGACTATGAAATAGCTGAAGCCCTAAACAATTTCTTTGTTGAGCAGTCAACATTAGATGATAGCCATGCCTCGTTACAAGAATTCCACCCTCCGAATTATGAGTTATTATTCAAATAACAAATGATGATATGAAGGAAGTTATTAGTTAAGTAAAATTGAATAAGGCCCCTGGTCCAGACCACATAAGCCCTAAGCTGTATAAAGAAGGACAATTAAAGAAGGCGCAGGTCAACTTATTCCTCAACTAAGGAAGTTATTTAAACTTTCTCTGACGTTAAGAGAGTTTCCTGTTTCCTGGAAAAAATCCAATGTAACTGTCAGTTATAAATAAGATAATCGTTCTGATCCTAGTAATTATAGACCTATTTCCTTACTGAATTATAATGGTAAGTTAATAGAACGGTGTATACATAAGCATGAATCCAAGTACCTAACTGAACATTCTGTTATTACGCCCTTTCAGTCTGGATTTCAGGCCGGTGACTCCACGGTAAATCAGCTTTTATATATCTGTAACGAAATATCTAATGCGCTTGATAATAATAAGGAACTAAGAATAGTATTTCTAGAAATAAGATATTTCTATATCCTTCTGAGTAAGGCTTTTGATTGTGTCGGGCACAAGGGTCTCTTATTTAAGCTTATGTCAGTAGGCATCTTGGGTAAATTACTTGATTGGTTCAGCAACTATCTCTCAGATACATATCAACATGTGTGCATAAGAAAGGTCATCTCTTCATGGAAAAAGATAAATGATGTTGTGCCCCAGGGCTCTATCTTTGGGTCCCTGCTCTTTATCATATTTATTAATGATATTATAAAAGATATCAATAGCTTTATAAGGCTTTTTGCAGATGATACTTGTATCTTTGAGCGATTTTAAATGACGATCTAAAGAAAATACTTGCTTGGGCGTAACAGTGGTTAGTGTTATTCATGCTCTCAAAAGTAAGGTCCTTCTTGCATCTAAGAAACGAATAAAACTGTATCATCCTCCACTACTCATGGGAGATACTCAAGTAAAAGAAGGCTTTAAGCATAGACATCTTGAATTAGTGATATCAAGTAATTTCTCCTGGAATGACCATATAAGAATTATACAATTTAGGATTAGGGGCTCTAAGGAGACATAAAGTCACTTTAGACAGATGCTCCTTGCTTAAACTGTACACAACTTTTGTAAGGCCAATGCTAGAGTATAGTGACATAATATGGGACAGCTGTAGTCTGGAAAATAAAGGTATCTTAGAAATTATTCAGCTAGATGCTGCTCGAATACTCATAGGAACTACTAAATTATGTAGTGCACAAAAGTTGTATGACGACACCTGTTTAGAACCATTAACATCTCGTCGCGAAAAGCACAAATTATGCCAACTATACAAAATGATAAATTATCTTACTCTACAAGAATTGATTCCTCAAATAGTCCACGAATATATATACAATACTCTCTTGGAAATATTACGAACTTTGTTATACCTGCAGCTAGAACGACATACCATTTTGATTCACTTCTTTTTTTTGTGTTGAGGTTTTACGGCCCAGTCAACCCAACGGGGTCATGTCGAGCGCAGTCAGTTTACCTAACCACACGTTTACTGGGCAGGCTTAGTCCTCTAAGCGGTTAACCAGTATTGTGCACATTCTTTCGCCAGAAACTGACAACTGCCCTTCTTGAATCAGCGGAAGGGAGAGAATGACCGTAGAAATTGATTCACTTCTACTCTCTACTCTAAGACAATGGAATTTGTTGGATCAAGATATAAAGGAATCTGTCTCCATACAAGTATTTAAACATAAACTTAATTTGCAGCTACGAACTCCACCTATCTATTTTAATATCATTCAAACATCACGCTTAGGGCCAATTCTACACACTAGTTTAAGGCTTGAATGCAGCTCTTTAAATTTTCATTTATATATGAAAAACTTGGCTGAAAGCCCTCTTTGTTCATGTGGAGCATCTGAAACATCTCATTTTTTGCTTTCTTGTACTCACTATAGTGACGAGACAGCGGTATTTTTCCGGCCTCGGCCTACCATTGACAGTAAATATATCATTAAATGGGAAACCAGATGAAAACGTAATCGTGAATAATGCCATCTTAAGACGCGTCCAGTTGTACATTTTGGCTACTAAGCGCTTTACTTCCTAACATTATAGTACCAAGTAATGACCACTGGATATTGATCAGAAGTTCAGAATCATGCTCGGCGATGCGCTCCACGGTGTCTGGCCTGATGATTTCATGATCTCCTATAGTCATTCATCACCTTTTCTACTTATGTTTCCATGTTTTTTCATTCTTTTATTCAGGAATATATCTGATATATGTTTAAATGATACTAACTCTTGCCATGCTGAAGAAACTAAGATGCCACGCCCATTTTCAATTCCCATGCGGTCGGATTTCTTGGTCCGCAGTGCAATATTAGGAATGGGTTCACATACTCAGTGACTAGCAGCGCGAATCAGGATCAGATGGCTTCTTCAGAGACTAACTGATCTGATCTGGATCTACAGCGTTAGCAAAGGCTGGGTATGTTTGGGTTCAGCAGGACAAGGGTTAACTCATTATATATGTTGTTACAGCCCATTTTCAATTCCCATGCGGTCGGATTTCTTGGTCCGCAGTGCAATATTAGGAATGGGTTCACATACTCAGTGACTAGCAGCGCGAATCAGGATCAGATGGCTTCTTCAGAGACTAACTGATCTGATCTGGATCTACAGCGTTAGCAAAGGCTGGGTATGTTTGGGTTCAGCAGGACAAGGGTTAACTCATTATATATGTTGTTACAGTGTGAAAACTTATTGTTGTGAGTTACAATATTACGAGGAAATAAATTCTATAAGCCATAGGCTTCCGTTCAGATCCTCATATATCCTATATATTTTTTTTTTTTTTTTTTTTTTTTTTTTTTTTTTTTTTGTATTTGTATTGCTCGTCTATTGGAGTTAAAATAAAATATCGTTTAAACCAAGTCCAATATCCAATAAAACACGTTTTTTATTCATATACATGTACATTGTATTTCATAATTATAATCCGCAGTCCATGCATCAGTAACGATATAATTTAACACCCGCGAGGCATCGAACCGATGCCATGCGTTTTATTCTTAGGACTGTCGACTCTTCTCTACAATGTACATATGTAAATGAAACGGTACCAGTTATTAGTTTAAACATGTATACTTTCTTGCGTGGACTTAAATCATTCGTGTGATGCTATTATTCACAATATTGTGTAAGGCATATTTCAATCCAGAACAAAAATCAGTTTTGGTATCAAATATAGAGTGTAATGCTTCTTGCTTGCCTTGATCTTTTGTCCCATTTCATATATTAGTGCTTTAATGTATTCTGAAATTCGTCTCATTCTCAATTTTATTTATTCCACTTTGACAGAGCTAAGACCAACCACATGGCCTTTGTTATATCATATCATCCGCTCTGTGACCAGGAGGTTGCGGGTTCGATCCCCGGCCGAGGCATACCAAAGACTAAAAATTGTATTAGCTGCTCTTTCGCTTGGCACTCAGCATGAAAAGGTAGATCCTGGAATCAGAAGTGGTCAGCTTAGTGTCAGTATAATGTGACTGGGTGGAATGTCATGTTGAGTGTCTTGGGCGTGATATTCAGTGAGGAAGCACTCTAAAAGTGAACACTGAGCTACTCACTTGCCACATCCAGACAATGTCGCGTTATGACTGAAAGATTGCCGAAATCGACGTTAAGCCCGAATTAAACAAACACACATATATTATAGTACCTTGCGAGTGGACCGTTAACGCATAACAGTCTGGATAAATTTTTCAGCAGACGACATTTTGAAACATTTTTCTTATTTTTCCTAGAAAACAGGATTGACATTTCGTGCAAAATTGCCTTCATTTGGAGACAATAGGCACGAAATGACAAATCTTATTGCTAGGAAAAACAAATCAATTTGCCGTCTGCAAAATTATCCCAGATTTCTCGGTTGTGAATGATATATAATGTTGAAATAGCAAAGTCTGAGAGTGACTACATTGGACCCAGCATGCCGAATAAACATTAAATATTCCAACAGCGAGCATCACAAACCGGATAAGACTGAGTGGAATCGCACATTCTAACAGCGAACAGCACCGGTTCGGATAACATGGTGTGGAAGCACAGGATGAGGTGGGCAAATTCTGTTCATATATGTCATATGGTCGACTTCTAAAAGACGGTGCTGAATTTTTATGGTCAGATTCAGAATCAGATTTTTTACCGGTGACGCGTCTAATGACATTCATTCACCCGGGCCTGTGATATGGGAAGTTAGTCCCTAGCTCTCACCAGAGAGGTAAACCTAGCCACGCCATCCTCTGTACCTTCAACAGAGGTAATGATTGAATCTGCAATAGCATTCCAATCTCTGATTGTTTGAGGGAAGAATGAGCCCTTGTAAATGTCAGTGCTTGCAGCGGGGTCTGAAAAGTCAATAAGTGATGATTTCTACTGTGTCTAATTGTGGGGATAAGATCATCTGTTGGAATGCTGGTAGCATCCTTTATACCCTTGTACAAAAGAATCCGTCTACTGTCTCTCCTCCTTTTCTTGAGAGAATCCCATTTTAGTTTTTCCAATATACCAATCATACTCCAACATTTTCGAGGGCCGTACCCTCTAATGTGTAAGATGCCTTAAACTTATTTTCCTTTTCCTAGTTATCTGCATTATATTGCATTTGACTGGCTGAAATCTCATACCCCATTTTCTGACCCAACATCCTAATCTGTCAATATCCTTCTGAAGTTTCAATGAGTCGTCTGTGTCTCTGATTTCACAATAGCAAACACAGTCATCTGCGAAAAGTCTTATTTCTGAGTCTATGCCTGTGGAAATATCATTTATGTACATGGAGAACAATAATGGACCAAGAACGGTCCATTTTGGGACACCTGACAAAACTGGAGCCCACTCCGAAGTTTCACCGTTTATAGCAAAGAAAGGAATCAATCCACCTGAGTGTCTTTTCGCCAATGTCATAACCAAATAATTTGCTTTTAAGAAGCGCATGAGGCTGCATGTCAAAGTCAAAAGTCGAGCAGAACATATCCTGATCATAATACGCGTGAAAGGAAGAGTGATGAGGATCTTCGATTTTTACATATGACATAGTGTCTGTACATTGTACCTATTTTGGTATATCCTGGCTAAAGATAGCAATAATAATAGCCTAGAGGCACGTATATATTTTATAAAAAATAAAATAAAATATGTTCTTCAAGACACAATTTGGATTGCATAACACCCTAATGACTCTTAGCAGATTTAGATAAGAAATTCTTGGTGACTTTGGCCACCCTTACAGGTAGGGGCCTGATAAGGGGCAATTAGATTAGATATCAGCATTTTTTTTTATGAAGACAGGGAAACAGATAAGGTGGGAATGATGATAATTTAATATCTTTTTCTCTTTATTCAACAAAATATATCTGGTTGTTATTCATTAGAATTGCCTCGCCACTCACAACATGTTTTATGGAGAAATACAGATACTTATGCTTTATGCGAATACATCATCGAACGCCCTCTTTATCTGCCTCTTTGGATCAAATACAGAAAATTGGTAAAATAGTATATTATTTATTTATTTATTTATTTATTACACTTTTTTTTTGAAAAAAAAAAACTATCAAATAATGAATGAATAAATAAAGTGATACAATACAAATCAACAAATTTAATGCAAAATTTGCAAATGAATTTATTTCGCTCTTAACTAACATATTGAATACTTCTCAAATACATGAATTACCCTTAAAGGGCCCCACCTAGGGAGACTAAACATCCTTATGATCACCACATAATCACTTAGATAAGATAAGCCTTTGATGTGCACTCTGTTATCAGGACTGTATAGTGGGAATGATCATGAGAGCGGGGACAAACGAAGAAGGAAAACTAGAACTGTGTCAGTATGACACAGATGCCCCCGCCCAGGGCCATTCTCACCCACGCACAGGCAGTTTGAAAAAAAAATGAAGTTGAAAAAAGGGCCATAACTCTCATAATAATTGGCAGATATTACCCTAAATCGAACTTAACCCTATATTTTATGATTGTACCTATGTACAAAATATAAATCCAATACACCAATGTTTTTCTTTTAAAAAAAATATCGAAAGGAAACACTTTTTGAAGGTGAAAAAGGGCCATAACGCCCATAATAATAGCTGCATTTTACCCTAAATCGAACTTGGCCTACATTTTATGATTACATACTTGAGTATTAAATATGACTCCAATACACTAATGTTTTCAAAAGATATCAAACGGAAACTATTTTTCAACGTTGAAAAAAAGCCGTAACTCCAAAAATATTTGGTGGACTTTACCCTAAATCGAACTTGACCTATATTTTATAATTATACGCTCGCGTATAAAATATGAATCCAATCCACTAATCTTTTTAAAAGTTACGGAACGGAAACCATTTTTCAAAGTTGAAAAAGGGCCATAACTTCCAAAATAATTGGTGAATTTTACCCTAAATCGAAACTGACCTACATTTTATTATTATATACCTGTGTATAAAATTTGAATCCAATACACTAATCTTTTCAAAAGATATCGAAGGGAAACCATTTTTCAATTATTTTTCAACGTTGAAAAAGGGCCGTAACTCCAAAAATATTCGGTGGATTTTATAATTATATGCTCATGTATAAAATATCAATCCAATTTCAAAAGTTATGAACCGGAAACCATTTTTCAAAGTTGAAAAAGGGCCATAACTCCCAAAGTAATTGGTGGATTTTACCCTAAATCGAACTTGACTTACATTTTATGATTATATACCTGTGTATAAAGTTTGAATCCAATACACTAATCTTTTTATAAAATATCGAAGGGGAACCATTTCTCAACTATTTTTCAACGTTGAAAAAGGGCCGTAACTCCATAAA
This sequence comes from Anodontia alba, assembly GCA_964016985.1. Classification (NCBI taxonomy): domain Eukaryota; kingdom Metazoa; phylum Mollusca; class Bivalvia; order Lucinida; family Lucinidae; genus Anodontia; species Anodontia alba. Next base: position 49,654,158 of record OZ024828.1, on the reverse strand, counting down.
TAATTGGTGGATTTTGCCCTAAATTGAACTTAACCTGTATTTTATAATTATATGGTCGTGTATAAAATATTAATCCAATACACTAATCTTTTCAAAAGTTATGGACCGGACACCATTTTTCAAAGTTGAAAAAGGCTCATAACTCCCAAAATAATGGTAGATCTTACCCTAAATCGAACTTGATTTACATTTTATGATTATATACCTGTGTATAAAGTTTGAATCCAATATACTAATCTTTTCAAAAGATATCGAACGGAAACCATTTTTCAAAATTGATAATTTTTCCAGGTTGAAAAAAGGCCATAACTCCCCAAATAATTGGTGGATTTTACCCTAAATCAAACTTGACCTACATTTTATGATTATATAACTGTGTATAAAATTTCAATCCAAAACACCGATCTTTTCAAAAGATATCGCAAGGAAACAATTTGCGTGGGACGGACGGGACGGACGTACGTACGGACAGTGGTGATACTATATGCACCCCACCCCCACTGAAAATGACGGGGGCATAAAAATGTGTCTTTAATTATTATTTGAGTTGAGTCACGTAAAATGAAATTTAAAGCAATTGATACAGTGACAGTGATTATGGCAATTATTCACTAGTTGGTTGTTCTATGAACAATAGTTATGCAAGCAAACAACAAATACTCTGATCAAACTGCGCAAGTGACCAAAACAGTTAAAATTCCACACGATAGCCTCAATTTATCATTACATCCTATTTAGTAAAATATTTCTGGGCTGAAATTTGTCTTACCATATAATACCCCTTTTACCGTGTGCATTCGGATCGACAGGCTTGAGCAAATAGTGTATACCCTGATGAGACGCCGCACAACGCGGCGTCTCTTGAGGTCTACATTGTTTGCCACTCATCCAGCAATGTTTAGACACCGCGATGGGTAGTAAATTGTACTTGTTCAAACATTAGACCAAGTATTTAAAGGAGTTGAAGTGTCCGAATACTTAGGGTAAAAACGGTAACAGTATCTTATTTCTATATTTAAATAAATAACGAATGATAAAACCATGAAAAAAAGTTGACGTGTTTTTTTTTTTATTTTGTTTGTTTGATGTATATTATCGTGAGTATTTGACATATCTAAGAAAACACATGGCAGCGGTTACATAATTGTAACCCCTGAACCCCCAGGTGGTCAGTTTAAGCGTAACTGGTGGATTAGCAGAATTCTGGACAGCTACAGTTTTGTGGACAGCGGATTATACTTTAGAAATTTATGAACAACTAATTTGTTTTCATGGATATGGGACTATGGACTATTTATATTTTTTAATCTAATTTTATTCCACCAAATCAAGTGATTTTAACTGAACATAGGATATGCTTGCGGTTTTAAAAGTCTGCCTATAACGAAAGACCACAAATTAATGTCTACTTATAATTAACAATAAAACAACCTTAAGACATACGCGACCTTCGTAGCCTTATATCAGCCTGAACGTCCATAAAGTCTGATCTGAGTTTACTTTGTGTGCTACATATATAATGAGCCTTGAATATTCTAATAGCGAACAACGCAGGCCCGCAAAGACTGTGCGGACAAGTACTTTCAAACAGTATATAGGATGCGCACTTTCAAACAGTGAATAGAACAGGCCCTGATTAGATAGTATGAATGTGCATTTTCTGACAGAGAACATCACAGACCCGCATAAAACTGCGTGGATGCGCGGCAGAGCTGTTTCTCTCTGGTCGCATATGTCATAAGGTCGGACTATTATCGGGGGTCCTTACATTTATTGACGTATAGAACAGACCCTGATCACAATGCGCATGAACACAGACTGATAAGCATCTACGATTATAAGAGAAACTATGATAAAAACACTGATTATGTGAATGTGTAAGCTTCTCTAGGATATGCATTCAATAATGAAAATTAAATAAAATGCCTAGTTGTCAACCCAATCATTGTTGATGACTATGATTCACTCTTTAATTGCACGACGGCGGTTCGGGCCTCACTCAATGACGGCTTCGTAAAACTTCAACCTGTGGGTTGGGGTTTGACGATATGTCTTTGACTTGGCCCGCCGTGGTTCAACTATTTTTCATTTACTCTGGCATACAGTAGAATTAGCCATGAGTACTCGCCTTTGTTTATTATAGTTTTTTTTTTTTTTTTTTTTTTTTTTTTTTATGTTTTCGCTTTGATGCATTGACTGAGTTGTGAGTCCTTATGCAAACCGAATTTTTAGGTATTCCTGTATTAAGAGTAGCATCGGGACCCAGGGTGAAGTTGGCTAGCTGTATACGGCTTTAAACTCCCCGATGGTTTACTCTACTGACCGTTCTAAGGCGGTGATCCCGGTGTTAGTCTTACTCTTTGTTGCTTTGTGGTTTATTCTACGAGGCGATTTGTTTTATGTCTTACTTTGTGTTGTTTTGTTTTTGTGTTTTTCAGTCCCTTTAGTATTGCGATTACCTCGCTTGGGGAAGAGAGAGCTTATCTTTGTGGTTTTTGTACGTTTGCTCGAGTTGCGCTTGTTTGGTTTTGTCTGTTTCCTCTTCCTCTTGGTGTCTGGGATGAGCTGCGGTCTGTGATGGTGGCACTCTCCGGACTTTTCTCTTGCCTTTATTTTTATAAATATATGGAAAAATGAAAAGGCTTAAAGGCCTGAGTGCTTATAAAAACATGGAAAAAATGAAAACACTTTAAGGCACGGGTGTTTATAATACGGAAAAAAATGCATGCTTATAATATGGAAAAGAAATTTTTCAACAACATAAAACCCCTCAATCTCAGCGAAGAAACATTCGCCAAACTTAATTCTATCATAGAAATAGAACAACAAAAACAGAAAAAATAGAAAAACAAGAACATCAAAAACAGAAGAAACAAATAGAAGAACAAGAAATAAAAAATAGATTACAAAAATTAGTAACAAATATATTTATAAAAAAATGAAAATGAAAGATCAGAAGAAGAAAAGTAAAAATGATAAAAAGAAATATTAGAAAAAGGAAAAGAAAAAGAAGAAGAAAGATAGAAGAATTATTTAAAGAAATGGAAAAAAGAAAAGCGCGAGAGAAAAAAAGAAATGGAAGAAAGAAAAGCGCGAGAAGAAAAAGGAAAAAAGATTTCCAAAGGAACTTAAAAGATTATTTGAAAGAAAAAGAGATAAAATTGCATGAAAAAAAAAACTGGAAAAAAATCCAGGGAGATAAAGATAAAGCATTAAAAAAATTGAAGAAAAATACAAACAAATGAGAAAACTATCAGAAAAGAAATTAAAAATACAAACAAAATATTAAAAGAAAGAAAACATATTAAAAAATAAAATTGCGATGATGAATAACAAATATAAATCTCTCTTACTACACAATATAAAGAAATGATGGTCTATATGCCAAAAGAAAAAAGCAGAGCAATCCATTAAGAGTATACAAGAAGCCCTACAAATAACTAAAAAAAATATCTTAAGACAGGACTAACGGCGGATATAAAATATAAAGAAAAACAGAGACAGAAATACAAGAAGCGGAAAGAACCTTAAAAATATAAAAGGATACATTAAGGGACAAAGACGTACATAGAATATCAGAGACCCAAAATATAAAAATAACTAAAATTAAGTCTTCCAAAACAGGATTTTACAAAGAAATTGAAATCAGTATAATCAATAGATTAGACCCATGGTTCACCTGAAAAATACAAAATCATCGATATCAAAAAAGGTAAGAGAAAAGTCCAGGGAGAGCCACAATCACAAACCGCAGCCCGTCCCAGACACCAAGATAAAAAGGAAACAGACAAAACCAAACAAACGCAAATCGAGCAAAAGTACGAAAAGCACTAGGATTAGGCCTCTCTTCCCCAAGAGAGGTACGCAATGCTAAAAGGACTGAAAAACACAAGAACAATATAACACAAGGTAAGACATAAAACAAATCGCCTCGTAGTCAAAGTTTCTCCTTGATACATTAAAGGAAATGCATGGAATAAAAAATAATATTACATTAAAAAGAACTTTTAGAAAATGGATCTGTTATGGACCCGGAGACCCGAAAACAGATTCAAATCACAAAATGCATTTTTCACCACAAATGAAAAGGAAATAACTAACAAGCATGAAATACCCGAAGTTATAGACGAATGTAAAAACGATCTTCTCAATAGAATATCGAACTTGTTATCAAAAGGCGGCAGCGGATGAAAGATCTTATTTATTGACTTGCATAAACTAACCGTCATCAAATATATGCCACTGAGACTCTTCATATCTGCCACTGCCTGCTTAATTCAAAAATACAAAAGCATGTATCAATATCCAAAATGATAAAGATAATGAATGTATTAGATGGTATCATTTTGCATAGCTATTTCCTGTAAAATGAGACGCAGAAAGGATTTCAAAATATAAAGAGCACATAGATAAGGTAAACTACACTGGAATACAATTCCCAGTTAAATTGAAACACATACCAAAGATTGAAAATATAAATGACATCAGGTTTAATGTATTCGGAGTGACAAAATAAACGTTTGATGTTTACCCACTCTGCATTCTAAGAAACAAAATGTGATAAAACTTGCAATCTACTCTTGATGAGGAAGATGATAAGAGCCACTATGTTTGGATTAAAACATTTTAATAGATTACTATTTGTCTCATTTTTCATCAGAAAAGATACTGAGTGAACATAATGAATTTTGTCTTACGGTTAATGGATTGCAAAAGGTAAAACTGCCAAAAAATAAATAAACATATATCTTTCTGCTAATTATCACAAGCAGCTGCCAACTCCATTCGTTATTTATGCTGATTTTGAGTGTCTTACAGTTCCAGTAAGTGAGAAGCATGAAACAAATACTGAAGCATACCAAGAACATAAAGCTTGCGGATATGGATACAAGGTGTGTTTTTTTTATATGATGACAAATATAGTAAAGCAACCAAAATATGCAGAGGGCTTGACGCCGTATATGAATTAATTAAAAATGTGCTAGACGAAGAAAAAGATCTCCATAAAATACTAAAAACATAATTTAATAAAAAAAATGATAATATCTGAAAAAAAGAAGAAAATAATTTTAAAAATTCTTTGTCTTGTCATATATGTAACAAAAAGTACACAAAAGAAGATATCCCTGTAAGAGATCACTGTCATGTAACAGGAAAGTACAGAGGATCTGCCCATAATGCATGCATTAGATCATTTAGATTAACATATAAGATCCCAGTTATATTTCATAATTTGAGAGGGCATGTTAGTCACCTTATTATGCAAGAAATAGGAAAATTCAATGAATATATTGATGTCATTCCAAATAGTATGGACAAATACATGGCCTTAATGATAAGTGATTTAGTTTTCGTAGACTTCTTTCAGTTAAGAGCAGTAGTTTGTCTAATCTTGCTAATAATTTGCCAAACGAGAGCTTCACTCATACCAAGAATTAATTTAGTGCTGGTGCCTTTGAGTTGATAACAAAACAGGAGTCTATCCCTATGATTACATGGATGTTTTTTATCGATTCGAAGAGAAAGAGCTACCTCCGAAAATTGAATTTTATTCTAAATTAACCGGTGAAAACGTAAGTGACTCTGATTACGAACATGCTAAGACTGTGTGGGAAACGTTAAAATGCAAAACGATGGAAGATTATCATGATCTTTATTTGAAAATTACTGTTTTAATACTTGCCAATTTCTTTGAAAAATTTAGAAAGACAAGCGTGCACTCTCATAACTTAGATCCAGCATATTATTTTAGCCTTCCAGGATTCTCTAAGGATGCTATGTTAAAGATGACCGGTATTATCCTGGAATTAATAAAAGATATTGATATATATCTTATGGTAGAAAACGGCCTGCGTGGAGGCGTGAGCTACATTGCTAATAGATATTTAAAGCCTAATAATAAATCATGACTTGAATGATTATGATAAAAATAAAGAAATTTCTTATATAATGTATTTAGATGCCAATAATCTATACGGTTGGGCGATGCGTCAGCCATTATCAACAGGCAGATTGCAATGGCTCAAAAATGACAAATGGGAGGACGTATTTACAAAGAAAGAAGGCATTGAATATTTTGTCGAATGCGATTTAGAATATCCCGGAAATTTACATAAAAAGGGGGTAAGAGAAAAGCCCAGGGAGTGCCAAAAATCACAGACGGAAGCCCTTCCCAGACCCCAAGAGGAAGAGGAAACAGACAAAACCAAACAAGCGCAAACCAAACAAACGTACGAAAAGCACCAAGACTAGCTTTCTCGTCCCCAATAGAGGTAATCGCAATGCTTAAAGGACTTACAGAATAATTATCCTCTTGCTCCGGAAAAAATAGTTGTACAATATGAATGGTTATCATCTTATTGCAAAAATCAAAAAGAAAAGCTTAATCAGGCAAGTGACAAAACAACAAAATTGCTTCCAACTCACTTTAATAAAAAAAATATGTATTGCATATTAGAAATCTTGAATTATACTTAGATGTTGGCTTAAAACTTATTAAAAGCCATAGAGTGCTTCAATTTAATGAATCTCCTTGGTTAGCAAAATATATTGCTTTTAATACGACTATGAGATCAAAAGCCAAAAATGATTTTGAAAAAGAATTTTATAAGTTGAATAATAACGCCATCTTTGGTAAAACTATGGAAAATTTGAGAAAGGGAATAAATATAAAACTCACTAGCAGCGAAGATATCTTTGAAAAGCATGTTGCAAAAGTTAATTTCATAACTGGTAAAATGTTTAATGAAAACTTATTCGCAATTAATCGAATGAAAGAACAATTAGTTTTAAATAGGCATATTTATGTTGGAATAGCTATACTTGAATTGTCCAAACTATTAATGTATGTTTTCCATTACAGTTACATGTTAAACAAGTATGATAAAAAAAATACGACTAACGTTTACAGACACTGATAGATTGTTTTATGAAATAAAAACTGAAGATGTCTACAAAGATTTATATGAAAAAGATAAAAAATATTTTGATACTTGTGATTATCAAAAAAATAGCAAATATTCGGAAGAAAATAAAAAGTAATTGAAAAAATGAAAGATAAGACCACCGGATTTCCAATCAAAGAGTGTGTTGGCCTAAGAAGCAAAGTGTATTCATACCTCCTTGATGATAAATGTATTAAAAACTGTAAAGGCATTGTAAAAGGGATTGTAAGAAATAAAATGCATTTTGATGATTATCGAGATAGTTTGTTAAACTCTACACAAAAGATGCATTCCATGAAAACAATTAGATCGCATAATCATAAAATAAAAAGCTACGAGTAACAAAGTGCAGCCTTTCTTATTTTGACAATAAATGATACATTCTAGAAGATGGCAAGACATCATTAGCATATGGGCTTAAATATATTTCTGGGTGACTTGTAACTTCTAAACTTTTATGATAACGCAAAAAGTTTTTTGGCAAACGATTTTCGGGGCCGACGGCGTATGATAATATATTAAAAATCATTTTAGAAGAGGGGGGCTCTGGTGCAGTTAAAAATGTTTAAACATGATTTTTTACCGGGTGCACCAGAACGGACATTTTACCAACTATGCTGTTCGTTGTCCGCTAAAACAAGTTTACTATGTAAGTATACTATTCCCCATGTGTGTGTGTGGGGGGGGGGGGGATAACTTAGGGGTTACTGTGGTACAGGTGTGTGAGCCAGTATTTCGCAACCTACCCCATTCACATACCTGGTCTTTGAAGAAATGGTCCCATTCATATACTTAATCTTCCAAAATGTTGACCTATTCATATACTGTCCTTTGATTTTAATCCCATTTATTGCTAGTATTTAGACAAATATCGCAGTCAATTCATTGAAACCCAAGCGAACAAGCAGCCTCGAAAAATATCTGAGCAAAAACATATACGCTTATACCGGGATGGTAGAAAAGTAGGGCCTTTCACATAGGAATCAAGAAAATCGGGTTAGTTATATACTTTTTGTTGAAATAAGGGGGCTAATCATATGGGAAGGTGTAGAACGGGACTGATTAAAAAAAATGTTTCAAAATTACGTCTGCTGAAACTTTTACCTAGAGTGTTAAGCATTAATCGACCACCCGCGGGATGCTATTGTTTCACTGAGGTCATGTGGTTTTGTCTCAGACCTGTCAAAATAGAGTAGTCAAAAAAGTGTAACAAGAATTCCGCGCAAGGCGTCATCGCACCTGCTGGCGCAAAAGTCACAAGAGCCTCAATCAGAATGTGGTAATTAAATAAGTTTATGTCATTCTTAGCAGTGCTTACTTGGAGAACTGGGTTGAAAAAAAATGTAGACAAAGTGCCTAGTGGGGCACATATATTCCAGGCCAGTCCCATTCCCTCTAATGGCTATATCTTCAGCACTGACTTTTCGTATCATACAGCCCAATGATAATGGAATGTTGACGTAAAATGTGTAAAAGTCACTGGAGCATGAAATATAGGTCAAGGTCACGGGTCAAGGTACCTGCTAATTCAGTACATCAAGGAGAAGCACAATGCAAGGTATGGTGGTTGTAGGCCTTATAGTTGAGGAATTATCAAACATCAACGTAAAATGTGTCAAATATAGGCAAGGTCACTGGGTCAAGGTACCTGCCAAGCCAGTGCAATGATGTGAAGCACTATGCAAGGTTTAGTGGTTGTAGGTCTTATATTTGAGGAGATACCGAACATCAATATAAAATGTGTCAAAGTCACTGGACTGCACAATATAGGTCAAGGTCACCAGGTCAAGGTACCTGTCGAGTCAGTACATCGAGAAGAAGTGCTATATAAGGTTTGGTGGTTGAAGGCCTTACAGTTGAGGACATATGGAAGGGTGACCTAAAAGGTGTAAAAGTCAATGGAGCGTGAAATATAGATCAAGGTCACCCAGTCAAGGTACCTGCAGAGTCCGTACATTGAGGAGAAGCACTATGCAAGGTTTGATGGTTGTAGGCCTTATAGTTGAGGAGATATTGAACGTTGACGTAAAATGTGTAAAAGGCACTGGAGCTCAAAATATAGGTCAAGGTCACCGGGTCAAGATACCTGCCAAGTCAGTACATATAGGAGAAGTACTATGCAAGGTTTGGTGGCTAGAGGTCTTACACTTGAGGAGATCTGGAACGTTGATGTAAATTATGTCAAAGTCACTGCAGCCAAAATATAGGTCAAGGTCACCAGGTCAAGGTATCTGCTAAGTCAGTACATTGAGGAGAAGCACTTTGCAAGGTTTGATGGTTGTAGGCCTTATAGTTGAGGAGATATCGAATGTCGACGCAAAATATGTCAAAGTCACTGGAGCGCAAAATATAGGTCAAGGTCACCGGGTTAAGGTACCTGCCAAGTCTGTACATCTAGAAGAAGCACTATGCAAGGTTTGGTAGTTGTATGCCTTATAGTTGAGAAGATCTGGAATGTCAACGTAAATTGTGTCAAAGTCAATGGAGCGCAAAATATAGGTCAAGGTCACTGGGTCAACATATCTGCCAAGTCAGGAGGTCAGGGAGATGTGTCATGCAAGGAATGATGGTTGTTGTAGAATTGTAGTTGATTAGAATACAAACTTTGACGTAAATGTCGAACTTCGACATAACAGAACTGTTAAGAGACAGACGGACGGACGAACGGACAGACGAATGGAAAAGCGGGCTCCTATGTCGCAAAGTCAGGAGGTCAGGGAGATATTTCATACAAGGTTTGATGGTTGTTTAGTCTTGTAGTTGATTAGAATACTAACTTTGACATAAATGTCGAACTTCGACATAACAGAACTGTTAAGAGACGGACAGACGGACAGACGAACAGACAGACGAATGGAAAAGTGGGCATCTGTGTCGCAAAGTCGGGAGGTCAGGGAGATGTTTCATGCAAGGTTTGATGGTTGTTTAGTCTTGTAGTTGATTAAAATACTAACTTTGACATAAATGTCGAACTTCGACATAAATTTTGACAGACGGACGGACGAATGGACAGACATACGGAAAAGCGGACGCCTATGTTGCAAAGTCAGGAGGCCAGGGAGATGTTTCATGCAAGGTTTGATGGTTGTTTAGTCTTGTAGTTGATTAGAATACTAACTTTGACATAAATGTCGAACGTCGACATAAATGTTGACAGACGGACGGACGGACGGAAAATCGGACGCCTATATCGCACCCTGCTACAAGCAGGTGCGATAAAAATAGCCATCAGAAGACCCGACCGAAGAGCCGCTTTTAACGCTGGTTTATATTTCAGTAAGATATCATGGAAATATTGAAACCACATAAAGTAAAAGGATGCAAATATAGTATGAAGTGTGGCCAAAATACATGTAAAAAGTGAAAACAATAATAAGTGGACAGTAAATGATTTTATTTTGCATGTTCTTTTGTCTATTTATTTATTTATATATTTATTTTTGACAAAAACCATCTGTTTGTGACTTTTGATGTGATTTAGTTTGTACACATGTATTATTTATACAGGATACACAATATTTGCGAATACTTATAATTTGTGAGTCTACATATTCACAATTAATAGCGAAAATAAATGTCTTGTAAAGGTAAAGGAATTTGCTGTCTGTTTATTGGGGTCAAAAAAATCAACAGAGCCCAAAGTTATCCTTCTTTTACGCGACATTCCTACTTGATCTGATATATGTCCCAACCAAAACTTAGGTAAGTGTCTATTGTCAGCCGGCTGTCACTAGCGAATGTTTGCCTGTAATAGCCAACAGAAATATAGATGGTTTATTGACCAGCAACAAATAATAAAGTCATTTATTGAATTTTCTTTCATTTATGTGACCTTTATTGATATCTTAATTTCAATATATTGTGGTTATCAAAGTTAATTTATCATTTTAAAATTGGGTATTAGTATTATAGGTTTTAAAGTAAGTCATGGTTATGTATGATTATTGAATTGTATCTTTGCTCATTTCTATAATATGTAGATCTGTATATTTATTTTCTTTCTTTTTGTCTTTCTATCACTTATTTGTTTGTATGTGTTTAACATTTGTATTTTTCAATATTATGATTTGTTTGTTAAAGAATACCTGCATCTATAAATTGGCATAATTGAGACCTTTTATTCAGACACATATGATTTAATGGCCTAATTGGTCTGCAGTTACCAATTTGCTCTAGGTGTGGCAAAAACACATCTTCAGTCCTAACGTCTTAGATCTCTTAGATCTTTACCTTTAGTTTTCATAACAATTGCAAATAAGTGTTTGGCTTCAATTCAAACAGCACTGCTTTTAATTGGCATGCATATATATAAACTAGACCCTTAAACAACAGTCCCTGGCGTAGTTCATATGTGACTCTGTTTGCCCGGCTACGTTAAAAATCTAGATTGAACAACAGTCCATTTCGTCTTAGCCCCTATGTGACTCTATTGCCCGGTTGCGTTAAAATCTGATTGATTGATGAAACAGTCCATTTCAAAATTCAAGGAAGCATAAGTTCAGCAATGGAGTTAATTGTTGGGTTGTTGGGCATAGCCAAGACAAATATTTTCATAAACATACAGATTCCAGCATTGTCAATTTGTCCTATCCCGGCTTCCGAATCGACGAGATCTGGTCAGAAATAGAGGACTTCGTTCCATCATTCCAGGTATAAAAAGGAAAGAGAAAAGTCTAGGGAGTGCCACAATTACAAACCGCAGCCCTTCCCAGACACCAAGAGGAAGAGGAAACCGACAAATCCAAACAAGCACAAATCAAAAAAACGCACGAAATGCACTAAGATCAGCTCTCTGTTCCCCAAGCAAGGTAATCGCAATGCTAAAAGGACTGAAAAACACAAGAACAAAATGACACAAGATAAAACATAAAACAAATCGCCTCGTAGAATAAACCACAAAGCAACAAATAGTAAGACTAACACTGGAACCACCGCCTTAGAACGGTCAGTAGAGTAAACCACCCGAGGGGAGAGGGGGGGAGGGTTTAAAGCACTTTTACAGCTAGCCAACTTCACCCTGGATAATAATAAATAAGATTTCATATACTTTAAACACTTAGGTGATTTTTAAGCTTAAATAATAAACATAAAAAAGTCATTGGCTGTTAAAGCTGTCCACAACTGAAATCCTTCATGTATCTTCATGTATCTTTGTCATTATACCCCTGACATACGAAGTATGTCGAGGGGTATTTTGTTGTCACTTACGTTCTTTCGTTAGTTCATCTTTCCGTCGCATTCATGGTAAAAGTTCTGCGTCAAAGTTTATAAGACACTGTATTATAAAGACCCTTTGATGGATTTCATTTATATTTGGCATGATGGTAGATATAGGTCGAAAGTTTTACCCAGAGCCATTCCCATTCCGGGGCCTGACCTTGAGATCAAGGTCACGGACTTAGAATTTTTATATAAAAGTCAAATTTTGCACTTAAGTTTATACAGCTATATTATCAAGACCCTTCAATAAATTTCATGTTTATTTAGCATGATGGAAGATATAGGTCTAGAGTTTTACTCAGCACTATCCCCCTCCGGAGATGAGGTCAAGGTCACAGACCTTTCATATAAAAGTCAGAATGTTTGCATGTAAGTTTGTATAGCTATATCATCAGTACCTTTTGAAAAATTTTATTTATATTTGGCATGATGATAGATATAGGTTTAAAGTTTTACTCAGAGAAACTTCCGTCCCGGGGCACCTTGAGGTAAAGGTCACAGACTTAGAACTTGCATATAAAATCAAACTTTTTGCATTAAAGTTTACATAGCTATATGTATTCCCCTGACATATGAAGTATGTTGAGGGGTATATAGTTTTTGCCTTTTCGTTCATTCGTTCGTACATACGTTCATTCATTCATTCGTTCGTCTTTCCATCACGTTCATTGAACTACGGTCTAAGTTTTTGCTTATAAGATCTTACATTATAAAGGCCATTTGATGGATTTCATTTATATTTGGCATGCTGGTAGTTATAGGTCTACTCAGTGCCAGGGCCTGACCAAGGTCAAGGTCACGGACTTAGCATTTTCATATAAAATTTTTGCACTAAGTTTATATAGCTATATTATCAAGACCTTTAAATGAATTTCAAGTATATTTGTCGTGGTGGTTGATAAAGGCTTAGAGTATTAGTCAGCACAATCTCCACCCCGGGGAGATTGAGGTCAAGGTCAAAGACTTATAATTTTAATATAAAAACCAAAATATTTGCATTTTTCATATAGCTATATCAAGAACTCTTGATGAATTTCATTCATATTTGGCATGATGGTAGATATATGTTAAAAACTGTACTCAGATAAATTTGGGGCGAAACATTTGTGTCAAGGTCACAGACTTAGAATTTTATGTTAAAGTCAAACTTTTTGCTTTACAATTTACATAGCTAATTTATCAAGACCCTTTGATTGATTTCATTAATATTTTGCATTATGGTATACATAGGTCTTACGTTGTTCTCTGCACCATCCCCAAGCTGGAGCATGGCTTTAAGTATAGATTACATAGAATAATGACCATTTTTTTCTGAAATAATAAATTTTTTGGATCCATCCTTGAACAGTTTTATATCCAAACCACACGTTATAACGACCTTGTCATAAAGAGGTTATTCTGTAGCTGAATGCGTGTTTTTCAACTCAGAATGGACGAGATATCGAACAGAAATCTTCAATTTTCACCTTTTCTTTATTTATAGTTTTTTTTTTTTTTTTTTTTTTTTTTTTTGTTGTTGTTGTTGTTGTTGTTTTTTGTTGTTGTTTTTTTTTTTTTTTTTTTTTTTTTTTTTTTTTTGGGGGGGGGGGGGGTTGCTGTTTTTTTGTTGTTTTTTTTTGTTGTTTTTTTTTCAAGTGAGGTGTTCATGGTGCTGTGCTTATAAAATACTCAGACAAGCAATGATCCGGAACTGAACCTTACCGAATAATAGTCACACATAGGAAAATGTAGTCATAACACAGACGAACAAACACAGCAACAAAGAACAAAAACCAAAGCACCTGTTTAGAATGATCAGTAATAAATTACTGGTGGACATAAGCATACTTCACTGTATCCAAACCTGTGGGTATTCGGGTGTGGCGAAGGTGTCGTGTATCTTACGTCACCAGGGAGTCCAACTGATACTGGCTTACAGTTGGGCAAGGCCTGCTATCCTTGCAGCAGGTAAGGGTATTTGGGAATGTTTTTATTTCTTCTGTTTCTTCACTTTCATTCCTGTTCCTCTTTCTTCCCTGTCCCTCTCTTTCATTTCCTCCATTATCTCCTCTATCTCTTCTCTCTCTCTCTCTCTCTCTCTCTCTGGGAGACGACACAAAATGATCCTCAAGGGTTGACGTGTCGTTAAACCCCAACACAATCAAAACTGTATCAAAACCTAACACGGCTAAAATTTTCTTTAGTTGTTGCTTAACACCACCTCATCCAATGCAGTCAAATGCTCATCCGAATAAAATACATGGGCATCAACGAGGTTTCAGTACACACAGTATACTCGATCTGTTTAATGTCACTTTCAACAGTCTTTCAGTGTTATTATAATAGCATAGATCTGCACAAGAAGAGATACTAAGTGTTCACTTCAAAATGCAAATCTCAAAGGCTCAAACATCAACAGTATATCACCTTTAATAATGACATCAGAATGATAGGATCCACCTCTACACATTGAGGCAAAGATTTATATTGTTTTCTTGAATTCTTGCCAACAAACACTTATTTAAAATGAGTGACAGAAAAGGACACAAAAAGAAAATGAACATACATACGAATAAAAATGCCATCTTATGATTCAATAATCAAAAATAATTAATACAAATAATTAAAAATGATAAAATCCATGTATTAATTTATTCAAAACCATATAAATATTTATTCTTAAATGTATCAATAAAATAAAAGTCAGTAAATTACTTAATTATTTATTTTTTGTCAATATACAACCAATATATTTTGGTCTGACTGCTACCAGCGAAATTTCGCTGGAGACAGCGTCTCCAGCCAACTTTCGCTGGTGACAACCGGCTGTCAATAGCGATCGCCCAAAAATTATCAAGTTATCTCAGATAGTATATGAGATGGCCTGCACAAGATTTCGGCTTCAGGGGAGACAAGTACATAATGGATAACGTGAGAGTTCTCTTGCACGCGATACGCTTGCTGGTCCTTATCGACATTTTTGGCGGATCTTTCCTTTATTGAATGACAAAAACTAAACTATGACTGTGTTACAGAACTCAAACAGGGGAAATTTCCCCTGTTCAAGTTTGCACAATTGATAAAATATAATGGAGTGACAAAATATCTGTCTGGGTTACTGGATTCGAACAGGGGACTTTTCTCATGTTCTTGGTCGCACAACTAGCAATGTATTAGATGAATCTTTCCGGGAAACAAAACAAATGCTATGACTGGGTTATTTTTGGGAAATTTCCCCTGTTCTTGTTTGCTCAATCAATAATAGCTTTGATTAATATTTCCGTTAATTGAGTGACAAAAACGAAACTTAGACTGTGTTACAGGACTCATACAGGGGAACTTTCCCCTGTTCTTGTTTGCACAATTGGTAATATATTGTAAATCTTAATTCCAGGATATTGAATAGGGGAAATTTCCCCTGTTCTTGTATGCACAGTTGATATATGATGAATCGTTCCGTTGAGTTTCTGGTCTCAAACAGGGGAAATTTCCCCTATTCTTGTTTGCACAATCGGTAATACATATTGTAAATCTTGATTCTAGTTTACTGGACTCGAACAGGGGAAATTTTCCCTGTTCTTGTTTGCACAACCGTTAACATATCTGGCGAATCTTTCCCTTAATTGAGTGACAAACGAAACTATGACTGGGTTACAGAAGTCAAATAGGGGAAATTTCCCCTGTTCCAATTTTGCACATTTGGTAATGCGTGGTGATTCTTACCCCTAACTGCCTGACAAAAAAAACAAAATATGACAGTGTCATATTTTGAATTTATTAAAACGAAAAAGGGAATTATAATAGAAAATCCCTTTTAAGTTTGGAAGATGTTAAATTCATCAGGTAATCTACCCATCATCCCAAATAAGCTGACCAAGTTTCAAAGCCATAGCGCAAGTAATTTTCGAGATATCCTATTCACAAGATTTCATTATAATTTATTAATTAGGTGCATAACACAGAGACCAAAATTCATTTTTTTTTCAAAAGTTAATCAGGTCATCTACTTATAAGTACCAATTGGCTGACCAAGTTTCAAGTTCCTAGCTCAAATATGTTTCCTAAAGTAAGTTTCGAAAAGGGGGCATAACTCGTCGTATAATTTTCAGCTTTTTTTTTCAGAGTTAATCAATTCATCTACTAATCATTAACAATAAATTATGTAAGTTTCAAATCCCAAGCTAAAAACGTTTTTTGAGATATTTTCCCCACAAGATTATATCCCATAGACCATAATGCAAAAATTAAAAAGGGGCGATAAATCGTCATATGATTTTCGGAATTGTTTTTTTTTTTTTTTTTTTTTTTTTTTCTTTAAAAAGTTAATCAGTTTATCTACTTATCACCACCAATAAGCTGGCCAAGTTTCATGCCCCTAGCTCAAACAGTGTTTGAGATATTTTGCCCGCAAAATCCTATAGACCCTAAATGCATAACTCGTCATATAATATATATTTTGTCAAAAGTTAATAAATTCATCTACTTATTGTTACTAATAAGCTGTGTAAGTTTCAAGTCCCTAGCTCAAATACTTTTTGAGATATCTTGCCCAAATAGTTTTTGAGATATCTTATATCACATAGACCATAATGCAAAAACTGAAAAGGGGCGTAACTTGTCATATAATTTTCGGATTTTTTTTTTCAAAAGCTAATTTGTTCATTTACACATCACCGCCAATAAGCTGAACAAGTTTCAAGCCCCTAGCTCAAACAGAGTTTGAGATATTTTGCCCACAAGATCCCGTAGACCCTGATGCAAAAATCAAAAATGGGGCATAACTCCGGAACCACGAGTCCGACCAAAAAAATGTAAAGAAAAAAATACAGGGCCACTCATATTTCAACGTCATTCCACACATAAAATTTCAGGATCCTATCTTTAACGGTTCTCGACCAGGTGGTCAGGAGTGACGGACGAACGAGCATGCTACTAGTTTCTATCGGAGTTGGGATAATCTGCTGGCTGACCAAACATGGCGGCGAAATTTGCCACCTCTACACGTCATCATAAAATATCAACAAAAGTCACAAATGAAATGCGTGTCACACATTGAAGTGATAACTTAAATGTCAGGGCATATCAAGTGGTTATCAATAGATAAAAATGCATTTTATAAATATTAAAAAAAACTTACTTTCTAACTGGCGTAAACTTGAGACAAAACATTTCCTTTTTCTTTTTTTATGAATACATAAAATACTAATGTCATTTTTTGTTTTACAATGTTCCATCTAGGGCAGGCGGGAAATAAAATATTCAAATTCATTTTAATAAAGGCACACTTTGGCTACTAAGAAGGCTACTCAAACAGCTCCAAACAATTTACATTGACCGTACATATATAATTTACTTAATTGTCCCCCTTGCAAGTGCAGATAGAATACAAACCGGTATCCAGTCCGTTATATACATGAAAGGACAAGATTTTAGTTTTGTGTGTCAGTTTGGGTACCTACAGACAGAGACATATTGTGTTTTTATTTGAAAGTTTTTAGACATTTTAATTTCCGGCTGCTCTAGACCGAACATTGTAAAACAAAATGACGTTAGTATTTTATGGATTCATGAAAAAGAAAAGGCAACTTTTTGGTCCCAAATTTGCACAAGTTAGAAGGTAAGTTTTTCCATATTTATAAAATGCATTTTTATCTCTTGATATAGTGGCGATCGCGTTTTTCTTGTCCACGGAAACGCATGCAAAACGCTTGTTAACGATTTGGAAACGGAGCGTTTGGACCACGCTTAAACGATCGTTTGCATTTTTAGTCAATCAGATCATCGTTTCTGAAACGTTTCAAGCGTTTCGAATATTAGCTAATCAAATTAGCATTCGGAAAACGCTGTCATGGAAACCGTGCCTGGTTTCAAACGTTTTATCGTTTGGATTTTTAGTCAATCAAAACCCCGCAGACTCAATTTATTTAAGATCTATTTTTTTTTCACTTTCACTTAATAATAATAAAATTAATAAAAATAATATTGAAATAATTTTATGGTGACGGGTATCTGATGCAATAAACGGGAAATGTGTGTTTGACAGACAGAAAATGTGGCCGAACTCTGTAGCTCAGTCGGATGCGAGTCTGACTAGTGATCAGGAGTCCAGGTTCTATGCTTGCTGGTGCAGTCAGGTAACATTTGTTTGTTGCATACTATTTTCTCACCTGAGACAAATACTAGGTACATAAATATTTAGATTATGAATTATATTGAATGCAATTATATTGAATGCAATGATTAGACTCTCATCAATGAAATGTAATATTTGTAACAATAATAATAATAATAAATTAATAAATATCTATTCAAGTCACGGTTTTGCAGATGTAACATTTCATTATATTACCGTATACGGGAGTTCCCCTTTCAAGATTTCGTATATTTGCCTCAGTGAGACAATTCTAATAAATATCCACAACAAAATTATTTAAGTGGAGAAATGAAGACTCGTATTAATTATCATCAAATACTCTATGCTACATGAATCTGGAGTACTGTGTAATTAATGTGTATAATACCATGGTATTTTCCAATTTTATTTATTACATGTTTTTATTTATTTATTATACTATTTCCTTTTTGTTCTAAATTTAATCTTTTTGATCTTTCAAATGTAACATAATATTAGCTAGCCTATGTATTGCTTAAGGAGGATGAGATACAGGAAATGCTCATTCCACGTATTGTTTATTGGAACTTTAATGACATGCAGGTGCACCTCCAAATCTTTTTTTGCTTATTTCTGATTGGATGAGAAAAAAACGCTTAAGGTATTAACGGATTTATGGCTTGTATATTTGTTATATAGACAACACCAGACATAATGGAAGTCATATTATTCTTCATTTATATTTGGATAGAAATTTCATAAGTGTATCTTTGTTAATTTCTATTCTTTGGGATAAAATTTCAAAGTACCTTCATTTTTTTTTCATTTTTTTTTTTTTTTTTTTTCTGTCATCACGAAAACATGCCTATATAATTTTGACCCCCATAAACCCCACTTTTATATAGTAAAACTGGGGTTAACAGGGGTATACATTATTTTTTCTTATATCTGCTCAAAAAGATAGATTGTGGGTACTCGTTAGAATTGCCTCATCGAGGTAGTTCTAACGAGTACCTACAATCTATGTTTTGAGCAGAAATAAGAAAAATATCAGATTTTTTTCATCTGAAAATTGTCATTTTTTGGTGGTAAAATTCTCAATATATTTAAATAGGCGTGTTTTCGTAATGAAAAAAAAAAATAATTTATTAATTTCATAAGAAATATAATTCAGAATTTATATAGTTTCCAAGGATATTCTTTTTCTTTCTTTCTTATCCATAATCAAACATGTATTGATAAATCAAGTTGGCAGTGGCTAGGGAATATATTTATCACCCTGTGTGGATTGCACAGGTTTTAGCTATAAATGTGATTGATTTTATAAATGGTTTCTATAAATGTGATTGATTTTATAAAATGGTTTCTTCAATATCTCATTGATTAGCATTTTTCAAAAGAAAATTTGTGATAGTTTAAAATGTCGTCTGCTTAAAAAATTACCCAGAGTGCTAAGCGTTGAAAGAAAAAAAAAAGGGGGGTTATTTTGCATTGCATTCTGACATTCCAAATGTGTTAGAAAAAAATTATACTTACTTCTTAATATTTTGAGTGTTATTTATTTATTTATGTTTTCAGTTCAGTTTTCAGTTTTCAGATTTTTAACGCTGCCAGGCAACTGAGTCACATATAGGCAGCGCCAGATAAATCTGGATTAGTTTTACTGGACTACTGGGACAGCTGGTGAAAGGCTAACCCCCCTTTTCCTGGTCTTTAGTGTCCTTGTTCCCTAAGGATCACAATTTAAGAGCTATTTAGGGCCATCCTCTTGACAGCTCCCAACTCGTATCAGCCAATTAGAAGAGAATGTCCGTAAATTAAAACATGACCTCTCTGAATCTTTTCCACAAGGGGATGTTGCTGGACCATGCAAAGGACAGAATCCGCATCCTCCTGATCATGTTCAGTTGAACAGACATCTGACTGAGGCTGAGCTCTGGACCAGGCCCATAAAGAATTGAACTCGATATACTTTTGTTCTATAATACTTTTGTTCTGTATTACTTTGGGTCCAAGAAAACCAACAAGCCAGGTCATGTGATAATGGTACTTATCGCATATGCAAACAAAGGCTCGGCTTGACTGCACAGCCTCGCCCAAGCCCTCACTGTTCGCAAGGAGAAATAAGAAAAATAATATGGGGATACCCCCTCTTATCTGGAGCTATGTATTAACTTATGACAGAAAGTGACTATTAGCCCTTGTCATGCTGAATAAATTAAGATGCCATGCCCATTTCTAATTTCTAGCCAATCAGATTACTTGATCCAGGTTTTTGATAGAAATTCACATATACGAGTATAATGACAAACAGTGCAGATGCAAAAAAAAAATTACGAAATTTGCCCATTAGCAATCCGAAATTAGACCTCCACAATATCAATGCACATAGCAAGCTTCGCGAAAATCCATTGATATTTACTGAAGTTATCTCCGTAAATATAAATACGGACGTGTCGCGGGCAGAAAACTTTGTCAAAAATTAACGAAATTTGCCCATTAGCAATCCGAAATTAGACCTCCACAATATCAATGTTCGTACCAAGTTTGGTGAAAATCCATTTATATTTACTCCAGTGCATCGTCTTCAAATATTTAAGGATAGCTTGCCGTATGCAAAATTCTAGATTAGAATCTGCATCCGCGCATTCTGATCTGGGTAATTGCTGCTCGTCCACACATTTGGGGGATCTGTTAATCTAGCATGTTGTCTTCTAATATCTAAAAATTGCTAAATAATGTGTGCTAAAGGTTAACAGCTTTGCATAATCATACCAAAAATGTTTTCATAGTGGAAATATACAATTTCACGAAAGCCCTCCAGCAAGTTATTTGCTGACTGTCCACATAATTGTCACGATGTGCACAGTGCATCGTATTTGAAAAATAATGGTCCGAACAAGTAACAAGAATTCCGCGGAAGGCGTCATCGCACCTGCTGGCGCTAAAGTCACAGGAGCCACAATCAGAATGTGGTTATTAAATAAGTTTATTTCATTCTTAGCAGAGCTTACTTGGAAAACTGGGTTGAAAAAAATGTAGACAAAGTGCCTAGTGGGGCACATATATTCCAGGCCAGTCCCATTCCCTCTAATGGCTATATCTTCAGCACTGACTTTTCGTATCATACAGCCCAATGATAATGGAATGTTGACGTAAAATGTGTAAAAGTCACTGGAGCATGAAATATAGGTCAAGGTCATGGGTCAAGGTACCTGCTAATTCAAAACATCAAGGAGAAGCACAATGCAAGGTATGGTGGTTGTAGGCCTTACAGTTGAGGAGTTATCAAACATCAACGTAAAATGTGTCAAATATAGGTTAAGGTCACTGGGTCAAGGTACCTGCCAAGCCAGGGCAATGAGGTGAAGCACTATGCAAGGTTTAGTGGTTGTAGGTCTTATATTTGAGGAGATACCGAACATCAACATAAAATGTGTCAAAGTCACTGGACTGCACAATATAGGTCAAGGTCACCAGGGTCATGGTACCTGTCGAGTCAGTACATCGAGAAGAAGTGCTATATAAGGTTTGGTGGTTGAAGGCCTTACAGTTGAGGACATATGGAAGGGTGACGTAAAAGGTGTAAAAGTCAACGGAGCGTGAAATATAGGTCAAGGTCACCCAGTCAAGGTACCTGCAGAGTCCGTACATTGAGGAGAAGCACTATGCAAGGTTTGATGGTTGTAGGCCTTATAGTTGAGGAGATATTGAACGTTGACGTAAAATGTGTAAAAGGCACTGGAAGGCAAAATATAGGTCAAGGTCACCGGTTCAAGATACCTGCCAAGTCAGTACATATAAGAGAAGCACTATGCAAGGTTTGGTGACTAGAGGTCCTACACTTGAGAAGATCTGGAACGTTGATGTAAATTATGTCAAAGTCACTGCAGCCAAAATATAGGTCAGGGTCACCAGGTCAAGGTATCTGCTAAGTCAGTACATTGAGGAGAAGCACTTTGCAAGGTTTGATGGTTGTAGGCCTTATAGTTGAGGAGATATCTAACGTCGACGCAAAATATGTCAAAGTCACTGGAGCGCAAAATATAGGTCAAGGTCACCGGGTCAATGTACCTGCCAAGTCTGTACATCTAGGAGAAGCACTATGCCAGGTTTGGTAGTTGTACGCTTTATAGTTGAGAAGATCTGGAACGTCAACGTAAATTGTGTCAAAGTCAATGGAGCGCAAATATAGGTCAAGGTCACTGGGTCAACATAACTGCCAAGTCAGGAGGTCAGGGAGATGTGTCATGCAAGGAATGATGGTTGTTGTAGAATTGTAGTTGATCAGAATACTAACTTTGACGTAAATGTCGAACTTCGACATAACAGAACTGTTAAGAGACAGACGGACGGACGAACGGACAGACGAATGGAAAAGCGGTCACCTATGTCGCAAAGTCAGGAGGTCAGGGAGATATTTCATACAAGGTTTGATGGTTGTTTAGTCTTGTAGTTGATTAGAATACTAACTTTGACATAAATGTCGAACTTCGACATAACAGAACTGTTAAGAGACCGACAGACGGACAGACGAACAGACAGATGAATGGAAAAGTGGGCACCTATGTCGCAAAGTCGGGAGGTCAGGGAGATGTTTCATGCAAGGTTTGATGGTTGTTTAGTCTTGTAGTTGATTAAAATACTAACTTTGACATAAATGTCGAACTTCGACATAAATGTTGACAGACGGACGGACGAATGGACAGACATACGGAAAAGCGGATGCCTATGTTGCAAAGTCAGGAGGTCAGGAAGATGTTTCATGCAAGGTTTGATGGTTGTTTAGTCTTGTATTTGATTAGAATACTAACTTTGACATAAATGTCGAACGTCGACATAAATGTTGACAGACGGACGGACGGACTGACGGACGGACGGACGGACAGAAAATCGGACGCCTATATCGCACCCTGCTACAAGCAGGTGCGATAAAAATGAACCTATTTATATTTTATAAATCTGATCAGTCTGTGTATAAGTTGGATACTGTGCGATTCATGTATTACAGTATTTTATACTATTAATACCTAATCAGTGAATTGAGTGGACACCATTATGCACTAGACTGCGTCACGCACTCTGATCTGAGTAACACATATGCTCAGAGGGAGATTTTCACTTGGTAAGGATCTAATGAAAAGATTAGTATTGATGATACTTAATTCTAGCAATAAATTTCAGTAATGCAGATCATCTGTTCCAGCACCATTTTTCTAAACGACAGTGCACATTTCATTTAAAAAGAAAGAAGAAGAAGAAAAAAATAATATTATTCAAAACAATAATAGCAGTTCACAGGTTTGACGTAGTTCAGTTTGGTGCAGAACGAAAATCTTTGATCTTGATCACGCTGCGCAAGCCGATCTAGTTGAATATATATATGAGCCCCTTCGAAAAGAAATGAGAAACGACCTTATGGTATTTGAGACCAGCTTAGACCAAGGTAAACCAGCATTTCCGTGCAGTCTGATCTGAATCTACACATATTACCAACAAAATGCATTATGTCAACGATTCGTTGTCAAGTCAGTGACACTCTCTGGGCTAACTCAGCAGCTGACAAATTCATGAACTTTTCTCTTATTTTCTCCCATAAAACAGGTTTTGACATTTCACGCAAATAACTGATCTCGACTGAAGACAATTTGCATAGAAAGTCATATCCTGTGGAGATAATATGTATGAAATGCCGACACATATTTTCAAGGTAACAGAAGAAAAATACTTCAAAATGTCATCTGCTGAAAATTTTATACAGAGTACTTATAAGCCTTAAAACATTTAACTTCAAAACAAGTTGATTGTGGTGTGAAAATATTGGGCTTCACAAAATATAATAATTCTTTTGAAAATAGAAAATAGAAAATTATATCAATAAAACAATAAAAAAAAAATACGTAGATAGATATTATCTATTTGTAAAAAAAGTGGTTTTAATATGATTCAATAAATGAGAGAGAGAGAGAGAGAGAAAAAAAAAAAAAAAAAAAACTTCAAAATGTCATCTGCTTAAGGTTTTATACCGAGCACTAAGCGCTTAAACATTTAATTGTCAAAAGAAAGTAATTATCATGACTGTAGTGTGAAAATATTAGGCTTCACAAAATCAATCATGTTAATTCTTTTGAAAATTCGAAATTATCTCTCAGTTATCTCAGTTATCTCAAGTATTATTGTTTTATGAAAAAAAAAGAAAGAGAGAGAGAAAGAAAATACAATAAAATAAATACAATTTTAATACGTATTTACTTGTAAAGACATGATTTAATACGGTCCAACAGGTATTTTGTATTTGATTGGTCGGTGCCAAACGGTCAAATGATTGACCGAAACGGAAAACAGCGTTTCGATAAGGCCAGATGATTGGCCGAAACGGTGAAAAGCGTTTCGATAAACGTTCGTATCTCTTCAGTGCGCATGTGCAAATTTAGCGTTTGCGTGAAACGCTTTGCTCTGTAATTTGATTGGCCGAAACGATATGAAACGCTAGAAACGTTGTCGAAACGCAAACGTTATGCAACGATTTCAAAACGCACCCCAAACGCATAAACGGACAAAAAAAAAAAAAAAAAAAAACGCTATCGCCACTGTAACTACTTGCTATGCCTTGACATCTAAGTTATCAACTGAATTTGTGAGCCGCGCATTTCATTTGTGAGTTTTGTTGATATTTCATGATGACATGTAGAGGTGGCAAATTCCGCCGCCATGTTTGGGCAGCCGGCAGATTATCCTAAGTTGGGGACATAAATACTGTTATGTTTAAGGGTTTCAGAGAGGCAGTATTGCGGAGCAAAACCCTTAACACATGTCCACATGTGGTATTTTTTAGTTCAACAAATATTTTCAGCACATGAGCTGTCAAGTTTAGGAAATTTAGATGTAAGCGAAATGAAGAACTTTTCCAACTATTTCGTCAAATAAGAAGAAAAAAAGTTTCCGTATAGACCTTTTTAAACACAGCGTCACATAATAAACATCACTCGAAACCTCTCAGTCTTTAACGCAGGGTTCGTTCTAGCCTCGTTCCTATTGGATGGCAAAAAGTTGTTTACGTTTACTGGACAGTACAATTGCCGATGCCGAGAAAAATAAAGCAGTTTCATTCGTCAAAAGTTTCTTTTCAGAAGAGAATCTCATCGAGTGGTCATTTAAATGTCATAACCAGAAATATTAATATTTATTTTGACTATATAGTAGCTAAAACTGGGCGTAAAAATGGTCACTATAAAGCAATATTACGGTTGCGAGCGTGCCTGCCAATATCGGAAAAATATCATTGAGACAGTTGTATTTGTCTTAGGAAAAATAGTCAGATTGCTTCTTAAAGCTGTATTTCAAAATGCTAGACAAAATTTACGAGTAGATATTAACCAAAAGTCATTTATTTTCCAAGTAAACTTTGGCTTGAATCCATTGGTATCAGTGGAACCGGAAATGTTTTTGCCATCCACAATTTTTGGTCACGTGGCATAACACTGCAATCACGTGGTCAGTAGCCCGGATGAAAGCAGATAGATAGATAGATAGATAGATAGATAGATAGATTTCCTCCAAAGCTGGAGAGTATGACATACAATAATTAAGTATATAATAGACAACATACATACATACATACATACATACACGCACATGCACAAAACATATACTCATACCTATACATATATATGCACAATGCATATATACACAACAAAAATATTTACAGTATGGTTTAAATTTGAAGCTGTTACGTACCTGTTCAAAATAAGTTTCAAATATGCGCACCTATACGGATACACATATATGCATATATACAATTTAAAAATGCATACGTACATATACACACATACGCAGGCGCACACATAGAACTCTTCAAAATATTATTTCCTTGTAAAAAGGAAATACCAATAAATGTACATATGTGTGTATTTCCCCGTCTTCCTTTCCTTACCGAAACGAAATGCAAGGAGATGGCGAAGGAACGGGAAAACTACACGCTTTATCGGGCGCCAATTGCCCAGTGCACATTGGCTATCAATCGTAATATCCCTACAATATACGTGTGTCTTAGACCAGACCATGTGAAATCCCATAACATTCTATATACTTGATATCTGCACAAGTCATGTACAGATATACATGTATATAGAAGTAATACACATACAGCAATAAATAGATGCTAAAGATTATTCAGTTAAGCATTCGGTATCTGCTCCACATTTTGTGGAGGTTGAAAATACAACAAAATGTGAATTGTTCATGCTTGTCTTGCAAGACTTCGATAAGAGCTTCATTTTCCATGCCAAGTAGAATATTTGATACCAGACTTTTGTCTTGATTGCTTAGAAACTCATAAGCTGCGAAATTAATATCCAAGATATTTTGCCATAGTTTGGATCTTTCTAGGTTCAAAAACCGACAGTCATGGATACAATGATCTACTCTATTATTATAATTTATGTCGCAGTGCCTGCAGATGTTATTTCCATAATGAAATTCAGCTAAATTGGAAATCATTTGTATTACTGAGGTACAAGGGAAAGCAGCTTGCGATTTGCTTTCGAGGAGTTCCATATCCAGTGAGGACCATACTCCGGCTGTAGGCTTCTAAATCGACTAAAGTCTGGTAACAATGTTCTGTTATTCCAAGCTAAAACTACATTCTCATGTATCTTGCTCTTTATCAAGCGCTTCCAATGACATTTGCTTGGAAATGTACTATTTTCTATAAAATTATACACAATATGCCTTTCCGCCTTTTCTCCCGCATGGCCGCATGCAGGTCTCTCAAATTTCTGTCCCAGTAAGGTTTCAAATAAGGCCTAAAATTCGTTTTTGGTAGAATCATGTCTGAGACAGTAGTTATGCTATTTACGATTTTCAAATAAACATAGTCTAATCTCATTTCGGGATCTGGATGTTCAGGAAATGTATCAGAAGAAAATGCATTATTTAATTCAGATTTGTATAACTGCTGTGTACATTCGTCTAACTTATTCCACTTTACGTGCGATGTAAACGAACAGCAAGTATTCGTAAAATTCGCCAGCGGGACAGAGACCCTACATACAACCGGTCTATTCTTAGAAACATTTAATACATAATCAGCTAGCATTTCACATGATAACACAGTATCTAGTCTCTCCCTGGGCAATAATATATGATCAATTAAGGACTCATAGAGGTCACCATAGAGACAAAACTTGCAGTCGCCCCTGTACATATGGGTAATGTATTAACAGAAGCGAGATTATGGTATTTCATCATATCAAGTAAATATTTACCACGTACATCAGTGTCTTTTATAAATCTTTCCCCCTGTAAATGAGCATTGAAATCACCCATTAATCAAGAAATTTGACGTTTACGTTTGAATTGTTATTCTTGTCTTTTCGTCATACAGAAGGTACAGGCTTCGAAGACAGAAAAAACAGAACATCCATGCGTACACTTACCCTGTTGACTCCAATGGTTATAGACATGGCTAATCCTGCTATAAACATACAAAAATACACGATTCCCTGCACAAGAATTTGGATATCCATTTTCACGTGTTCATTAGATAGTCCGGCACCACGTTTTCTAGTTCAAACGGTAAGTTCGTTACTTCATTACAAAAACACGCCTGTTCAAATATAAGGAAACTTTCAGCTCCAAAAACCGAAAATTTTCAGATAAAATCTCTGATATTTGTCATATTTCTGCTCAAAAATAGATTGTGGGTACTCGTTAGAACCGCATCGGCGAGGCTGTTCTAACGAGTACCCACAATCTATGTTTTTGAGCAGAAATAAGAAAAATAATGTATACCCCTGTAAACCCCAGTTTTACTATATAAAAGTGGGGTTTAAGGGGGTCAGTATTATGTAGGCATGTTTTCGTGATGTTTCCGTCATATCATGTGGATTTCATGGCAGCGTAATCACATATAGATCCTTCCATTTGATCAGTTAGTTACGATCTGGGTGATACGAGCGTACACATCCTTTTTGACTATTTATAAATGTTTCAAAGGTAATGGAGAACGCGTCACAAATCACATGTTCCACATCCCTTTGCATGATTCGCTGACTGCTTATATATGCCGTTAGAAAACAGCAGAATATCAATCCTTAATTGCGTAATTGTTGTGAACGATTGTCATTTATATTACGGCAAAATTAAACTGAGACATTAGTATATTCCGTGAACTCGATTCGGTAATCATCGGTTCCCGAATGACAAAGTAAGCCGTACATTGCGGTAAACCAACATTTAAGAATGTATTAAGTAACAGTTGCCCGGTTATTACTCGAGGAATGTTTACTGTTGTGTCAATGTACTTTTAATATTGGAATAATCCAGGGTCAAGGTGAAGCAGGTACTTTCTGGTTCACCGACTCCGATTGACAGCGGTTTTTTGGGTTTTTTTTTTTGCTGGTGCAGTGGATCATATCTCAAACGGTAAGTTCGTTGTCCATAAAGTCAAAAACTAAAGCGACGGTCGGAGGTTCGATTCTTGTAACAATCATTTTTTACACATAATAATATTTTATCTCTGTGCGTTTTTTTTTTTTTTTTATTATTTATTTATTTTTCCCTTCTTCTTTCATCTAAATCACCGCGATATGAAAATTCTTATAATGTTTTAACATTTACCACGCTATGGGCAGATTCAGCAGTCGACAAATTGATGTGATTTTTCTTATTTTTTTCCCCAGAAAATAGGATTCAATCAAGTGGACAGTTTGCATGAAATGTCCAATTCTATTGTCTGGGTAAGGAAGATATTTCAAAATGTCATCTGCTGAAATGTTTACCCAACATGCTAAACGTTAATACGAAAAAAAAAACTTTAACGCGTGTATTGATGATCTCTTATTGCACTCAAATAGCGAATGTCAAGATCAACCTGTGCATCCACACAGTCTCGTCAGGATCTTCTCTGAACTGTTCCTGTCCATTCATGATCAGACTGAATGATGATAAAGTGTTGAGATAACTATGTAATATCTTGTTGTTTTTTGCCAAAAAAATAAAAGAAAGAAGAGAAAAATACCATGTTTACCCTAAACATTCTGACACCTTACAATATTTGCCCCAAAAATTTAACAAAGTCATTCTACTACCTGTTTATTTATCTAGAATTGTCAGATGGGATAATTCAGAAACAACTCTAATCACTCCGCGTTCTGCCATGGGTCCAAACTGTTTGCTCAGACTTCGGGTAAATACAGTGACTGCCAATTAGCTGGGTCCTTTTTAGCTTTTTTTTTTTTTTTGTAACTGGGTAAAAAAAAAACAATAAAAAATAAATAATTTTTAACCACAACTGATATAAAATTTCAAAGTAAAATACCAAGGAAAAAAGAGAGAGACAGAGAGTGATTGTGCGGTGCCAATACGACAATTTACTCTATACAAGACAGTCATACCCATGTGATGTTTCCGCTACATCACGCCGTCCACTGTTACAGAATAGTGTGTATATGTTTGCTAATCGCCGAACGCTTCACGGATGTCCAAAAATGCCTGAGATGCTATTTTCAGTCATGCTTACCTAAAAACGGATTTTGAATGAACTCATCCAACCTTTGACACGACAGTAAACAATCATCGAGAAAAAGTCTAATGGATAGGCGCTGCCTCTATGTGACTCAGTTGCCTGGTAGCGTTAAAAATCTGATCAGTCAGTCAGTCTGATGGATAAAACGGTAAATTTCAATCACAGAGTGATGAGTTCGACTCCAGCAGAAAGCTGGCGAAATTTTTTATTAGCTTTTCATGCGACATGAAGACTCTTGTGTCTCAATATGTTACATTTAGGTATATAATAATATTCGGCCAGTAATTGGCATACGGCTTTCTTCCAAGTAAAACCTATTTAAATAGACATTCTTTAAAAAGATTTGAATTCTATGCAGGCAGGTAGCTACTTAATGCAGGCAGAATGAAATACAGAAAGCTCCCAGAGAACTGTCTGCATCTTTTCTCCATCCTGCCTTAAGCAGCTACTTGTCTTAAAGACCATATGGAATCATTTTGGAGTGGCCGCTAATGTACATAGGAAGCTGCAGACCTCCAACAGGTCTCTCTACACATTTAAATGATTAAAGAATTTTCGAACTCGAAGTTGATTTTGCTCTTAAACCTCTACATATATTATGTTGTTTTTTTTTTTTTTTTTTTTTTTGTTTTATTTTGTTTTTTTGTTTGTTTGTTTGTTGTTGTTTTTGTTTGTTTTGTTTGTTTTTGTTGTTGTTGTTGCTTTTTTTTTCAGATTTAATTACTCGTATGACATTTTTTTTGCCGTTTCTATACCAGACAAAGTTAATATACCATTTTGACCCAAAGACCCTCATGGATTGACGCGTCGTTAAACCTGCACTCATCATCATCATCATCAGATTTAACGGCGTGATAAAAAAATACTGAGAAAGCCTTTGCGGAGTTTGGGGCGGACAAAGAGACGACTCTGCGGGTCGAGGCCTGTGATCATGTGGAGAACATAATAGATGAGATGAGAGCCACAAATCTCGACCATGGGGAGCACGGAACGTTTTGTGATCTACATGTACGTGACGGGCTCTAATGACAGCGGCATTGACACAACTGAAGAGGGCAGTAGCATCGACACAGCGAGTGAATCGGAGGCATTTCACTCGCACGATTGTCAAACGGTCAAGTGTTTTAAAATGTATGCAATAAAGATGAAGAAAGAAAAAAAGACAAATGAAAATCATAAAATAATAATAATAATAATAATAATAATAATAATAATAATAATAGCAAAGATTAATGTACTAAAATAAAACAGACATTTTAACATAAAACAAATGCTTTCGTCGCGATTCGAACCACGGACACCGATTTTACAAAACGGTGAGTCTTACCATTACACCATAGACTCGTCAGGATCGTCAGGATCTTCTGAAACTGCAATGAACAATCCTATATATCTTCTGCTAAAATAAAATACGGTCGCCGTTTATAACGGAAACCTACTGTAACAGGACGGACCCCTGTTAAGTCAAATCGACGACCCCTGACAGAGTACGTCAGATATGCTTATGCCTCAGGGACAGGTGACAGGAAGTGAAACGTAAAGGACATACATTTTGATAAAATACTACACGACTGAACACATTTCAAGGTAGGAAATAGTCGATTATAATAATTTTTAACGGGAGTCTTCAAATGGCGAAGTGAGAAGAGTGACTGAAAAGGGATTCATAGAATAAAAACATTGAATGTTTGGAAAAAAAAAAAAAAAAAAAAAAAACACTTTCCGGTTGCACTACGAAGACGTTGGCGGAAATTGTCTCAGTTTAATTTTGCCGTACTATAACTTTGAATCCACAGGTCACGGGATGTAAACATTCAAACTGACCTCCGCCGGTGGTCAATTAAAAACAATTTGATTTATATCCGGAGGTCAATTTGAACGTTTCCTGTTATTAGTATTCGTGGGCTGCAGGAAGGTCACAGGCAAGATTATTCTTGACCAAAAACGTATCTTAAAAATCGGAGAATGACATTCTATCAGTTTTTTTTTTTTTTTTTTTTTGCACCTGCATGTTCATACCAAGTGTTATTGAAAGGTTTTAAGCCGTTTCGTCGCAATCATTTTTGTCCCGCACGCTCAGTGGTGAAATCGAAAGTAGAAAGTCTGCAAGCACGGGTGAATTTGCTCTGATTGTGCAATGACAAGCTTCCAGTGAACTATTATTGTTGCAGTCAGATACGGCGATAACATATCTGCTTCCAAGACATACTTTTATAAAACTAGACGTTTTCCCTACAGTGTTCAGGCCATTTATGCATCGGAGGTCAATTTGAAAATGAGGTGGTCAATTTGACTAATGGAGATTATAATGGAAAATGATTTTTGAGCGAAATCATGAAATATGATTCTTAATGTCGTTTTGGGGTTACGTTCAGTATAAAGTCATTGGGTCCATTTTCCGGAAAGAGTGACAGCCAAATTCAGGCTGTCAGTGTACTCAAACTTCACATTCTCTTTACAAATAGCCTCTTCTGAAACATAGTTTAGCATTTTCGTTTACAATTTCCCTTTAATCAGCCATCAAATACGACCTGGTACTCGATACATTCACATAAATTCTCAGATAGCCTCGAAATCAATAGCGCACGAAAAATTAATTCGGTGGTCAATTTGAAGACAAGGTGGTCAATTTGATTAAAACTAATCCAAATTCTTGTTGATAACAGGACACACTTTTTTAAAACTAAAAGCTTTGTTACAAACACACTTTTGTTTTTCACCAATGCCATGGTGTTCCGCCCTGTGGCCATCCAGCACCCAGCGGAATGAAAATGATTTGTCACAGTTACTGCAATTGTAACGCCGTTGTTTCTGGTGAACGATGTTTGATGGCGCAGCCTGTTTGATGAGTTATTGAATTTTATCCCACAATACAGACAATCATATAAGCACCTTTGTTGTCCATGCCTAGATTTGTGAAGGGCCTTCAGCGATTGTTTTTGATTTGAAGGATTTTTCACAAATTTGGCACCTTTTCGTGTCCATGCTAAAAAACCAGACAATGTAATTATTAAGTCCTAGCAGTCTTGTCTGTATATTAAGTCAATCAAATTCAAAATGATCGAAGGTGAACTACGTTTCCAATAACAACCGGATGACAAAGGTCTCGCTATAGCATACATTGAAATTCAAATGACAAATAATCGGGGTCTTTGTATTTGCCAGAACAAATCGGGAAAAGCCGGGACCAAACAGGGACCAACTATCTAGCGGTCTGTCATGGGTCTTAGACTTTGAATTTTTTATGATACTTGGTATGCATGTTCTCTAGGCCATTAACATTGAGATCCATATCAAGGATGTTTTATTCAGCAATTTATTACTTATTTAGGGATCCCGATTTAGAGCATGTCCCTCTTGAGAAAACCCGGGACCAAAGTTTCAGGTAATTAAACTACCAAGTCCAGGAATTCAGTCACTGATGCCAAACTATTGTATGGAAGGTAAAAATGTTTAGTTTTGGTAAGTAATATTATTCCATCAAATAGTCAAAGGCCAAACTATGTAACAAATATGCAGCTTTGGTCAAGATATTATGCCCGGGACCAAGCTGGTACCGATCCAGTACCAAATTCTTGCAAATAAAAAGCTCGTACCCCAAATTAACAAGACCACGGTCTGTATGCTTACTTTTTTTCATATTTGTAAATCCAGAAGTATTAAGTTAGCATCCCCTTATACCTTTCAGACTGTTAGAATGGATAACTTGGATTATATAGACCAATTTACTATTTTTTTTTTGGCATGTATTTGGTCCCGGTTTGGTCCCGGCCTGGTCCACAGCTTATTATCTTGGTCAATGCAGTATATTTATAACATATTTTACTCTCTGGCTATATCATAAAGTATTTTCAGTTACCATAAGAAGAAATATTACGTTCCAAACAATATTTTGGCACCAGGGACTGAATTTCTGGACGTGGTAGTTTACTAGAAATTGTTGGTCCCGGCTTTTCTCCAGAGAGGCCGAGGTCGGCAACATTCTTTCGTAGAGATTGATCATGAAATATTTTCTACGGTCATTCTCTCCCTTCCGCTGATTCAAGAAGGGCAGTTGTCAGTTTCTGGCGAAAGAATGTGCACAATACTGGTTAACCGCTTAGAGGACCAAGCCTGCCCAGTAAACGTGTGGTTAGGTAAACTGACCGCGCTCGACATGACCCCATTGGGTTGACTGGGCCGTAAAACCACAACACACAAAAAAAAAATTCTCCATAGAGTATGGTTCTAAATATTGAGCTCTTTGTCCGTAATAAATAATAAAATTGAAAACACTTGATATGCACCTCATAGCTATTGGTCCAAAGAATTTGCATACCAAAATCATCAAAATTGGTCGAGCATAAGACCCATGCCAGGCCGTAAAACATTTGGTCACGGACTATGGGCCCGGCTTTTCCCGATTGGTCCCGGCAAATACAAATACCCAAAAAATCGCTCAAAGCCATTTCAAACTACAGTAACAATGTCTGCAATAATATCGAAAATCAAATTACCGCCTTGTCTTCAAATTGACCACCCAATTAATTTTTCGTGCGCTATTGATTTCGAGGCTATCTGAGAATTTATGTGAATATATCGAGTACCAGGTCGTATTTGATGGCTGATTAAAGGGAAATTGTAAACGAAAATGCCAAACTATGTTTCAGAAGAGGCTATTTGTACAGAAAATGTGAAGTTTGAGTACACCGACAGCCTGAATTTGGCTGTCACTCTTTCCAGAAAAAGGACCCAATGACTTTATACTGAACGTAACCCCAAAACGACATTAAGAATCATATTTCATGATTTTCGCTCAAAAATCATTTTCCATTATAATTTCCATTAGTCAAATTGACCACCTCATTTTCAAATTGACCTCGGATGCAAAAATGGCCTGAACATTGTAGGGAAAACGTCTAGTTTTATAAAAGTATGTCTTGGAAGCAGATATGTTATCACCGTATCTGACTGCAACAATAATAGTTCACTGGAAGCTTGTCATTGCACAATCAGAGCAAATTCGCCTGTTCTTGCTGACTTTCTACTTTCGATTTCACCACTGAGCGTGCGGGACAAAAATGATTGCGACGAAATGGCTTAAAACCTTTCAATAACACTTGGTATGAACATGCAAGTGCAAAAAACTGATAGAATGTCATTCTCCGATTTTTAAGATATGTTTTTGGTCAAAAATAATCTTACCTGTGACCTTCCTGCAGCCCACGAATACTAATAACAGGAAACGTTCAAATTGTCCTCCGGATATAAATCAAATTGTTTTTAATTGACCACCGGCGGAGGTCAGAGAAAGCGAAGGCTTACGGTTATATGTTGAGAGACAGTGTGTATGAGATCTGCACGTTGACGGGCGTACTGCGGACAATTTAAGAAGAAATGAAAGGCATTTTCGATGGCACCACACCGGCAGTATGGAGAGTCACATATGCGTTTCAGGAATAAATCATGATTCAAAGCACTACAATTTGTTCTCAAACGAGTATGAAGGATCTGGAATCGTCCTTTCCCGGAGTTATAATATTTTGGCACAATAACTGATCTTTCATTCATAGAGCGTTTAAAAGTATTAACAGACTCACTATTTCTGCACTCTAATGGTAAATTATTCCATTCTCTGACAGTTGAGGAAAAAAAAAGAATTGTAATACAGAGTCGTACGCGCATGAATTGTTTGAGTGTCATTGGAATTCCGTAAACTATATTCAGAGAAAGTATTAACAGAAGGAGGAACTAGTGTTGATAGATACGGAGGTGTTTGGTTGGTGTACATCTTATAAAATAATGTAAGTTTGTGCTTTCTGCGTCTCGAGTCCAGAGTATCCCAACCAGTTTCTTCATAAAGAGCGTGTATAGAAACAAGTTTGGTAGTGCCTGTAACAATTCTTGCTGCCTCATTCTGTATTTTCTCTAGTTCTTCTTTTTTATTTGCATTTTCCAAAACCGGTCGAAAGAAGGTTAAATAAATTGTTTCTAGGGTTTGCCGGTTCAGTTCAAACTTTAGTTTTCGCATTACATTGATCCTGTTCCATGCTTTTTCCTTGATATATTCGATGTGTTTGTGCCATGTGCAATCATTTGAAAGATAGATTCCAAGGTGTTTGTGTGACTCAACGTCAGTTATTTGTTGATCAAGCATAGAAAGAGGAGGGTGAAAGGGGCGATAAATGTTACGTGAGATCAGGAGACTTTCAGTTTTGTTAGGATTAAATTTAACAAGCCATTCTTTTGCCCACTTGGTGATTTTGTCAAGATCTAAGTTCAGAAGTTCAGCGGCTGCAACAGGATCATCAACTATTATATACACACTAGTATCGTCTGCGAAAAGACGAATATTCGAACCGATATCCTTCACAATATCATTTATGTATAATAAAAACAAAAGTGGCCCCAGTATTGATCCTTGCGGGACACCAGCCCGAACATAATTCCATTTGGACTGGACACCTGGTAGTACTACACATTGTTTTCGATTGGTAAGATATGAATTAAACCACCTAAGTAGATTACCAAGAACACCGGCTGCCTGAAGTTTATGCAGTAGACCTGCGTGCCATACTCGGTTGAACGCCTTGCTAATATCACAAAAAAAAAACTACTCGAACTTCTTTTCCTGCATCAAGTGCTTGGCAAAAGGTGTCATATAGGAAAGTTAACTGATTTGTTGTTGAATCACCCGGTATAAAACCGGATTGCAATGGCGTTATAATATTATTATCATAAAAATGGTTATATAAATGTTTAAAGACGACTCTTTCCATAACTTTTGCTGGAGTACACAAGAGAGAAACAGGGCGGTAGTTTGACGGAAGTGAGCGATCTCCGTTTTTGTATATCGGACATACGTGAGCTACTTTCCAACATTGTGGAAAGACACCTGTCTCAATAGACTGGTTAAAAAGTGAGCAGAAGGGGAC
This sequence comes from Anodontia alba, assembly GCA_964016985.1. NCBI lineage: Eukaryota > Metazoa > Mollusca > Bivalvia > Lucinida > Lucinidae > Anodontia > Anodontia alba. The sequence continues at coordinate 49,617,462 of OZ024828.1, read as the reverse complement.
AGCAAGTTCCTTAGAGAGTTCACGAAGAATACGGTTGTTCATTCCATCCGGAACTGTAGCTTTTCCTGTTTTTAGAGATTTAAGAACTGATTCTATTTCAACTGGACTAAAATGTAGGGAGTACATATTTAAATTAATAGTGTATGGGTTAATTTGAGGTAGGGCAGCATTAGATTCGTAAATGACAGTTTGATCCCTAAAGAAGTCGTTTAGGATATTGGCTTTGTCAATGTCATCATGGCTAACAGAGTCATTGTTTTGAAGTGGAGGAATAGAGGTAGAGGTATTAGGAGCAATTACAGTTTTCAGTGTTGTCCACCAGTCTCGTGAGGAGATAATATTGGATTTCAATTTGTTTACAATTATTTCATTACAATTTCGCTTTGATTCACGAATCATGTTTATGACTTTATTACGAAGTATCTTATTCTTCCAGTCATTCGGAAGATTAGTTCGCTTAACCTTTCTGTATGCTCTTTTTCTCTTTCTTATGTAGGGTTTCATGCTTGTGGTCAACCACTGGGGCTCACGTTGCCGGATTCTAGTCATTCTGTTTGGTATGCACTCATCAAGTGACATTACGTGATTTGTAATATGTTGTGCGTGTATATTCACGTCAGGGTCGTGTAGAGTGTCCCAGTCAGTGGATGAAGCTTTTTGTCTCAATAAATTGTAATCTCCTTGGTCATAAGACCATGTTTGGCATAGATAGGATTTACTTTTCGGCTTTGAGAAATTTAAAATACCATATACAGGACAGTGGAATCTTAATTCTTGGTTTAAAAATGGATCACCGACACCATTAAATATTATATGCGTGTTATTGTTAGTAAGTACATGTATTAAATCAAGTAAGGAAGATGAGTTTTCTGTTTTCGGCTCATTTATGGTTTGCGTCAAAGAAAACTGTAGGCAAAGGTTTCTTATTTTACCCGACAGGTTCGGACTAAGCATATCAAAATTGAAATCTCCAGTTACTATTATTTCTTGGATACCGGTGTCAATAGCGAGGTGGATTAAATCCTCGGTAGAAGCAAAATACACAGAGTCTGAGTTTGGAGGTCGGTAGAAGAGTCCAAATAACAAACGTTTGTGTTTTAGGGTAAGTTCTACCCACAAGCACTCAACGCCAAAGGGCTCAAGGTCATGTCGTCTAATGTAATGCAGTGTATCTTTAACATACATTTGACATGCGCGCAACAGTTGAACTATTTCTCACTTGAAATGATGGTAGTCCTAACATGGCATGTCCATGTTTACGTAGAATGTCGTCCACAATATATTTACATTTTCGATTTAAGACTCTTAGAGAAATCTATAAAACCCAGTGTAGTTCATTCCTCCATGAACGCAATGGATCACGCGAAGTGACGTGATGTCAAAACAACTGGCGCTTTCGGAGATTTGATTGAACGCTGCTACTGTTGTGATGACGTCGCCGCTCTTAAGCTATCCAAATATAATCCGCCTGCCCTTAGTGCAGCCTGTAATGTGTTCTCTCCAAGGTACGCGAGAAAAATAATGTAAATATAAGTAATGAACTTGATTTTTTCCGAAATTTATTGAGGGATGACCCCTTCGGGGTTCATTCACTTTGCACGCGGCCCATTGCGGTCATACCTCAATGAACTTCAAAAAAAAAAAAAAAATTCATTTCTTAAATACACTGGGTCTTGTTTGTGTTTATTGCACATGTCTCAAAGTTCTGCTTTGTACATCTTGTCACCCAACGGAATATTGTGACGTTGAAGATAGTCCTTTATCTCTTCTTTTCGGTTGGCTGAGGCGAGGCATTTGTCCAGCTGTACATTATGGTATGCTGCGTTGTCCAGAATTACTACGGAATTGGGTTTCCGATTAGGCACAAACTGTTTTTCAAGTCAATTCTTGAAATTTTCGAAGTTCATTTCTTTGTGATAATCCCCAGTGGAAGATCTTGCTTTAAAGACCACTCTGGCTCCAGGCTGGACTAGCTACTAGTCGGATATCAATATTATTTTCATCAATCAATTATAATTATTAATTTACTTATTAACTGACTAAGGGTCATTTACTACTCACTGCTTGCCTCACCTCTTTGATAGCAGCAACTAATCTTGGAGATATCCTTGATGTCAGAGACCAACTATTAGAGACTGGCTACAAGATGTCATACATAAATTTTGAATCAGCTTATAGTAAGGAGTGATAAAACATGACATCAAGGTCTAGGAGCTAGTCTAGTTCCAGGCACAAACCCATCTTTTGTCCCAGCATGGACTATGATCATCCTTTCACCTTTGGTAAGAGGAATGCTCAACCCAATCTCGCCAGACTGCTTGCTTTCGGGACAGCGTGGCCAGCATTCACATACGTCTCGTCCGTATACACAATGTGCCGACCCTCTTCTCTAAATTTCTTGATGCGTCTCAGAAAATTGATCCGTTTGGCTACAATGAGGCCCTCCAAGGGGGGGGGGGGTCGGTACCTGTTCCCTTGTTCCCCTAAAAAATGGCATTTTCTCTCGTTCCCCAAAATCAAAATCTTGATTTTCTATGTTCCCTGTTCCCAAAATTGCCTTTGTTTCCCTGTTCCCTTCAGTTCTTGACTTTTGTTCCCTTGTTCCACTCAAATAAATGGCCTTATTCCCCTGTTCCCCAGAACCCCTGGGAGGGCTTCTACAATGTCTGTTCTTTCCATCAGTATTTTCTGGTTGTTGGCGCATTTCTTTTAGGAAAACCCCATTTCTTTGAGAATTTCTCTCAGAGTCTCTTCTGTCCTTGAAGTTGATATATAGAGTCTGGGGATCGCAATTCATGGAACAGATTATTGACTGTCGGCAAACCTTTTCTTGATAGCGCTTATCATTAATAGTTAGACGGATAACACATCTGTCGAAGTCGTCAACGACTATTTTGTCATTTCGGTTTTCACCTGGTCATTTTTCATCGTCTTTCGGAGCAGCGAACCCAATAAGTGTTCTCTCTGAAACACCCTTCAGCATATACGCCCTAGCCAAATGACTTGCGAGAGGTAAGAATAATTCCCCGTTCTTCTTTTCTTCTCTACATATTTTCAAAACGTTCAACGCGATGGTTTTACTTTCAGAGTCGAGATGCTTTTTCACTGACATGTTCGCGACAAGGCAACTGAGCTCGAACTAAAATCTAAGCTTGAAATGTTATCTAATGAAATAAAATGCATGCTGCACGAGAAAATCGAGTATTTTTTGGTTTGGGCGCGAAAAAAAAACTTATAAAAATAATCCACGACGGGATTCGAACACGCTTACCTCAGTTTCGAGAAACTAGACGCTTTAATCACTGAGCTTTGTAAGCTATGCTGCAATTATGACATATGTTAGTATTAAACTGTTACATTGATGTGGAGTCACCGCTAATAAAATCAAACATCTAAAAACTAGAAAAGATGTTTATGAAAAACTATGTCCCCAACTGCTTGACCCTCACACTGCTTGACTTTTATTACGAAAACATGCCTATATAATTTTGACCCCCTTAAACCCCACTTTATATAGTGAAACTGGGGTTTACATTATCATTCTTATTTCTGCTCAAAAACATAGATTGTGGGTACTCGTTAGAACCGCCTCGGCGAGGCGGTTCTAACAAATACCCACAGTGTATGTTTTGAGCAGAAATATGAAACAAAATATCAGAGTTTTTTATCTGAAAATTTTCAGTTTTTGTAGGTGAAATTTTCTATATATTTGAATAGGCGTGTTTTCGTAATGTAACCATGCTTGCTTGCAAAAGTACAAATGCAAAACTCCGACAGGGTTCAAGCTGGCTCAGAAATTTAGGGAGAAGTGACTTCTCCCTCCAGACAAAACAGAAGAAATTTTATAGGATGAAGTCGGTTTCCTTATTGCCTTATTGAAAGCGCAACAATGTAGGACACGCGGCTCGCTTTAGTGATTGTCTTGGGATTATAAAACGAACACATTTTACTGAAGATCTGTTTATTCTTACTTCTAAACCAATTAATAATCCACATGTAACAGTAACACAGACATGAGTAGAGCAAATGCATCATATCTGGATAGATAAGTTCATTTATATCTCTTTGGGTATTGACAATTCTTCTCAGTAACTCAATTATCTGTGGCTTGATAAGTAAGCTAAAAACATAATGATAAAAGAAATTTGTTAACTAAAGTGTCTGTCAACATCTAAACTTACTTTTTAGCAAATTTAAGCTGTTTCTGACCTACCTTAGCATGTAAATAGTTCATTTATGAACTAGACATGTGTCCGAAGTACACAGATGCCCCTGTCCTTTGGCCTTTGTCTATAATAATTTTCCCCATACTCTGTTTCAAGTGTAACTGAGGAGTGAAAAAACCAGAGTTACAGTTCTTGCATTTATGACATAGAACTCACTATTTTCAATGTTCAAAGGGCAATAACTCCAAAAGTAGTCAGAACAGAGTTACGGTTCTTATGTTGTGCATCTCGACTTATACACACCTGGTAATCTCGTTAGGATAGCTGCTAGTTATGCACTCAAAGTCCTTACGCGAACTTCCGGCCATGACTTACGAGACACCCAAATGACAACAAACGGAAAAATTCTCCTGATTTATTGATTTTGAGTAAATTTGATTGACATATTTTGAAAAATCGGACAATGCTATTCCCAACAACTTTCATTTTTGCGTCGGAAAAGATAGGTGTGGATTTGAAAAAAACAAGCGGATAATTTTATTTCGATTTCACCCAGAGAAGGATAGTCCAATATTCCTGTTTTAACTTTTTATCTGTGTAAAATGAAGGTATTTTCAGCTATCTGGGCTATGAAATACTTATTTAACATATCAGATTAGACGTACTGCAACCCACGTCCGTTTTGAAATACATAAAATGCTTAATTTCCCCAAGCATTTATTCCGGGGACTGAAATATTTGTGCTGAATATGACTTACGAGGCTGACTACCACTTACAGGGGGCATTAACCCTTACGTGGACAAGAAAGCCTATACATCACAAAGCAATTTTACAGCAGTATAATGAAACTTTTATATGATTTTGCTCAATTGAGAGCTTCAAATATATACAAGCGTGGTATATCAAAACCCTGTTGATACATGCTGTATCATTTGCAAAACGTTTCATGGTGTTTGATTGTTTATATGTAAACGGAATATTTTGAAATTGGTTTGGTCTAAAATCTGCATGTTTTCAAATGCGAGGCATTCTGATAATGACTAATGTTTCCATAAGGGATAATCAGGCCTTAGAATCAGGCCTTGTAATCAGACACCTGACAGTTGGCTTTCTTATCCCCGTAAGGGTAAATGCTCCCGTAAGGAGTAGTCGGCCTCGTAAGTCATATTCGGCACAAATATTTCAGTTCCCTGAACAAATGTTTGGTAAATTTAGCATCTTATGTATTTCAACGTAAATGTAGGTTGCAGTGCGTCTTATTTGAGATGTTAAATAAGTATTTCATAGTCCAGATGGCTGAAAATAAGTTCATATTGCACTGGAAAAGAAGTCAAAACAGGAATACCGGACTACCCATCTCCGGGTGAAATTGAAATGAAAGTTGCTGGGAATAGCTTTGTCCGATTTTTCAAAATGTGTCTATGAAATTGACGGAAAATCAACCAATCAGGAGAACTTACCCGTTTGTTGACATTTGGATGTCTCGTAAGTCATAGCCGGAAGTTCGCGTAAGGATTTTGAGTGCATAACCAGCGGCTACACCTTACGAGATTACCAGGTGTGTATAGTGCTTAACATTTGTGTGAAGTTACATGAAAATATTCCGAACAGTTTCAAAATCCAGATTCTTAAAAATATCTGAAAAGGTCACTAGTATCAAGCTATATAACAGACATTAGTATATGACAGAAATAATTATTTTCAATGTTCAAAGGGCCGTAAATCCTAAAGAAGTCCAACCAGAGTTATGGATTTATTTTGTGCATTTTATCAAGGGTTTGACATTTGTGTGATGTTTCATGAAAATATCTTCTTACGACATGAAGGTCGTAACAAAGGAATGAAGCATAGCTGAAACAATTCTCGCCTGTCGTGGGAATCGAACCCGGTCTGTCCGGATAAAAATCCAAATGCTCTAACCACTGAGCGAAAGAGTCGACTCCCTGACGCAGCTGTCAGAGATTGAATATATACCTACAAGCTATGCGAAATCTGCCAAGGCAGATAATCGAAGGTAGGAGTTATAGGTCGTAACATTCTTACAACATGAAAGTCGTAACAAAGGAATGAAGCATAGCTTGTCGTGGGATTCGAACCCGGTCTGTCCGGATAAAAATCCAGTGCTCTAACCACTGAGCCAAAGAGTCGACTCCCTGATGCAGCTGTCAGAGATTGAATATATACCTAAAAGCTATGCGAAATCTGCCAAGGCAAATAATCGAGTGTTAGGTCGTAACACTAAAATAGTTTTCAACTTCCAGAGCAGTACATGATAGATCCATCCGAAGGTTCACCTACAGATACCTTGTTACGACTTTTACATTTCATTTTACCCCGCCCCATAGCCCAATCCCTAAGCAGAATCAATAGCCTAAACCTTGTCTTCTAATCATCAAGTGAAAAACTGTCTCTTTATAATAATTGTGCCCATTTTAAACTCTCTGGGCTTACCAATGGTTCCAGAGTGAAGATTTCAGTCACATTTTTGTATGTGTTCAAATTGATCTGTTATACATTTTGACCCCTAGCCGCACCCAGGAGCATGGCGGAGGAACAACTTTACCATGAAGTCAAAGGTCTTGGTCTGGGTAACTAACATACCAAATTTCAACTTTGTAGTGTACAAGATGCCAAAGTTATGAGCTCCTAGGGAAACGCGTACATAAATGTGAATGTTGTTGGGTGTAAATGTAGTTGGATGGTAAACTTGGAGGTCTGCTGTGACATTTGAATACGAACGTAACATACGCATGTACGCACGTACGGACGTAACACCACGGCGAAACGCTATATGCTCCACTCCTGTCTAGCCAGGCGGGAGCATAAAAATCGGACACCCTAGAAAACTAATGACATTGATGAAAATGATCTTTTGGTCACTTAATAGGCAAACATTTTTCCTCCAAAACTTGTTAAACCTCATCAGACTTTTATTCTGTAGCATTTCTGATACATCTAACAACTTTTGTCAAAAGAATTTTACCTTTGCATGTTTGCTCAATGTTTATTGGCTTTCTCCTAACAAAAAGTTTTGCACAAGTACTAGCTTTTGAAAAAAAAAATGCAGAAACAGAGGGCGAAGTTTTAATCGCACTCTGTGCTGCCCAGGGCGACTTGGAGCCTTTTAGGGTGTCTATTTCGCCCGAGTCGCCCCCTAGCCTGATGCCTGGTTTTGTGATATCTTGTTCACAATCTACTTATAACAACCAATAAGCTGATCAAGTTTCGGGTCCCTAACTGAAATAGTTTTTTAGATATTTTGCCCACAGGATCCCATAGACCCTAATGCAAAAATTGAAAAAGGGGCATAGCTTCGGAACCAGAATCTGTTTAGTAATTGATCATGGACTACCCGACACCAACACCACTCTACCAGCTCGGCAAAGACCTACAGACTGCAGAATTTTATAGGTATTTGACTGATGCACAGAAAATCTGATGCGGCAGTTTTGTTGAAGTTGGCATTAGAAGCTAGACTTATGAGTCGGTGGTTGGTGGTTCCCTTTGACAATTCAGAGCTGACTTGTATGTCACTATCTGGGCACCTTGTGGACATTGAGGGTCAGGTGCTAGTGCACCAGACGGGAGATGAACCAGCTCAGTCTAACTTACAATGCCTCGTGGTGATAAAGGGCAGTTCCTAGTACTGATTTTCACACCACCTTTAACCAGTACGACTAAGTCGGTCTGACAACACTTCCATACCCTTTGCAGAACTTAACATTCTATAAAATACCCCACCTGCAATATACTTACCAGGTGTCATTCTTAAAGGGGCATAACTCGTCATATCATTTTCGGATGTTTTTCAAAAGCTCAGTTCATCTACACATCACCACCAATAAGCTGACCAAGTTTCAAGTCTCTAGCTCAAATAGTTTTTTGAGATATTTGCTCACGAGATCCCACTAACCCTAATGCAAAAATCGAAAAAGGGGTATAACTCGTCGCATAGTTTTTCGGATTTGTTTTTTTTTTCAAAAGTTAATCAATTCATTGTCTCATCATTACCAATAAGCTGTGTAAGTTTCAAGTCCCTAGTCAAATAGTTTTTGAGATATTTTGCTCACAAGATTATATCTCATATACCATAATGCAAAAATTGAAAAGGGCCAGAACTCGTCATATAATTTCCGGATTTTTTTTTTTTCAAAAGGTAATCAGTTCATCTACTTATCATTACCAATAAGATGACTAAGTTTCAAGTCTCTAGCTCAAATAGTTTGTTACATATATTGCTCACAAGATCCCATTGATCCTAATGCAAGTTTCGAAATCTTAAACTTAATCAGTTCATCTACGCATCCTTTACCAATAAGCTGTGTAAGTTTTAAGTCCCTAGCTCAATTAGTTTTTAGATACTTTGCTCACAAAATTATATGCCTGAAGCATAATGAAAAAATGAAAAGCGGCATAACTCGTCATATAATTTTCGGATTCTTTTTGAAAAATTAATCGTTTACCTACTTATCATTACCAATAAGCTGACCAAGTTTCAAGTCCCTAGCTTAAATATTTTTTTGAGATTTTGAGATATTTTGCTCACAAGATCCCATAGACCTAATGCAAAAATTGAAAAAGGGCATAACTTGTCATATATTTTTTGGATTTTTCTCAAAAGATAATCAGTCCATTTACTTATCATTACCAATAAGCTGACCAAGTTTCAAATCCCTAGCTCAAACAGGTTTTGAGATATTTTGCTCACAAGATCCCATTGACCATAATGCAAATTTCGGAAAAGGGGCATAACTCGTCATATAGTGTTTGAATTTTTTTTCAAAAGTTAATCAATTCATCTACGCATCATTACCAAGGAGCTGTGTAAAGTTTCAAGTATCTACCTTAAATAGTTTTGGAGACATTTTGCTCACAAGATTATATGCCATAGACCATAATGCAAAAATTGAAAAGGGGCATAACTCGTCATATAATTTTTTTTTTTTTTTTCTTTTCATAAGTTAATCAGTTCATCTACTCATCATTACCAATAAGCTGACCAAGTTTCAGGTCCCTAGCTCAAATATTGTTTAGATGTTTTGCTCACAAGATTCCACAGAGCCTTATGCAAATTTCGACTGAATGGTCAGGCGTGACGAAGACACGAACGAAAACACGAACGAACCAAAAGCAATATGTCCTACCAACTTCTATCGAAGGGGACATAATAATATCGGTTTTCGTAGACGAAACTAAAAATAACCTTTTATTGACAATAATATTGACAAAGTCAAGTGTACAAGTATTAATCTTTCAAAGATAATTAAGAACGCGTCACAAATCACGTGTTGTCGGGCCCGTTGGAAGATTTACCGACTGCTTATATTTACCGTAAGAAAATCGTTAAAGACCAATAGGCAGGTTTGTTATTGTTGTGAATGGTTATCAAATATCTTTAAATCTACTGTAACGTGGAACATCTTTAGTTACCATCTGGTATGAATAACACCTGTTTATGTCATATCCTGTCACGCCGGTACAGGCAGGATGCTGTCGAAATTGGTCTCCGCCACTTGCCCTCAGTCCTAGGCTGTGTCGCTTGTCCTGCTTGATGCATGTCTTGTGTGGCCGTGAAGGGGGTTCTAACTTTATTATTTACGGCGGTTCTTGCCTTTTATGCATCGATTATGATATGCATTAATCTTTTTTAGTATTTGTGTGCAGTGTTTAGATAGAAATGTGATAGCCTCGTCCTTTTTAAATGGTATGCTTGATAAGTAACTGTAAATATGGACAAGTTTGTTAACTATAATGAGACTCAAATAAGTTGACCTGTGACACGAGATAATGGTAATTTTCGCCCTCCGTGAAGATACCCTTCAAATGCGCATGCCCAGCCAGGGTCTAGCTGTCTGATTTTTATTCTAAACCTTTGTCTTGTCCTATATCACATGTGAGCGATCAAGGATGGCGAGACTGCGCTGATGCACAGTTACGCCTGAGCCATGGCTGTTTGCTTATGCGATAAGTACCATTATCACATGTGCTGTCTCACTTACTCGTATTAATCTATCATGGTAAATAGGGAAAATTAATGCGAGTCCTACTTCACGCTTTAGGCCTCGGTGGCTCAGTTGGATGTGCCGTCCGACTGGAGACCAGGAGGTCGCGGGTTCAACCCCCGCCGAGGTTGGCAACATTCTTTCGTGTAGATTGATCATGAAATATTTTCTACGGTCATTCTCTCCCTTCCGCTGACTCAAGAAGGGCAGTTGTCAGTTTCTGGCGAAAGAATGTGCGCAATACTGGTTAACCGCTTAGAGAACTGAGCCTGCCCAGTAAACGTGTAGTTAGGTAAACTGACCGCGCTCGACATGATCTCATTGGGTTGACTGGGCCGTAAAACCTCAACACAAACAAACTTCATGCTTTTCTCATAGGCTTAATTTTAAATTAATGAATTTGAATACTTCATCTTAACTTCATCTCAGTGATTCAACTTGATGTCTAAATGTCTGTGATGATACATTGATTGAACTAGGAATCTATTATGCGAATCGAAGATTTTGTGTTTAGTGTTAAGTATTGCACCAAAACCTAGGGTGAAGGTTTGCGCGCAGTAATAATAGTCCTGAGGCACCTTTCTCGATAGCTTATTGCTGACTGTGCTAAGGCGGGGGTTCAGGTGTAATTCTTATTTTATTGTTGCTTTGTTGATTTTTCTACACAGAATTTCTTTGTTTTGTACTCAATTTTCGCCTAACTGTGTTTTCTAGCATTCCAATCACCCCGTTTGGAGAAGAGAGGACTGACTGAAGCACCTGCTCTTCCTGGTGCACTTGGTGGGAGGCTTATGATTGTTGCACTCCCTAGATCTATCTTTCATTTTTTTTTAACAGCAATAGTATAGGATGTCACTGTGTTTTTGTTTTTTGTTGTTGTTGTTGTTGTTGTTGTTTTTTGTTTTTTTTGTTTTTGTTTTTTTTTTGTTTGTTTTTTTTTTGTTTTTGTTTTTTTTTTTTTGTTTGTATCCGCAATAATTTACATCCTGAAGCAAAGCTTGACTAGTAGAATAATTTATTTTTTTTCTCAGCTGGATACGTATCTCAACCGCTGAATATCTTAGGGTTTAACTTCGCTGCTGATTTTTCTTCTTTTTTTTTTTCTGCTCGAGTAGCCGCTGAATGAATTTCTAAGCTTCCCAACAGACGAACTTTGTTTTTGTCGAAAACATATTGAAATCAGTTTCCCTACTAGACAAACAGACAGACTTTATTTGTATCTCCCTTAAGAGGGTATTGAAATAAATTGTTAAATATGGATACCAATAACACAAACTTCGGAGATCTTTCTCTAAGTTTTATTAGAGGCACTATGAATTACAGTCTAAAGTCAATGCTGAATTGAAAGCACTTACGCTACGAGGCATATCGGGACCTGAATTTTATAGCGATATCATATTCAAATTAAGAAAAAAATAAAGATAATGCTAACAGTAAGCGTATTGTTTAACTGCAGTTTCCGCTATACTTGTGTGTCTGGATGTACTTTTTATGTTTTTTGACATTCTAGGACGTTAAATTAGGAACCGCCATCATGTTACATGAACTGCGTTATGTCCACACTCACAAAACACCTCAGTAACACATTAGAAACAGGAATGATTCATTTGGTCGGTTGTGTTCTGCATGCCAGCGCCAAAAAATGTTGGGACATTTATAACATTTGATTTGGACCCCTCTTTTATTCAAAGACCGAAAATTTTCCGAGTTTTTGATCGAATCAAATGTTTTTGCTCACCTGAGCTATACTCAGGATGAGCTTTTGTGATCACTTTTCGTCCGTCGTCCGTCCGTCCGTCCGTCCGTCCGTGCGTCCGTCCGTTAACATTTTCAAACGACTTCTCCTCTGAAGCCACTGAGCCAAATTTGCTCAAATTTCATATGGAGCCTCTTTAGGTTGGGGGAACGAAAGATTGCTAAAATGGTCATGGTCCGTTGACCAAGATGGCCGCCATGCCCATATATGCTAAAAACCTTTAAAAATCTTCTTCTCCAGAACCTAGGATGCCTTGGGGCTGAATCTTTGCACAAATCATTGGGGACGAGACGTCTACCAAAATTGCTAAAATAATTGTTGTACATTGACGTTTGACTTTTTTTACGGCGAGGTCAAGTTTGCTACCCTATGCATTTGTATGGGCACCATACATTTGTATGGGAAAAATGTTTAGAATTTCAAACGACTTCTCCTCTGAAGCCTCTTGGCCAATGTTGCTTAAATTTCATGTGGAGCCTCCTAAGATTGAGGAAACGAAAGATTGCTAAGATGGTCGCGGTCCATTGACCAAGATGGCCGCTATGCCCATATATGGTAAAAAAAAAAAAAAAAAAAAAAAAAAACTTTAAAAATCTTCTTTTCCAGAACAGAGGATGCCTTGGGGCTGAATCTTTGCACAAATCATCGGGGACGAGACGTCTACCAATATTGCTAAAATAATTGTTGTACATTGACGTTTGACCTTTTTACGGCGAGGTAAAGTCTGCTTCCCCATGCATTTGTATGGGCACCATACATTTGTATTGGAAAAATGTTTAGAATTTCAAACGACTTCTCCTCTGAAGCCTCTTGGCCAGAGTTGCCTAAATTTCATGTGGAGCCTCCTAAGATTGGGGAAACGAAAGTTTGCTAAGATGGTCGCGGTCCATTGACCAAGATGGCCGCCATGCCCATATATGGTAAAAAAAACTTTAAAAATCTTCTTTTCCAGAACAGAGGATGTCTTTGGGCTGAATCTTTGCACAAATCATCGGGGACGAGACGTCCACCAAAATTGCTAAATAATTATTGTACATTGACGTTTGATCTTTCTACGGCGAGGTCAAGTTTGCTTCCCTATGCATTTGTATGGGCACCATACATTTCTATGGTAAAAATGTTCAGAATTTCAAACGACTTCTCCTCTGAAGCCTCTGGGCCAATGTTGCTCAAATTTCATGTGGAGCCTCCTAAGATTGGGGAAAAGAAAGATTGCGAAAATGGTCGCGGTCCTTGACCAAGATGGCCGCCATGCCCATATATGGTAAAAACCTTTAAAAATCTTCTTCTCCAGAACAGAGAATGCCTTGGGGCTGAATCTTTGCACAAATCATCGGGGACGGGACGTCTACCAAAGTTGCTAAAGTGATGGTCGTACATCGACGTTTGACCTTTTTACGGCGAGGTCAAGTTTGCTTCCCAATGCATTTGTATGGGCACCACACATTTGTATGGGAAAAATGTTTAGAATTTCAAAACGACTTCTTCTCTGAAGCCTCTGGGCCAATGTTGCTCAAATTTTATGTGGAGCCACCTCCTTAGGTTGGGGAAACGAAAGATTGCTAAAATAGTCGCGGTTCATTGACCAAGATGGCTGCCATGCCCATATATGGTAAAAATCTTTTTCTCCAGAACCAAATGAGCATTGGGGCCTTATATTTGCACAAATGCTCGGGGACAGGAGATCTACCAAAATTGCTAAATTGATGGTCCTATGTTGACGTTTGATCTTTTTACGGCAAGGTCAAATTTTCTTCCTCATGCATTTGTATAGGCCCTTTACATTTATATAGGAAAAAATGTTGAGAATTCATATTTTGGATATCTCCTCTATAATCCAGTTGAATCGAAACTTGATGATGAGCATTAGGGCGTTTATGAGACACAAAATAGCTAAATGAGCCGATAGAAAATCCAAGATGGCCACCACAGCCGTCATCTTGAAAATCAATTTTCGACATCTTTTCTCAAACCTAAGATCGCTTTGAGCCGAAACTTGCTCTTTAGCAACAGCATGACTTCTGGATCAAAACAAGCCAAACTTATGTCAATCGAAAATCCAAGATGGCCGCAATGGTTCTGCTCCATTGAACAAGATGGCCGCCAGAGCTATAGAACAAAAACAAAAAGAAAATCTTCAAATGACATCTCGTTCTCGGCTAATGGCCTGATTTTAAAGTATTTGCATAGAAGTGTTCCACCAATGGTCCTCAACCAAAATTACCAAAATGGCTCCGCTTGGCTGAACAAAATGGCGGCCAGAGCTAAACATAGAAAAAACCTTTAAAAGATATCTCCTCGCATCCAGTGTCCTGATTTTAAAGTAATTTCACAGAAATGTTCCTCTTACCCCCTTTTACCAAAATTGCTAAAAACGTTCTGCTCGGCTGAACAGAATGGCCACCAGAGCTAAAAAAAAAAAAAAAAAACACACAAAAAACTTTAAACATCTCCTCCTTGGCCAGTGGCCTGATTTCAAAATGATTTCACAGAAATGTTCCTCTTATCCCCCTTTACCAAAATTGCCAAAATGGTTCTGCTCTGCTGAACAAAATGGTCACCAGAGCTAAAAATAGAAAAACCTTTAAAGACATTTCTGTGGCCAGTGGCAAGGTTTCAAAATAATTTCACATCAATGTTCCTCTTATGCCCCTTTGCCAAAATTGCTAAAATCGTTCTGCTCTACTGAACAAAAATGGTTGCCAGAGCTAAAAATAGAAAAAAAAAACCTTTAAAGGACAGGATATGTAGATGAATCAAATGACTTCTGAAAAATATCTTAACTTTTTTTTACTTATGGCGTTGTGAAAATTTCAGCATTTTAACCGTGTCAGCAAGATATCTCAAAAACTGTTTAAGCCATTGCCTTCTCATAAGTTTCAATATTTGACAGTATTGGAAAAAATGTTGCATGCCATCTGCATATCTACAGTGGTTTCACTCAGGTGAGCGAGTTGTGGCCCGTGGGCCTCTTGTTTTCTTTTCTAACAGAGACTGGTAAATAAATGCAATACAGTATGCTATAAATGAAGTTGCTAAAATATAAGATACATGTAAATATCTACTGTATGCGATTCATTTTTGTCGGATATATAAGCTCATGTTTTTAACCGTTGACTCGGGTAAATTAACAAATCGGCAACAAAAGGAGCATAATTAGTACACATTAGAAGACACACAATTTACCCGTGTAAGTTAGAAAATTGAAAAGGGCAAATCTCAAACCCGCCCACAATATCACAAGGGAAAACCTAAAGTAAAAGTAATGGAAATAAGATGGTCGTTCTATAAGTATTGTCCTTCTTGTAGACGTACCATGGCAATGCCGTTTATAGTAGATAAAAGCTTAATCTTTTCCCCGATAGACTGGTACCAAACTGGAATGATGTCCCCTTGAAGGTTGAAGGATTTGCTTATTGACTTATAATGGCGGAGATCTTGTCCAATCCATAACGACTTCATTTTTTATCGGTTGATCAGAATCTCTGTCCCAGAGTGATTCTGGCGGCTTGCATACAGCATCATTAGCATATTACATGAAGATAACAAGCCGATACGATGAAGGTACTCGATGAGGCGGTTCTAACGAGAACCTGCAATTAAGGTTTTGAGGAGAAAAAAATCGTGTGTTTTTTGTTGTTGTCTTTTTCTTTTTGTTTGTTTGTTGTTGTTTGTTTGTTTTTTGTTTGTTTGTTTATTTTTTATTTTATTTTTTTTTTTTTGTTTGTTTGTTTGTTTGTTTTTTGTTTTGTTGTTGTTGTTGTTGTTGTTGTTTCATCTGATTTTTTTAATTTTTGCAGCCATAAAAATTCCATTATATGGAATAGGTGTGTTTTTTGAATGAAATTGTAGTATATGCAGTTACACAAGATCCAATTCAAACACCGGATTCAAATGATAAATAAGATGGTCAGAGAAAACACACGCCGACAGTCTTTACTAGTACTATGTAACAATGTTGTCAATGACACGGGTTACTTATTTTCAAATTTCTCTGTCCTTTGATCTGTAAACTTAATCACTTGAAATGAACATTTTAGCTTCGTAAATTTTGTGCAAGAACTATTGCATAACGGTGCATGAATATTAACTTTCGCAATGTTTCACAAACGTTACATCTCTTCCCCCTCCGAGCAGTTTCGTTCGGGAAACCTGTGGGTAAGGCAACTCTAGTTCGACAGTTGACATCATCCCACCGCTGCCACAATTTGTAACCTGAGCCGACTTTGCCACACACAAATCCCGTCGGTGCAAATCTAGCTCATCACCAAAGGTGATTTATTTTGCTTATATACCCATCATGTTCTCCAAACACAATCGTTCGGTGTGAAGCTAATTTGCATATTCACTTTCACAACGTTTCACAAATGTTACTGTTATACCTGTTCGAACATGGGTATATTTTCATTCATTCTGTATATGAACAAAAACACAATGCTTTTTAGGCCGACAGCCTGAGTGTTTGTGCCTGCACAAACGGTAGACAAATGCGAGTGCCCACTCAAATAGAGTATAAAACAACGAGCTTTGTCACTACAATCAGTAAAAAGAAAATTGCTTATTTCAACCACAACATGTTTATAGTTGCCCCCATACCACTTCCATAGGTCCTTGCCGACCCAGCAGGAACTCACCGTTATCTTGAAATAATGTCGAAGCGACGTTGATTCGACGTTATTTAACATTGTGTGCCCACTGAGTAGAGACAACCGTTGTTGAAACCAGGACATAGAACACAGATTTATCACCTGTACAGGGTTGTTCATCTACGCACACAAATGTGTCATTGTCATGATTGTCTTATATTGTTTTTAATAGCTCACCTGGACTACAGCTCCATTAACGATCAAAATAGTCTTAAGGATGTTCACTGGTCTCATTTTTACATGTCTGCGCATGTTTTTGCGCAGATGCACGAGACGCTCTAATGGTGGCCGAAGGCTCCTGGACGATTCGTACACAAGACCTTTCGTACCGGGCCGATTTGATCGACTGTTTTTTTTTTGGTTTTTTTCGTACAGGAACGATTCGTACCTGAGACTTTTCGTACCCGGACGATTCGTACCATTTTTCTTATACTGGCAAAATTCTGTGAAAATAGACGAAAAGGCACAATTTTTCCTGCCATAGCTCTAAACTAAGGTCGTTCACATATCTCAATTCTATCTCTTATTTAAAGCAGAAATATTAGTAAGTGTTCTGATGAAGTTTGGAGAAGCTGAAGGTACATCGTCACCATAAATGTTTCAACAAGTGGCAAAATTAAGTAAAATGAGGCCAAAAGGCAACTTTTTAGTGCCCTGGCTCGAAACAACAGTAGTTTACATATCTCCATTTCATCTTTTATTGAAAGCAGTTGTTGTTGGTATTCTGATAGAGTTTGAAGAAGCTGAAGTTATATCGTCATAATTAAATGTAAAAAAATTGGCGAAATTTTTGAAAATCAACCAAAAGGCACCTTTTTCGTGCCGTGGCTATAAAAATGTCCGGTATCTCAATTTTATCTTTTTTCGAAAGCAGGTTACTGTAACAAGTAATCTGGTAGAGTTTCGTGAAACTGTAAATACTCGTAGATCTTTATAATCAAATTTTAATAAAACCTGAAAAATATCATTTTCCCATTAAAGTCCATTATAAAACTGTGATTTTTAGCTTACCTGAGCCAATGGCTCAAGGTGAGCTATTGTGATCACTCACCGTCCGTCGTCGTCGTCGTCCGTCTGTCCGTCCGTCCGTCCACAAACTTTAAACAACATCTCCTCCTAAACCACTGATTGGGTTTTGACCAAACTTCACAGGAATGATCCTTGGTTGGTCCTCTTTCAAAGTTGTTCAAATGGTTTCGGTCCATTGCATATCTAGGTCACAGGAGCTAAAAATAGATTTTTTTAACTAAAAACTTAAAAAATCTTCTTGTCAGAAACCACTGGACCGATTTCAATATAATCTTGCAGAAATGTTCCTTTGGTGATCCTCTACCAAGATTATTCAAGCCATTTGGAATCGTCAAAAAACATGGCCGCCAGGGGGCGGGGCTTATTTTTCCTATATATCTATATAAAAAACTTTAAAAAATCTTCTTGTCAGAAACCACTGGACCGACTTCAATATAATTTTGTAGAAATGTTCCTTTGATGATCCTCTACCAAGATTGTTCAAGCCATTTGGATTCGTCAAAAAACATGGCCGCCAGGGGGCAGGGCTTATTTTCCCTATATATCTATATAGAAAACTTTAAAAATCTTCTTGTCAGAAACCACTGGACCGATTTCAACGTAATTTTGCAGATATGTTCCTATTGTGATGCTCTACCAGAATTGTTCAAGCCATTTGGATTCGTCAAAAAACATGGCCGCCAGGCGGCGGGGCTTATTTTCCCTATATATCTGTATAGAAAACTTTAAAAATCTTCTTGTCAGAAACCACAGGACCGATTTCAATATAATTTTGTAGAAATGTTCCTTTGATGATCTTCTACCAAGATTGTTCAGGCCATTTGGATTCGTCAAAAAACATGGCCGCCAGGGGCGGGGCTGATTTTCCCTATATATCAATATAGAAAACTTTAAAAATCTTCTTGTCAGAAACCACTGGACTGATTTCAATATAATTTTGCAGAAATGTTCCTTTGGTGATCCTCTACCAAGTTTCTTCAAACCATTTGGATTCGTCAAAAAACATGGCCGCCAGGGGGCGGGGCTTATTTTTCCTATATATATCTATATAGAAAACTTTAAAAATCTTCTTGTCAGAAGCCACTTGACCGATTTCAATATAATTTTGCAGAAATGTTCCTTTGGTGACCCTCTACTAAGATTGTTCAAGCCATTAGGATTCGTCAAAAAACATGGCCGCCAGGGGGTGGGACTTATTTTCCCAATATATCTATATAGAAAACTTTAAAAATCTTCTTGTCCAGAAACCACTGGAACGATTTCAATATAATTTTGCAGAAATGTTCCTTTGGTGATGCTCTACCAATATTGTTCAAGCCATTTGGATTCGTCAAAAACCATGGCCACCAGGGGGCAGGGCTTATTTTTCCGATATATATCTATATAGAAAACTTTAAAAATCTTCTTGCCCAGAAACCACTGAACCGATTTCTATATAACTTTTCAAAAATGTTCCCTTGCTGATCCTCTACCAAGATTGTTCAAGCCGTCATGATTTGTCGAAAAACATGGCCGCTAGGGGGCGGGGCTTATTTTCCCTATATATCTGTTTAGACAACTTTAATAATCCTTTTGTCAAAAAACCACTGGACCGATTTCAATACAACATTGCAGGAATGTTTCTTTAGTACCCGTCTACCAAGACTGTTCAAATCGTCACGATTCTCCAGAAAACATGGCTGCCAGGGGGCGGGGCTTATTTTCCCTATGTATCTAAATAGAAAACTAAAAATCTTCTTGTCAGAAACCACTGGACCGATTTCATTATAACTTGAAAGAAATGTCTTCTTGTTGACCCTCTACCAAGATTGTTCAAGTTATCATGATTCATCAAAAAACATGGCCGCCAGGGGCCGGGGTTGATTTTTCCCTATATATCTACATAGAAAAGTTTAAAAATTTTCTTGTGAGAAACCAATGAACCTAATTCAATATAGCTTGGCAGGAATGTTTCTTTGGTGACACTCTACCAAGATTGTTCAAGCCGGCATGATTCGTCAAAAAACATGGCCGCTAGGGGGCGGGGCATATTTTCCCTATATATCTATATAGAAAACTTTAAAAATCATCTTGTAAGAAATTGTTGGATAGAGTTCATTGTAACTTGGCAGGAATGTTGCTTTGGTGACCTTCTACCAAGATTGTTGAAGCCCTCATGATACGTCAAAATACGGCTTATTTTCCGTATATCTCTGTATAGAAAATTTTAAAATTCTTCTTGTCAGAAACCACCTGACCGATTTCAATATTACTTGGCAGGAATGTTGCTTTGGTGACCCTGTACCAAGATTGTTCAAGCAATCATGATTCATCAAACAACATGGCATCTAGGGGTGGGGCTTATTTTCCTTATATATCTAAATAGAAAACTTTAAAAATCTTCTTGTCAGAAACCACTGAACCGATTTCAATATAACTTGGCAGGAATGTTCCTTTGGTGGCCCTCTACCATGTTTGTTCAAGCTGTCATGATTCGTCAAAAAACATGGCCTTTAGGGGTGGGGCTTATTTTCCCTATATAGCTATATAAAACACTTCAAAAAACTTTTTGTCAGAAACCACTGGACCAATTTCAATATAACTGGGCAGAATTGTTCCTTTGGTGACACTTTTTCAAGATTCAGTTCAAGCCATCATGATGCATGAGAAAACATGGCCGCTGGGGAGTAGGGCTCTAAAATTTATACAAAAATCTTAGAGCAGTGAACTTGGCTGAAACTTCAACAGTAAGTTTGCAAAGCTGTTTGCTCAGGTGAGCGATATAAGACCATCATGGTCCTCTTGTTTTGTACTTAATGTTATCGCCTGTGCTGTGAAAACGAAGGTGGTGACCTATTGATTTGTTCGTATGATTTTTTAGAGGAATTGATATATTTCACACAAAGTATTTTTTGTCAAAACGTAAATAGATACAAGCGAAACCAGTGAACATCCTTAAATACCATTAAGATGACACGATTTGCAATATAAAGAGATTAAAAAAATCAATTTTCAATGTTTTATACTTTTCTTATTCCTGCTCATAAAATTGATTGTAGGTACTCGTTAGAACCGCCGATGGGTCTAAATAGCATTGTTTTGTTGCGATTTAATATTGTTCTAGGGGAAGGGTTGTAACTAATGTTGGAAGACTTTGTAGCCCAAACCCATTGTTTGTACTGCCATTGGTAACAAAGGCAATAAAATATGTTTAATAACTGTTTTTACTTTTCAATGGAATTGCTACATATAACGATAGAGCTTTTTGCCGAAAACCACTTAAAAAGAAAGCTAACCTAGTGTGAAGTTATGCCAGCTAAAAGTAAACTAACACATTTTCACATTCGAAAAAACTTCATTGCTATCACTGAAACAGAAATACAACCCACAATGCTATATTTACATCCCACAAATTGGCCACAATGCAGTATCTAAGTAAAGGTAAAACTTCATAGACATATTTTGAAAAGGCTTTCCTTTGATTTTATGAAAGAATAAAAACACACACACACAAAAAAAAAAAAAAAATAAAAAAAAAAAAATAAAAAACGAAACTATTGACCAAGTTGTACCTTTGAGGCTGGTATAGGGGTTTTAAGGATGTGGTATATTTGCCTCTCTACTTCAAGGGGTGTGGGATATTTGACCTTTTCTCATGCACGCAAACGAATTTGCGCTCTTTAGTTTGTCTCTGGGCAACGGGACATACCTGTCTCAGCCTATCAATGCGCTGAAGCCATGCAAGCGGTCAAGAATTCCGCATGATCCTATGTATGAAGTCTTTAGTGAGGCCTTCCTAGGTTTTAGCTCACCTGAGCCAAAGGCTCAAGGTGAGCTTTTGTGATCACTCACCGTCCGTCGTCGTCGTCGTCGTCGTCGTCGTCCGTCTGTCCGTCCGTCCGCCCGTCCGTTCACAATCTTTAAACAACATCTCCTCTTAAACCACTGATTGGATTTTGACCAAACTTCACAGGAATGATCCTTGGTTGATCCTCTTTCAAAGTTGTTCAAGTGGTTCCGGTCCATTGCATATCTAGGTCACAGAAGCTAAAAATAGATTTTTAACTAAAAATTAAAAAATCTTCTTGTCAGAAACCATTTGACCTATTTCAATATAATTTTGCAGAAATGTTCCTTTGGTGACCCTCTACCAAGATTGTTCAAGCCATTTGGATTTGTCAAAAGACATGGCCGCCAGGGGGTGGGGCTTATTTTCCCAATATATCTATATAGAAAACTTTAAAAATCTTCTTGTCCAGAAACCACTGGAACGATTTCAATATAATTTTGCAGAAATGTTCCTTTGGTGATGCTCTACCAATATTATTCAAGCCATTTGGATTCGTCAAAAACCATGGCCACCAGGGGACAGGGCTTATTTTTCCGATATATATCTATATAGAAAACTTTAAAAATCTTCTTGTCAGAAACCACTTAACCGATTTCTATATAACTTGGCAAAAATGTTCCCTTGCTGATCCTCTACCAAGATTGTTCAAGCCGTCATGATTTGTCAAAAAACATGGCCGCTACGGGGCGGGGCTTATTTTCCCTATATATCTGTTTAGACAACTTTAATAATCCTTTTGTCAGAAACCACTGGACCGATTTCAATACAACATTGCAGGAATGTTTGTTTAGTAACCGTTTACCAAGATTGATCAAATCGTCACGATTCTTCAGAAAACATGGCTGCCAGGGGGCGGGGCTTATTTCCCCTATGTATCTAAATAGAAAACTAAAAATCTTCTTGTCAGAAACCACTGGACCGATTTCATTATAACTTGAAAGAAATGTTTCCTTGTTGACCCTCTACCAAGATTATTCAAGTTATCATGATTCATCAAAAAACATGGCCGCCAGGGGCCGGGGTTTATTTTTCCCTATGTATCTATATAGAAAAGTTTAAAAATTTTCTTGTGAGAAACCAATGAATCAATTTCAATATAGCTTGGCAGGAATGTTTCTTTGGTGACACTCTACCAAGATTGTTCAAGCCGGCATGATTCGTCAAAAAACATGGCCGCTAGGGGGCGGGGCATATTTTCCCTATATATCTATATAGAAAACTTTAAAAATCATCTTGTAAGAAATTGTTGGATAGAGTTCATTGTAACTTGGCAGGAATGTTGCTTTGGTGACCTTCTACCAAGATTGTTGAAGCCCTCATGATACGTCAAAAAACATTGCCGCCAGGGGGCGGGGCTTATTTTCCGTATATGTCTGTATAGAAAATTTTAAAATTCTTCTTGTCAGAAACCACCTGACCGATTTCAATATTACTTGGCAGGAATGTTGCTTTGGTGACCCTCTACCAAGATTGTTCAAGCAATCATGATTCATCAAACAACATGGCATCTAGGGGTGGGGCTTATTTTTTTTTACTTATATATCTAAATAGAAAACTTTAAAAATCTTCTTGTCAGAAACCACTGAACCAATTTCAATATAACTTGGCAGGAATGTTCCTTTGATGGCCCTCTACCAAGTTTGTTCAAACTGTCATGATTCGTCAAAAAACATGGCCTTTAGGGGTGGGGCTTATTTTCCCTATATAGCTATATAAAACACTTCAAAAAACTTTTTGTCAGAAACCAAAAATCTTAGAGCAGTGAACTTGGCTGAAACTTCAACAGTAAGTTTGCAAAGCTGTTTGCTCAGGTGAGCGATATAGGACCATCATGGTCCTCTTGTTTTGTACTTAATGTTATCGCCTGTGCTGTGAAAACGAAGGTGGTGACCTTTTGTTTGTTCGTATAATTGTTTAGAGGAATTGATATATTTCACACAAAAAAGTATTTTTTGTCAAAACGTAAATAGATACAAGCGAAACCAGTGAACATCCTTAAATACACGCATTTGCAATATAAAGAGATTAAAAAATCAATTTTCAATGTTTTATACTTTTCTTATTCCTGCTCATAAAATTGATTGTAGGTACTCGTTAGAACCGCCGATGGGTCTAAATATCATTGTTTTGTTGCCATTTGAATATTGTTCTAGGGGAAGGGTTGTAACTAATGTTGGAAGACTTTGTAGCCCAAACCCATTGTTTGTACTGCTATTGGTAACAAAGGCAATAAAATATGTTTAATAACTGTTTTTACTTTTCAATGGAATTGCTACATATAACGATAGAGCTTTTTGCCGAAAACCACTTTGAAAAAGCTAACCTAGTGTGAAGTTATGCCAGCTAAAAGTAAACTAACACATTTTCACATTCGAAAAAACTTCATTGCTATCACTGAAACAGAAATACAACCCACAATGCTATATTTACATCCCACAAATTGGCCACAATGCGGTATTCTATGTAAAGGTAAAACTTCAGAGACAGAAACCACTGGGCCGATTTCGATATAATTTTGCAGAAATGTTCCTTTGGTGATCCTCTACAAGATTGTTTAAGCCATTTGGATTCGTCAAAAAATATGGCTGCCAGGGGGGCGGGCCTTATTTTCCCTATATATCTATATAGAAAAGTTTAAAAATCTTCTTGTCAGAAACCACTGGACGGATTTCAATATAACACGGCAGGAATGTTTCTTTTGTATCCTTCTACCAAGATTGTTCAAGCCGTCATGATTCGTCAAAAACCATGGCCATCAGGGGGTGGGGCTTTTTTTTCCCTATATATCTATATAGAAAGCTTTAAAAATCTTCATGTCAGAAAGCACTGGACCGATTTCTATATAACTAGGCAAAAATGTTTCCTTGGTGATCCTCTACCAAGATTTTTCAAGCCGTCATGATATGTCAAAAAACATGGCCGCTAGGCTGCGGGGCTTATTTTCCCTATATATCTTTATAGAAAACTTTAAAAATCTTCTTGTCAGAAACCACTGGACCGATTTCATTTATACTTGGCAGAAATCTTTCCTTGTTGACCCTCTACCAAGATTGTTCAAGTTATCATGATTCGTCAAAAACCATGGCTGCCAGGGGGCGGGGCTTATTTTCCCTATATATCTATATAGAAAAGTTTTAAACTCTTCTCGTCAGAAACCAATGGACCAATTTCAATATAACTTGGCAGGAATGTTGCTTTGGTAACCCTCTACCAAGATTGTTCAAGCCGTCATGATTCGTCAAAAAACATGGCCGCTAGGGGGCGGGGCATATTTTCCCTATATATCTATATAGAAAACGTTAAAAAATCTTCTCGTAAGAAACCGTGGGCTCGAGTTCAATGTAACTTGACAGGAATGTTGCTTTGGTGACCCTCTACCAAGATTATTCAAGCCGTCATGAGTCGTCAAAAACCATGGCCGCTAGGGAGTGGGGCTTATTTTCCCTATATATCTATATAGAAACCTTTAAAAATCTTCTTGTCAGAAACCACTGGACCGATTTCATTATTACTTGGTAGAAATATTTCCTTGTTGACCCTCTACCAAGATTGTTCAAGTTATTGTGATTCGTCTAAAAAGATGGCCGCCAGGGGGAATGGCTTTTTGGCCCAATATATCTATATAGAAAAGTGTAAAAGTTTTCTTGTCAGAAATCAATGGACCGATTTCAATCAGGAATGTTCCTTTGGTGACCCTCTGCCAAGATTGTTCAAGCCGTCATGATTCGTCAAAAAACATGACCGCTAGGGGACGGGGCATATTTTCCCTATATATCTATATAGAAAAGTTTAAAAATCTTCTCGTAAGAAACCGTTGGATTGAGTTCAATGTAACTTGACAGAAACCTTCTACCAAGATTGCGCCCTCATGATACGTCAAAAACATGGCTGTCAGTGGGGCGGGGCTTATTTTCCGTATATATCTGTATAGAAAACTTTAAAATTCTTCTTGTTAGAAACCATCTGACTGATTTTAATATTACTTGGCAGGAATGTTGCTTTGGTGCATATTTTCCCTATATATCTATAGAGAAAACTTTAAAAATCATCTTGTAAGACATTGTTTGATAGAGTTCATTGTAACTTGGCAGGAATGTTGCTTTGGTGACCTTCTACCAAGATTGTTGAAGCCCTCATGATACGTCAAAAAACATGGCCGCCAGGGGGCGAGGCTTATTTTCCGTATATGTCTGTATAGAAAATTTTAAAATTCTTCTTGTCAGAAACCACCTGACCGATTTCAATATTACTTGGCAGGAATGTTGCTTTGGTGACCCTCTACCAAGATTGTTCAAGCAATCATGATTAGTCAAAAAACATGGTTGCTAGGGGTGGGGCTTATTTTCCCTATATATCTAAATAGAAAACTTTAAAAATCTTCTTGTCAGAAAACCACTGAACCAATTTCAGTATAACTCGGCAGGATTTTTCCTTTGGTGACCCTCTACCAAGATTGTTCAAGCAATCATGATAAGTCAAAAAACATGGTTGCTAGGGGTGGGGCTTAATATCCCTATATATCTAAATAGAAAACCTTAAAAATCTTCTTGTTAGAAAACCACTGAACCAATTTCAGTATAACTTGGCAAGATTTTTCCTTTGGTGACCCTTTACCAAGTTTGTTCACGCTTTCATGATTTGTCAAAAAACATGGCCGTTAGGGGATGGGGCTTAATTTCCCTATATATCTATATAAGACATTTTAAAATCTTTTTGTCAGAAACCACTGGACCAATTTCAATATAACGGCGGAATTGTTCCTTTGGTGACCCTCTTTTAATATTCAGTTCAAGCCGTCATGATGCATGAAAAAAAACATGGCCGCTGGGGTGCAGGGCTATAAAATTTATACAAAAATCTTAGAGCAGTGGACTTGGCTGAAACTTCAACAGTAAGTATGCAAAGCTGTTTGCTCAGGTGAGGGATATAGGACCATCATGGTCCTCTTGTTTTTTTTTTGTTTTTTTTTTTTTTTTTTGGTTTTTTTTTTTTTTTTTTTTTTTTTGTTTGTTTGTTTGTTTGCTTGTTTGTTTTTTTTTTTTTTTTTTTTTTTTTTTTTTTTTTGGAGGGGTGGGGGGTTGGGGGAGGGGACAAGGGAACATGCTCATTCGTCTTTTCCTTTCAGGAAACATTGGAAAATATTTTGTGGGAATAAGGGAGCAAAACAAATTTTATGGGAACAGGGAATATGGTAATTTTGAAAATTACTTTTAGGGAACATGGCCGATTATTTTTAGGGAGGGAGGGTCTATTTAGTGGAGTTGCTTTGCACGCATCTAGGAAGTGCCTAATTTCATATTGTATAAGCCCTTCCTTTTTGGAAGAAAAAAAAAATATAAGAATAATCAGCAAAATATGTTCGTGACACATTGACACTAGTTTCTTGTCACTTCGTGTCGCTTATTAGTGAGACCCAAATTTTGTGAATAGCGGTACCCGTGTTCTGCCAACTTCCGGTGACAACTTCCGGGAAGAAAAAAAAGGAAGACAATCGGTCAGAAAGATTTCTGCTGAAAGTATAATTATATCGTTGTATGTTACTTTTTCTTGATCATATTCTCTACCGTAGAGCTCACTTCCTTCGCAACGCGCATCGCGAGCTGTGCTCCCTAATATGAAAATAGGCTTAGCCTAAATGAGAGCACAGCACAGACCTTAGTCTCTTCAAAATCATGAAAATGCCTTCTTCACTGTAGCTGGTACTGTGAATTGCCTGACTCCAATGAAACCACAGATACTTGGGGTCAGTTGGGTAGTGCAGGCCCAAGAAAATATCTTGTATATATTTTTTCTCGAGATATTTTTGTATTTTAGTACAACAGAAACACTGCTGATAAAATATAATCATATTCTGTGACTTCTGAAAAGGTTCTAAAAAACGTCACATTTCGCGCAAACCTCTTTTGGTCATCTGTCCTCGTCCATTGTCTGCCTAGCCTCGTTCGCCAGGCGACTATAAAAAAATAGACGCCTGGTGCGAAATTTACTAAGCAGTCTATTGTACGGCTGACGTAAAGCATTCTATATTTAACTCAGTATTACCGGCCTTGAAAATAAGCACGTGCATGTTGACAGATATTTATACAAATTAAACACAGCAGAATACTGCTGTCAGATTAACAGAATCTACAAAAAATATTTTAAATCTATTTTTAGATCTACTTTCTATTTCGCTGTTGCTTAACATGCATAAAGATGCTAATGTACATAATTACTTATTCGAATTCATATTTGTTCTTGAGTTTAACTATTTAAAAGGTCACAGAAAAAAACTGTATCATTGTCCTAAAGATTCATATTCCCTTATATAATTCACAATTTATTTATCAATTAATGCAGTATGTATGTATTTGCAGTACCACTTCTAAACATTTCTGTAAAATATGACTTGAAGGGCAACATACGTCAATTACATCTGTTTGTTTATTTTATATGTTACTGATCTCACTCGAGTCCTGTCTGCATTGCGGAATATTTATAGATGAGGTATTTTCTCTGTAGTGTTTACACTCCTGTATTGCAAGGATACTGATATACCGGTAACCAGTCTACCAGACAGAAAAGTGTCTGATAAATCGGAAACTAATGCTTGACGCTGCTATCAAGCTGCGCAAAGAACTGGACTATTGTCTGTCGTCCGTCATCCATCATCAACAGTTAGTTTGTTCACAGTTTTGACCCAATCTTCATGAAACTTGCTCAGAATGTTTGCCCTTATGAAATCAAGGTCCCAGTTTGAAACTGGGTCACTTGGGGTCAAAAACTAGGTCACCAGGCCAAATCAAAGAAAAAACTTAACACTCTAGAGGTCACAGTTTTGAAGTAATCATGATGAATACATGTATTACCTAAAATGTTTGTCTTGATGATTTCTAGATCAAGTGCGAAACTGGGTCACTTGGGGTCAAAAACTAGGTCACCAGGCTAAATCAAAGGAAAACCTTGTTACCACTCCAGAGGTTATATTTTTGAAATAATCATTTTGAATATAGCTCAAAATGTTTGTCTTAATGATTTCTAGGTCCAGTTCAAAACCGGGCCACTGGGTCAAAAACTATATCTCTCTAGCCTGTGAGGCAAAATCAAAGGAAAATCTTGTTAACACTCTAGCAGTCACATTTTTGAAGCCATCATCAAGAATCATGCTCAAAATGTTTGTCTTCATGATTTCTAGGTCAAGTTCGAAACTGGGTCACTTGGGGTCAAAAACTAGGTCACCAGGCCAAATTAAAGGAAAACCTTGTTAGCATTCTAGAGGTCACATTTTCGAAGCAGTCATCATGAATCTTGCTCAAAATGTTTGTCTTGATGATTTCTACGTCCAGTTTGAAACTGGGTCACCTTGGGTAAAAATCCAGGTCACCAGGCCAAATCAAAGAAAAACCTTGTGGTCTAACCAAAGCTCCAGGTCAGCTTATGCCATGGCCTGTTGTCCGCTGTCTGTCCGTCCATTCGTCCATTGTTAGCTTTTCACATTTTCGACATCTCCTCCAGAACCATAAGTTGGATTAAGCTTAAACTTAGTAGGAGGCATTGTGGCAACATGATGATTCAGAATTGCTAAAATCGTTTCGTTTCCATATCAAAGATGGCCGCCATGGCGGCCATCTTGAAATTCTTCAAACAACATCTCCTCCCAAACCGTAAGTCCGATTGAGCTGAAACTTGATGGGAGGCGTCACAGTGACACAGAGATTCAGAATTGCTAAATCATTCTATTCCAATATCCAAGATGGCCGCCTCATGGCAGCCATCTTGAAATTCTTCAAACGACATCTCCTCCCAAACTGTAAGTTGGATTGAGCAAAAACTTGATGGGAGGCATCCCAGTGACACAGAGGTTCAGAATTGCTAAAATCATTCCATTCCCATATCCAAGATGGTGGCCATGGAGGCCATCTTTAAATTCTGAAAACAACATCTCCTCCAAAACTGTATGTTTGATTGAACCAAAATGATAGGAGGCATCACAGTGACACAGACAATCAAAATTACTAAAATCGTTCCATTCTGATATCCAAGATGGTGGCCACGGCGGCCATCTTGAAATGCTTCAAATGACATCTCCCAAACCATAAGTCAGATTGAGCCGAAACTTGATGAGAAGCATCGGGGCGACACAGAGATTCAAAATTGCTAAAATTGTTCTGTTCCAATATCCAAGATGGCGGCCAGAGAGGCCATCTTGAAATTCTTCAAATGATATCTCCTCCCAAACTGTAAACTGGATTGAGCCAAAACTTGAAGGGGCATCACAGTGACACAGAGAAGCAAAATTGCTTAAATCGTTCCATTCCGATATCCAAGATGGCGGCAATGGCGGCCGTCTTGAAATTCTTCAAACGACATCTCCTCCCAAACCATAAGTCAGATTGAGCCGAAATTTGATGAGACACATCGGGGCAACACAGACATTCAGAATTGCTAAAATTGTTCTCTTCCAATATCCATGATGGCCGCCATGGTAGTCATTTTGAAATTTGTCAACTGACATCTCCTCCTAAACCATTAGTCGGATGGAGCCAAAACAAGATGGGAGGCATCACAGTGACACAGAGATTCAGAATTGCTAAAATCGTTCCATTCCAATATCCAAGATGGCTGCCATGGCGGCCATCTTGAAATTCTTCAAACGACATCTCATCCTAAACCATAAGTCAGATTGAGCCGAAACTTGATGGGAGGCATTGGGGTGACATAGAGATACAGAATTGCTAAAATCGTTCCATTTCAATATTCAAGATGGCCGCCATCTTGAAATTCTTCAAACAACATCTCCTTCCAAATTGTAAGTCTGATTGAACCAAAACTTGATGGGAAGCATCACAGTTACACGGAGATTCAGAATTGCTAAAATCATTCCGTTCTGATATCCAAGATGCCATCACAGTGGCCATCCTGAAATTCTTTAAACAACATCTTCCAAACCATTAATCAGATTGTGCTGAAACTTGTTGGGCGGCATCGGGGAGACAGAGATTCAGAATTCTAAAATCGTTCTGTTCCAATATTCAAGATGGCCGCCATCTTGAAATTCTTCAAACAAGATCTCCTCCCAAACCGTAAGTCGGATTTTTTCAGCCAAAACTTGATGGGAAGCATCACAGTGACACAAAGATTCAGAATTGCTAAAATCCTTCCATTCAGATATTCAAGATGGCTGCCACTGGGGCCATGTTGAAATTCTTCAATTGACATCTCTCCCAAACCATGTCCGATTGAGCCGAAACATAATGGGAGGCATTGGAGCTTACAGAGATTCGGAATTGCTAAAAATGGTTGCCATGGTGACCATCTTGAAATTCTTCAAACGACATCTCCCAAACCGTAAGTGAGATTGAGCCAAAACTTTATAGGGATTCAGAAATACTAAAATTGTTCCATTCCAATATCCAAGATGGGCGCCATGGCGGCCATCTTGAAATTCTTCAGAGGACAACTCCTCCCAAGCTATATGTTGGATTGAGCCGAAACTTTGCATTGGAGTGACATAGAGATTCAGAATTGCTAAATTGTTCCGTTTGGCTATCCAAGATGGCCACCTTGGCGACCATCTTGAAAATCTTGAAACCACATCTGCTCCCGACCCTTCCCTCAGTATGACGGGTTAAAATATAGTTTACATGTAATTACATGTAAAACAGCCTGGCATTACATGTAGATTTACTACTTCTACGCGTAAAACCACGTAATGACATGTAAAACCATGATAATCCTGTACAGGCATGACAAAATGCGTAAAATTTCACATGTATTTACGTGTCATTTGTGGACTTAGAAAAAAATAACCTGGCAAAATATGGCATTTATATAACTTTATCAAAATACAGTCTGTAAAAGAAGCCAGCTCTGGACTTACTAATTTTCAATACGTAAAAATGCTTAAAAATAAGAACTTTAGAGTTTTTGTGTACAAAATACTGTTGTCTGATTGGTCAGTTTCAAATTTAATTATTCAGTCTCAAAGCATGAAGACACGTGGAGCACTGGAGTTATAAAATGCTGTTCTTTTCAAAACATTTTGCTATAAAATATTTGAACACAGGAGGATAGCTTATGGAAAAAATGTGAGTTATTTTAATACTTTCTCAGTATTCCATTTTGATGCATTATAAACTTGCACCAAAAGGCAGCTAAGCTCTTGTGGCAGTTTCTTATGTACATGTAGTGGATGGGGTAGATCAGTCTTCTTTTGAATTTCATTCAAAATTATTCTACTCCTTGGTGTTTGATATACGTCATGTTTTCAGTTGAAAATATTAACATTTTTAATACTGCTTATTAACTGCTTGAAAAAAAAAGATTCTTTATTCCAGGTCTGTATGGCTTTTAGTTAATTTATTTTAATTAACTCTTAAAAATTGGACACCAAGTATGTAAAAAAAATAGGTCTGAGCAAATAATGTAGATCTGGATGAGGGCACTCTGTTGTGCACTACAGCACACGTTTTTTTTTTTTTTCAAAGATTTGACCTTGTCTTTGACCTGACATGATTCAGTTTGGAACTTGACCTAGTTATTGTCAAAACAAACTTTATCACAAAGTTTCATGCTGATCCTCTGAAAAATGAAGCCTCTATTGTGTACACAAAGTTTTTCAGTGATTTGACCTAGTGACCTAGTATTTGAACCAACATTACCTGTATCAGACCCTGTCCTTGAATTATTATTCATAGAAACATTTGAATGAAGTTTCAAAAATATTCAATGGAAAATGAAGCCTATAGTGTGTGCACAAGGTTTTTCTTAGATTACACCTACTGACCTAGTTTTTTACCGGAAGTGGCCCATATTTGAACTTGGCCTAAACACTGGCAAAACAAACATTCTGACAAACTTTTGTGAACATTCTTGAAAAATGAAGCCCCTATTGTGTACACAAGGTTTTTTCAATTATTTGATCTAGTAACCTAGTTTTCAAACCCACATGACCCATATTTTAAGTTAACATATATAGTCTTCAAGCAAACATTCAAACAAAGTTTCATAAACATTCGATGGAAAATGAAACCTCTATTATGTACACAAGATTTTTCTAAGATTTTACCTTGTGACCTAGTTTCCGACCTGACATAACCGAGATTCAAACTTGGCCTAGATATTTCATGCAGATAAACATTCCGATAAAGTTGCATTTAAAATGGATCAAAACTGTGCCCTCTAGAGTGTATATGCAAGCAATAGTTGACAGACAGATTGACAGACTGATGGATGGATGTCCCAACGTACGAGGAACATCATGGTATATCCCAAAAGCTCACCATAAGCACTTCTTGCTCAGTTGACCTAAAAGTATCACAACTACATCTGATATTACTATGAATTTCCCATTTACATGTAGAGTTTTATTACATGTAGAGTTTTACATGTAGAATTTTATGCGTAAAATTTTACGTGTAGAATTTTATGCGTAAAATTTTACATGTAGAATTTTACGCATTAAATTTTACGTGTAGAATTATACATGTAAACTTTAATCACCAAACTGTATTCCTAGATTTACATGTTGAATTTTACGTGTAGAATTTGACATGTAAATCTGAAAATTTGTGATCTTGACTACATGTATTAATACGTCAAAAATACCTGTTCATGGAAAATTTACATGTAATTACATGTCATTACTTGGAAAAACATGTAATTACATGTAAAATTTTACATGTCAAGTCTCTTCTCATCAGTTGTTCTCTCCTTTTTGATTTTTATGTACTAACACATAAAAGCCCGTAAATGGATGGGCCAGTACTCGGCGTTATCTGGCATTACATGTAAAGACGCGTAAATACATGTCTTTACATGTTTTTCTGAGGAAAGGGGAACTCTAAGTCAGATTCCACCCAAACTTGGTTGGAGGCATTGGGGCCACATAGAGATTTAGAATTGTTAAACTCATTCTGTCTTAATATCCAAGATGGCCACCATATCAGCCGTCTTGAAAATCTTCAAACAACATCTCCCAAAATGTAAGTTGGATTGGGCTGGAGCATTATAGGAGGCATCAGAGCAACATAGAGATTCAGAAATGCTCAAATCAAATGTTCTGATATCCAAGATGGCCCCCATGATGGCCGTTTTGAAAATCTTCCACCCGTGTTTGCTCCCGAAGGTAAGTCTGATTGAGCCCAACCTTGAATGGAGGCATTTAGGTGACATGGAGATTTAGAATTGCTAAATTTGTTCCTTTCCAATATCCAAGGTGGCCACCATCGTGGCCAGCTTGAAAATCTTGAAATGACATATGCTGTGGAATGGTAAGTGGGAGGCATTAGGGAGACATGGAGATTCAGAACTGCTCAATTTGTTCCAATCTGACATTCAAGTTGGCCACCATCTTGAGAAATTCTTCAAAAGACATCATTCTCCTCCCATACCGTAATGCGGATTGAGCCCAAACTTGATGAGAGGCATCTGAATGACATAGAGATTCGGAATTGCTAAAATAGTTCTTGTCTGATATCTAAGATGGCCTCCAAGGTGGCCATCTAGAAAAATCTTCAAACCTCATCTGCTCCCTAACAATGTCAGATTGAGCCAAAACTTGGTGGGAGGCATTGTGGTGACATGGTGATTCAGAATTGCTAAAACAGTTTATTACAATATCCTTACTGGCTGCCAGAGCAGCCATCTTGTGTGGCAGCCATCTTGATCTTCTATTGTTAGCTCACCTGGAGCTTTGCTCCAGGTCAGTTTATGCCATGGTCTGTTGACCATGGTCCGCTCCTTACCTGTATGTCGGTCAGTAACTTTTCACATTTTCGACATCTCCATCAGAATCCATGGCAGCCATTTTGAAAGTCTTCATTTGATATCTGCTCCTGAACAGTAAGTCGGATGGAGCAGAAATTTGCTGGAAGGCATTGGGGCAGCATGG
This sequence comes from Anodontia alba, assembly GCA_964016985.1. Taxonomy (NCBI): domain Eukaryota; kingdom Metazoa; phylum Mollusca; class Bivalvia; order Lucinida; family Lucinidae; genus Anodontia; species Anodontia alba. The sequence continues at coordinate 49,583,162 of OZ024828.1, read as the reverse complement.
AGATTTAGAATTAGTAAAATGGTTCAATTCTGATATCCAAGATGGTCACCATGGCGGCCGTCTTGAAAATCTGCAAATCTTATCGGCTACTGAGTGGTAAGTTTGATTGAGCTTAAACATGATGGGAGGCATTGGGGTGTTATGGAAATTCAGAATTGCTAAAATCATTCTGTTCCAATGTCCAAAGTGGCCTCCATCTTGAAATTCTTCAAATCACAGCTCCTCCCAAACAATAAGTCAGATTTAGCAGAAACTTGATGGGAGGCATCAGGGTGATATGGAGATTCAGAATCTTACAGTTCCAGTAATGAAGATGGGGGCCATGATGTCAATTTTGAAACTCTTCAAACAACATCAGATTCTGAATTGCTAAAGGCAATCTGATCTGATAGCCAAGATGGCCTCCATGGCACAATGTGACATATCATGATCAGCCTAATCCAGGTGAGCGATTTCTGGCCCACTGGGGCCTCAAGGTAACACTCTAGCGGTCACATTTTTGAAGTGATCATCATGAATCTTGCTCAAAATATTTTTCTTGATGATTTCTAGATCGAGTTCGAAACTGGGCCACTTGGGGTCAAAAATTTGGTCACCGGGCCAAATCAAAGGAAAACCTTGTTAACACTCCAGCACATACATTTCTGAAATATCATATATCCTGCTCAAAATGTTTGTCTTCATGATTTCTAGGTCAAGTTAGAAACTGGGTCGCTTGGAGTCAAAAACTAGGTCACTGGGCCAAAGCAAAGGAAGACCTTGTTAACACTCTGGAGGTCACATTTTTTAATCAGTCATCATGAATCTTGCTCAAAATGTTTGTCTTGATGATTTCTAGGTCAAATTTGAAACTGGGTTAATTAGAGTCGAAAACTAGGTCACCAGGTCAAATCATAAGAAAACCTTGTTAACAATCTAGCATATTTGAAGCGGTCATCATGAATATTGCTCAAAATGTTTGTCTTGGTGATGTCTAGGTCAAGTTCGAAACTGGGTCACTTGGGGTCAAAAACTAAGTCATTGGGCCAAAGTAAAGGAAGACCTTGTTAATACCCTAGAGGTCACATTTTTTATGCAATCATCATGGTTTGTTCAAAATGTTTGTCTTGATTTATTGATCAAGTTTGAAACTGGGTCACTTGGGGTCAAAAACTAGGTCACCAGGCCAAATTAAAGGAAAACCTTGTTAACACTCTAGAGGTCACATTTTTGAAGTGATCTTCATGAATCTTGCTCAAAATGTTTGTCTTGATTTCTAGGTGAAGTTTGGAACTGGGCCACTTATGACCTATATTTCACAGTCCAGTGACTTTCTTAAGTTCTTCCATTTAGGTCAGTTTCTGTTACTATTGGTCCTACAGAATGATATTGGCACTCTCAGTAACTAATGCTCATACAGCCACTGATACTTTGCACATGCATACATCTTAGCATGGCCTCTTGAGTGCAGTCATCCATATTTGACCTTCACCTCTTTTTCACAGTCCATTAGACAAGTTACATTGTCTTACTTGTTAATATAATCATCATGAATTTTGGTGAGAATAATTGCCTTGATCAGTTCTAGGTCAGGTTCTATAAGAGCTATGATACTCAGGTGAGCGTTACAGGGCCATCATGGCCCTCTTGTTGTTTTTTCTTGAATAAAATTTTTTGTCACAGATTTCTCAGCTTCTCTGAGAGCCAAAGTCTTCAAATTGTGTATACATCTCCTGCAGTGTAAAAGAAAACACCGATGCTGAAATTTATTTTGCCTTCTTTTTTTACTTTTTATGCCCCATCCGATAGGTTCGGGGGATATAGCAATCAGCATGGCGTCCGTCCAGGCGCATCCTTGTGTGCTCCATAACTTTGATACCCTTAGACATATTTTGATAATATTTGGTACGAATGTAGAGGAGGACCAGTAGGCGTGTTGCATGCAAGAGAGACGACTCTCGCTGTCTTTGTTGCATGCAAGAGAGACGACTCTCGCTGTCTTTATGTAGTTATCTCCCCTGAAGCGGAAATCTTGTGCAGGTCATAACTCCCATACTGTTTGAGATAATTTGATAATATTTGGTAGGGACGAAGAGGAGGACCAGTAGGTGTGTTGCGTGCAAGAGAGACAACTCTCACTTTATACGTTATGTAGTTGTCTACCCTAAAGCAGAAATTGTAGACTCATCCTTGTGTGCTCCATAACTTTGATACCCTTAGACATAGTTTGGTAATATTTGGTAGGAATGAAGAGGAGGACCAGTAGGCGTGTCGCATGCAAGAGAGATATCCTCACTGTCTTCGTTATGTACATGTAGTTATCTCCCCTGAAGCCGAAATCTTGTGCTGGTCATAACTCCCATACCGTTTGAGATAATTTGATAATATTTAATAGGGATAAAGAGAAGGACCAGTAGGTGTGTTGTGTGCAAGAAAGACAACTCTCACTTCATTCGCTATGTAGTTATCTCCCCTGAAGCAGAAATTGAAGACTCATCCTTGTGCGCTCCATAACTTTGATACCCTCGAACATATTTTGGTAATATTTAGTGGGAATGAAGAGGAGGACCAGTAGGCATGTCGCGTGCAAGAGAGACAACTCTCAATGTCTTCATTATGTAGTTATCTTCCCTGAAGCCAAAATCTTGTGCAGGCCATAACTCCCATACTGTTTGAGATAATTTTGCAGTTTTCAGATTACAGCCAGTGTACTTTATGTCTACTTCTTTATAAAGGCATACGTTGTGGGTACCCATTTGAATTGCATCGACTTGTTGATGCAGTTCAAATGAGTACCCAACACATATGCTTTTACAAAGAAATCAATTAAAAAATACACACACACATGTGCACACACACACACATGTGCACACACACACACACACACACACACAAACACACACACATTGGATGAGGCATTTGCTGATCTTTTTTCTTTTGTTTTTAGCTCACCTGAGCTGAAAGCTCAAGGTGAGCTTTTGTGATCACTCACCGTCCGTTGTCGTCGTCGTCCGTCCGTCCGTCCACAATCTTTAAACAACATCTCCTCCTAAACCACTGATTGGATTTTGACCAAACTTCACAGGAATGATCCTTGGTTGGTCCTCTTTCAAAATTGTTCAAATGGTTCCGGTCCATTGCATATCTAGGTCACAGGAGCTAAAAATAGATTTTTTAACTAAAAACTTAAAAAATCTTCTTGTCAGAAACCACTGGACCGATTTCAATATAATTTTGCAGAAATGTTCCTTTGGTGATCCTCTACCAAGATTGTTCAAGCCCTTCCGATTCGTCAAAAAACATGGCCGCCAGGGGGCGGGGTTTATTTTCCCTATGTATCTATATAGAAAACTTTAAAAATCTTCTTGTCAGAAACCACTGGACCGATTTCCATATACTTTTGCAGAAATGTTCCTTTGGTGATCCTCTACCAAGATTGTTCAAGCCATTTGGATTCGTCAAAAAACATGGCCGCCAGGGGGTGGGGCTTATTTTCCCTATGTATCTATATCATAAGAAAACTTTAAAAATCTTCTTGTCAGAAACAACTGGGCCGATTTCAATGTAATTTTGCAGAAATGTTCCTTTGGTGATCCTCTACCAAGATTGTTCAAGCCATTTGGATTCATCAAAAAACATGGCCGCTAGGGGGCGAGGCTTATTTTCCCTATATATCTATATAGAAAACTTTAAAAATCTTCTTGTCAGAAACCGCAGGACTGATTTCCATATAATTTTTCAGAAATGTTCCTTTGGTGATCCTCTATCAAGATTGTTCAGGTCATTTGGATTCGTCAAAAAACATTGCCACCAGGGGGCGGGGCTTATTTTCCCTATGTATCTATATAGAAAACTTTAAAAATCCTCTTGTCAGAAACCACTGGACCGATTTCCATATACTTTTGCAGAAATGTTCCTTTAGTGATCCTCTACCAAGATTGTTCAAGCCATTTGGATTCATCAAAATACATGGCCGCCAGGGGGCGGGGCTTAATTTCCCTATATATCTATATAGAAAACTTTAAAAATCTTCTTGTCAGAAACCACTGGACCGATTTCTATATAATTTTGCAGAAATGTTCCTTTGGTGATCCTCTACCAAGATTGTTCGAGCCATTTCGATTAGTCAAAAAACATGGCCGCCAGGGGGCGGGGCTTATTTTCCCTATATATCTATATTGAAAAATGTAAAAATCTTCTTGTCCGAAACCACTGGACCGATTTCCATATACATTGTAATTTTGCAGAAATGTTCCTTTGGTGATCCTCTACCAAGATTGTTCAAGCCATTTGGATTTGTCAAAAAACATGGCCACCAGAGGGCAGGGCTGATTTTCCCTATATATCTATATAGAAAACTTTAAAAATCTTCTTGTCCGAAACCACTGGACCGACTTCAATATAATTTTGCAAAAATGTTCCTTTGGTGATCCTCTACCAAGATTGTTCAAGCCATTTGGATTCATCAAAAAACATGGCTGCCAGGGGGTGGGGCTTATTTTCCCTATATATCTATATAGAAAACTTTAAAAATCTTCTTGTCAAAACCACTTGACCGATTTCCATATAATTTTGTAGAAATGTTTCTTTAGTGATCCTCTATCAAGATTGTTCGAGTCATTTGGATTTGTCAAAAAACATGGCCGCCAGGGGGCAGGGCTTATTTTCCCTATATATAGAAAAATGTAAAAATCATCTTGTCCCAAACCACTGGACCGATTTCCATATAATTTTGCAGAAATGTTCTTTTGGTGATCCTCTACCAAGATTGTTCAAGCCATTTGGATTTGTCAAAAAACATGGCCGCCAGGGGGCAGGGCTTATTTTCCCTATATATGTATCTATATAGAAAACTTTAAAAATCTTCTTGGCAGAAACCAATGGACCAATTTCAATATAACTTGGAAGGAATGTTCCTTTGGTGACCCTCTTTTAAGATTCAGTTCAAGTTGTCAAGATTTGTAAAAAACATGGCCGGGGGTGTGGTGGAGGGGGGTGGGGGTGGTTAGTGCTATAAATTTTATACAAAAATCCTAGAGCAGTGAACTTGGCTGAAACTTCAACAGTAAATATGCAAATCTGTTTGGTCAGGTGAGCGATATAGGACCATCATGGTCCTCTTGTTTTTTTATAAGTGTACCCTTAGTATGGGTAGGACAATATTTTACAAGTTTTCCAAGTACGAGTATTTTTGAAAAAACCTAAGCACACATTGTGGTAATTAGGTCGAATACGGTAAATTAAAAAATCTAGTAGATTTCCATGAAAACAGATACGTATATATTATGATTGTGCAAATGCTATTCTCTTGGCCTTTGCATCTGCGCACATATAATATAGTTTCTATTTTCTCTCGGAGAGTCTATGTGAAATGAGTTGAATCTCTGAACAATGGTCACCTCTGCTTGTCCGATTTCTTAAAGTACCATTTATAGTGTGTGTGCATTTTACCTTTCTGTAATAGCCACCTCCCTAGAGCAGCCACTTTGATACCCCCGAGGATGGTTGTTGTGGCGACTCAGAGGATGTATTGTATAGTATTCCACCATGTCTTGTGAAAATATATCTTCAGAATGTATGCTGACAGTGAAGGCCCAGATCAGGCTATGCATCTGCTCTCCAGTTACATCTAGTCATTGGATGCTGTAAGCTACATTGATGTACATGAAAGGCCCTTGACAAAGTATGTGGCTTTGTTGGCTGGTCTGGATCTTTACTGTTGGTATAATTTCTCAAGATGCCTTTTAGTATATCTCAAATTGTTTTCAGATTGTTCATGGAAATGGTACAGATGAAGAATTTTGTCCAAAACACCATACTGTTGGAATGGGAGGCACATAAATAGGATATATTGATTACATACAGGTGTATATACATGTATCTGTATAGCATATTACATGTACATACAGCGATACCTATGGTTTAGAAAAGATATTACTTTGAGCTCGCTGAACTGTTCAAATGCAGTCTGCTGTTCTTAGAAATTTATTGGGTAATCAACTTTTCTGTCAGTCCAGGATCAACTAGTCCAGCTGTCATAATAGAAGGAGAGATGGAAACAAATTTTGTGACGTTATTGAGACCAGTTACTGTTGTGGCTTTCATGGTAGGGACATGTTTTGGCTTAGACTCTGTTAGCCTTAACAAATATGAAGCTGGAAGAGCGAAATACCGGGAACTAGAACTCTATTCTACTAATGAAAACTATGGAAAATGTTGGATAAATGCTGTTGAAGTGATTAAAGTTGGATGTCATGAATTTACTGAAGAAACACATGCTAAAATGGCATTGGCTTACCTGAATTGCTTTCTAGAAATGCAAGGTAGACATGGTTATGTTTGCTCTGCGTCTGACCCTGTTCACCATTGCACTGAACAATTAAGTGATACAGATCGTGCAAATTATGCAACATTTTTTACTCATACACACAGTATATGTTATTTTCTACAGTCCCAAGTTTGGCATGAGAAAACCCAGTCTACAATTCGACGATTATCAACAAGCTCAGAACAGGTTGCAGATCAACTAGAAGAAAGTAGTCGACTACAGTTACAGGTCATTCAGAGACAAAACCAGTCTTTAAAGAACCAAGAAAATATTCTAGATAAAGCTAATAACTTGAGCAAAATCATTAATTCATCTTCGGAGAACATACATGACATGTTAAGTGACTTCCAGAAAACATCAGTAGAACAGAGGCTTTTAATAAATAACTTATTTGACAGAGTTGCACAGGTACAAACATTAGTAACAGGAGAAATGTCAACAGTTTATTCATTGGTGTATTATATTAGTGCCATATTTATAGCATATTTCCTAACATCATCAGCAAGAACTAGCAGTGCTCGTCTTTGGATATTTACAGTGCTGATGGTGTCGATGGTAACAGAATGGGTACTAGTTTTCTATGTGTTCAAGGCAAAGGATAAAGCACAGAGCTTTCAAGAACAAGCAGATTCAGAGGTATGGCAGTGGATTCTAAAGCTTCATAATGTGTTTACCTTAACCGTAGTCCCAGATAAGAAGGGATATGCTATATGGTGTCTTGATGATCAGTTATAATTGATCATCAGGCACTTTTACCTCTTGTGACTGATGATCGGAAAGAATTTTCATAATCCACTAAGCTAACAATTCTATTTTTAGGCACATACTTTTTATTTTAATAGGCAAAATGAAAGAAATGAAATACAAAACTGTCTATTTGTGTCATTTTAGATTTGTGGTGAATAAAGATTAACCCTTGTCCTGCTGACCCCGGACATACCTATCCTTTGCAAACAATGTAGATCCAGATCAGTTGGCTTCTGAAGAAGCCAACTGATCTGGATCTGCACTATTTGCCATTCAGAATGTGAATTTATATCAATAATCTGGATCAAGTAACCTGGCTGAAAATGAGAAGTGGGCGTGGCATCTTAATTTACTCAGCAGGATAAGGGTTAAGAAATTTGATAAAAATGTCCTGAAACAAGCTTCAGATAAGGCATTTTTTTCATTTTTATAACCATATAGTATTGATATTCTTATTTCTCTGTGAAAACATGTTGTGGGTACTAACTTAGGTGCTTCTAATGAGTAACCACATTCCCACAACATAAGTTTTTATGGAGAAATAAGAAAAATAGTAAATGTATGTGGATATCCTCATATCTGGAACTATGAATAAGCACCTGGAAGGGAGGTAAATTAAGAATGAATGTATTTTCTGCAAGTCGATTATTGGTCGATGATCAGCCAGGTTTACAAAACCGATGAATGGATATGAAATTCTGGCCCATTCTCGACACTACTATCCTAGAAGTATTTTTTGTTTGCCATGAAAAATATAATGTGGTACTCATTAGAAATGCCTCACCTGAAGCACTATTAATGAGTACCACAATATATCTAGGTGGAGAAATAAGATACAATATCAGTACATTAATCAAAAATGCCTCATCTGGATTATGACCTTAACTCCTTACCATGCTTATTCTGAAACTTGAACAAGTCCATTTTAACCATGGTCCTGCTGATCCCGGATATACCCTGCCCTTTCAAACAGTGTAGATCTGGATTAGTAAGAAGCCAACTGATCTGGATCTGCACTGTTTGCCATTATGTGAATTTATCATGTTATAGCAACAATCTGGATGACACTATCTGATTGGCTGAAAATTAGAAGTGATGCGAAGTGGGCATGGCATCTTAATTTATTCAGCATGACAAGGGTTAATATCTGTTCTTGTGTCTAAAAATTGCTGCATGTGTAGCTGACAGTGTAGACCCTGATCAGATGTTTCATTCTGTGGTGTCTGGTCTGGATCTGCACTGTTCACTGAGGTCTGTCTGTTGGAATACTTAGAATAAATATGATAGTATACACACTTTGATAAACTTTTAACCCATTTTAGTCTAGAGGCCCCATAAAAGCGCAGTTATCCCCGCGCTTTTCGAAGAAAAAGCGGGGATATTGTTATACCCCCGTCTGTCCATATGTCCATCCATCTGTAATGTCACACCATTGCTCCTAGACCATTTAAGCTTTCGTAGGTGATAGCCCTATGGATGAGGACTGGAGGAACACATTCAGAATTTCGATGTGATCCCTGGGGGGGCAGGGCCAGGAGGGTGTGGCCCCAAAGGGTCCAAAATTCATTTTGTACAAATGTAGTCATGTTGCATATCAAATCAAAGATTATGAAGAGTAGAATATAATGGTGCAAAACTTTTGCCCCTGGGGCATGTTTGGGGGTCACTAGAGGTCAAAAGTAGGATTTGGGGTCCTTTTTTTTTATTGTCACCCAACTCCTCTTAGGCTTTTTTTAGCTTGAACCTTGAAACTGTCACAGGTAATAGCCCTATGGATGAGGATGGGAGGAACACATTCGGAATTTTGATGTGACCCCTGGGGAGCAGGGCCAGGGGGGTATGGCCCCATTGGGTCAAAATCAATTTTGTACAAACATAGTCATGTTGCATATCAAATCGAAGGTAATGAAGAGTAGAATACAGTGGTGCAAAAATTTTGCCCCGGGAGCATGTCTGGGGGTCACTAGAGGTCAAAAAGTAGAATTTTGGGTCCTAATTTTTTATTGTCACCCAACTCCTCTTAGGCTTTTTTTAGCTAGAACCTTGAAACTGTCACAGGTAATATCCCTATGAATGAGGACTGGAGGAATGCATTTGGAATTTTGATGTGCAGGGAGATATTTGATGGCGCTGGCGCGGGGATTCGTGATGGCACACCATCAGTTTGCTCTAATTGCTAGTAGCGCAGATCAAGATCTGATGTTAAAATATGTGGCGTCTGGTCAGTCACCATTGTATGCAAATAGTTTAACCATTTTTTTGGAATATCGAAACAACATAACCTGGCATATCTAAGATTGAAATTGGACTCTTCTAATATATAGTATGGGACTGTGGGGATAGTTTATTCAGTCTAAAATGGGTTAAATATGGCTGTATAATATTACATTAATGATTTACCCTTTACGTATTAAGACAGACATGTCCGAGCAAACAGTGTCGTCCCAGAGAGAATGCAGAATGTAGTGTCTTATCACTGTCTACACTACCACTCATTTAGCAGTGTTTAGACACATTAACATATACCGTAATATTCCTCAATATTAGGACAGACAGGCCTGAGCAAACAGTGCAGACCCAGATCAGAGCCACAGAATGCTGATCAGGATCTACTCGGTTTGCCACTCACCCAGCACTATTTTAGACACATCAACAGGTTGTAAAATAGGCTTTTTTTTTTAATTTAGGACTAGTATGATAAGGTGTCCCATAATTTAGGTAAAAATGGTAAGATACAAATTTTAACCCTTGTCCTGCTGAACCCGGATATATCCTGCCTTTGCAAACAGTGTAGATCCAGATCAGTTGGTTTCTAAAGAAGCCACCTGATCTGGATCTGCACTGTTTACCATTAAGTATTTGAATTTATATCAACAAACCAATCAAGTAATCTGTTTGGCTGAAAATTAGAAGTGGGCATGGCATATTAATTTATTCAGCATGACAAGGGTTAAGACAACTGTGAGAAGAAGTTGTCTGAATATTTAGGGTAAATACAGTAGCTTTTGCAAGCCCAAATTCACACAGACTGATAATGTGTATTTTACTTAATGCATTCCATTGACGCTTAGCTCTCGGTATAATTTTCAGCAGAGGACATATTAAAATATTTTTCTTATTTTTCCGAGAAAACAGGCATTGATATTTCATACCATTTGTCCTTAGGAGACGATTTGTATGAAATACCAAGGCCTATTTTCTTTGAAAATAAGAAAAATATCATCAATATGGATAAATAAATGTTTATCTTGTTTGCATTATTTGCATTATTATCCAGTTTTGCATTACAGTTTTTGTTAAATGCAGCAGTTACTTGGTATGTTTGTTATTTTCTATAGACACAATGCAAAATAAGATAGTATCTTGACTATCTTCTGTGCAATATAATTATGCAACAAAAAAGTTTGATGAAATTTTTTATTGCTAAGAGGTTAGTCTGTCCAAGTAAAAATGACGTAATGGCATATGTGACCAGTGTAGATTCAAATCAGCCTGTGTATCTGTAAAGTCTGATCAGTCTTCACTGGTTGCTAACATAATCTATTGTGTTTAACACTTGTCCTGCTGAACCCGGATATGGCCTGTAGATCCAGATCTGCACTGTTTGTCATTTAGTATGTGAATTTGTATCAACAACCTGGATCAAGTAATCTGATTGGCTGACAATTAGAAGTGGGCATGGCATCTTAATTTATTCAGCATGATTAGGGTTAAAGATTCTATTACTGAACAATTAGACCCTGAATAGACTGGAGATGTGCAGGCTAATCTGGATCTGTGTTGATTGTGTATCATAAGGTCAGTTTCTGTTTGGAGGGCTTATAGATTAAAACAGCATCTTATCTAGAGCTCATACATGCCATATCTCACACTGTGGGATAAAATCTCACAGAATTTGGCCCATCTGGAAGGCAATGCTAGTGTAAAATTCTAATCTCACAGAATTTTCAGACCATTTTACAACAGATTTTATGAAGAAATAAACATAAATCACACACTGTTGTAGTTTTCACATGAAAAAAGAAGACTTAAACACTTTAGACAATATTTGGGGAACTCCAAAGTGATGTTTAAGAAAATCTCACAGAATTTTGTCAAATCTCACTTAAAAAGTTGCCTAATGTCACAGGTTTTAGGGACACAGCTTATGGCATGTATGAGAGCTATGCAAATTGTTACTAATACACAGGAAATTAGATATGAATTGTCAAGCTCCAGATAAGAAGGGATATCCACACAATAGTTTTTTTACTTCTCCATTAAAACATACATTGTGGGTATTCATTAGAAGTGCTTCAGCCAGGCGCTTCTAATGAGTACTCACGACATTTGTTTTCTTAAAGAAATAAGAAAAATATCAATACTGTATGGTTGAAGAAAGTGCCTCATCTGAAGCTGTGACGGTAATTACGGTATACAAATAGCTATTGATCTCTAAAGCAGAATGGTATATAGTGAAATATATTTTTTTTTTATTTCTCTGTTGTGGTACTCCTTAGAGTTGTACCAGATTAGTGATTCAGGTGATAGAATGTCTGCTTTGTCAAATTGTGTCTGGGAGGTTGTGGGTTTGATTCCTAGCCAAGTCATACCAAAGATCTTAAAAATGGTACTAGCTACTTTTTGGAAGTGGAGTGAGGGAACAGAACTGGTTGGCCCAGTGTCAGTATGACTGGGTGGAATATCATGTCATGTGTGTGAACTGTGGGATATGATATTTCAGTGAGGCAGCCCTCTTAAAGGTGGCTGGTGGAGCGAATATCAATATAACCTTAGTTTTTGTTGTCTAAAAATACAATTTCCAAACGAAATTAAACTAGCCCTAGTTTGTTATAAAATGCTTTAAGGAATGTGCAATAAAGAAACATAGGAGAAAATATTGCCTAAATATGTACTCTCTAACTAGGCTGCATAGCCAAGTTAGGTCAAAGGAGGTAATAATTTTATAAATTAAATACTGATTATACACTAGTTACTTTAAAAGTTTTCAGAAATATGTGTATTTTTATGAGTTTTTGTGATAAGAAAGTATATTTCTTTCACAATGAGTGTGCAGATTCTTCATAACCTCACTGAGAGCTTAAATTATTTTGATGAAACTTAGTATATCAGAACACTTATTCTTTTTAATTTTAACTTCATAATACATTAACCTATAGATAATGTGCTATTCTATTCTGTTTTCACACCTTCCACAGAAAAAAACGACCTTTCAGTCGTTAATTAAAGTCTTAAACCAGAAGGTCCCTTAGGCAGTTACCTGTGTGACGTAACTCTTCCCGCTCAATTGACCACGTGTCAGTTTCTTTTCTGTGGACAAAGAAATTCAACAAGGATTATTTACCTGTGATAGAAATTTGGATTATTTCTTTCCTCACGGATAAATTTATGTATCCTTGTGTTTCTTTTGTTTATTTATCACTCCTTTCACTTTCTGTGTTATTATTTAAAATTTTCAATTTTCGATTTCATGTATTTTTGACTGGTCTTTTTCCACATGCGTTTTGGCGACTCTCGCTTTTCGGCACAACGCTCGTGCGCGATCGGTTCGATAGTCGTGTTTATATATGCAGAATATTTTTGTTCTTTTCGTTCCAGGTTATTCAGCAATTACGATATGTTTTTTCCTGGACTTTTGTTTGCAGAGATCTTCAGTTGGCTAAAGATTCTCATGGTGGAGAAGCTGATTGTAAAGAACTTGTCAACCCTTGATGGGTTATAAGACAATTCTTTACTGATGGGAGCCCCACCCCATATGGCTATACTGCCGGGGTAAGACCCATCAAGGTGGCATCTTTGGGTACTTAGTATCCTATAAAGTCTAAGTCCACCAGTCACCAGTCACCAGTCATCCAGTCACCAGTCACCAGTCAACCAGGCACCAGTCACCAGTCAATCAGGTGCCAGTCAACCAGGCACCAGTCACCAGTCATCCAGGTGCCAGTCAACCAGGCACCAGTCACCAGTCACCCAGTCACCAGTCACCAGTCACCCAGTCACCAGTCACCAGTCAACTAATCTCCAGTCAATAATTTAATTATTTTCTGGAAAGACTTAGTTTCTGACATATTTCACCGGACAAAATAGTCACGTATACTAACTTCCGGTCATTATGTCTAATTATTAAAAAAAAATTTTCACTGGGCAAAGTATCAGTAATATTTCTGATACTTATACCCGGTCATATTATTATATTATTTCTGATTTTTCACCAGGCAAACTTTTACAGAAAGTGTCTGGTCAATTTTTGCCTAATAATTAATTATCTTCGGGAAAAAGTTTCGAATACTTGTGCCCGCTCAGTTTTCATATATAATCTCCCTTTTTCATCGGACTAGAGTTACGAATACTACTATCCGATCAATTTGTCAAATTACTTGTAACTTTACCGGGCAACAGTTACGAATATTAGTGTCCGGTCATTGTGTCGGGTAACTAGTGTCAAAATAATGATTACTAATTCCCGAACAATCTATTATCGTTCATTGAGCTCCATTCACGTTTAAGTCAATGGATATAGGTTATTAAGTGAAATACATAATAACTTTTTATACAAAAAAAAAAAAAAAAAATTCTGTACAGTCTTTCCCAAATCAGACTAGAATTTTTAATATTCCATTGACTTATTATAGGTGTGTAATTCCATTAATATTTTAAATTAACTTATGTTTTATCTCTTTTATCCGCTAGAAAGAGTTAAACTTCCGACTATAACAAAATTCTTACCGGGCAGCAGTTCGTAGACTAGTGCCAGGTCATTCAAATGATGTTTTATCTCTTTAATTCGCTAGAAAGCGTTTAAATTCCGGCTCTAACGAAAATTTCATCGGGAGGCACTTCGTAGAGTAGTGCCAGGTCATTCTAACGAAATTCCACCGGGCAGTAGTTTCGTAGACTTTGTGTCGGATTACTAGTGTGTTCCAGGCTCAACATATATTCATATATAACCACTATAGACATGTATAGTCTTGGATTATAGGTTATTGAATGACAGCGATGGGTTCTAATACCTAGTAGCCATTTATATTGTTGAATTCTGTCCAGTCACTTTTGAACTTGACTTAAATTCTATATATATATTTATTATTGAAAATGAATTAAGAATTATCGGTTACGATCAAATTCGCAATTCATTCACTAAGTGTAGAAGATACTTCCAGCTATAATTATATCTCGTTTGTTCGCTACAAAGAGATTAACTTCTTACATATTCACCTTATTCGGCTCTAGGGCAAAGGTGAACTATAAAACTATCGTTATTTATAAGAAGAAAAATATACACGAAATATAAAAAATTTTCTTCTTTCCTCCCCTGTTTTTCTTCTACATGCTCCGATATGTAATCAGCATGTAATCTAAGGAGTAAATTGACAAGAAAGTAGCAATCGATCTTTTCTACTTTCTATTAATTTTTCATTCTTAAGGTATCGGAAATTTACACCAACCAGATAAATAAATTAACAGTTTATTTATTTATTCGCTACCTCTCTAGATTACTACGATTTAAAATTCTAGTTGAGGTACATATTTTCCTTTTGCCTTTTCTACATGGAAAATAGTTGATCCGATAAGCTATTATTCTATTTTATACTATCTTTTGATTGATTATATTAGAGTCTAGGTCAGTCGTGCTCTGTCTAAACTCTGCTATAAAATAATAAATGAGAAAAAAATCTTATATTTAGGCATAGATATAATTCGATACGTTCTTTACTTTGCCTGTTTTATTTTTTCTTCTGGATCATTTAAGACTACGATAGCAATATACCAGATATTTTTGCCTCAGTAAGAATCTATTACGCTGAAGATTCTTCATATTGGAATAATAATTTTATTATGATTATAATTCTAGACCCAATTAATCCTCGTATATTATAGGTCTACTTTATCTTATTAAGGAATAGTTTTGCTTCGACTAGCTCTATACCTCTAATATTTTATTTATAACTAGAGTCCATGTCAATCAAAATTTTCTTGCACTTTGGTATTGACAATGGATACATATTTAGTAAAGGCATTAATTATTCAGTACGTGACAGATTATTATTGCCTAAATTAGATTTTATATACAATACTTTCCTTTTGATATTTTGTTTTATTGACTTTGTAACTATTCAGAAACTGCCAAAGTCAATCATTTCCTTCCTCTAAACTTACCGAAGCTCTAGATTATGTTGATATATATTTTTGATATATGCTTAGAGGTTAATTAACGAGAGTTTACCTCATAATAGCAGATATTATTATAATTATATTAATCAATCTATAGTCTAGGCTTAGACAAAAGGGAAAACATCCTTAATTATTAGTATACGAGCCGGTAAAGAATTAAGACACTCTTAATTATCTCTTTACCCCTCCTTTATGTTTACATTCGTTAAAGGGATCATAGTAATTCTCGCTAAGAGTTCAAGTTCAGTTTGCGAATAATGCAAAGATTAATATCTTGATTTCCAGTCCGCATCAAAAATGGTCTATATATATATAGATAAATATCTTTCCGAAACTGGATATTTATTTATTTTTCCACACAATAAGTCATTTCAAGATGTCGATGATTTTGAAATGCACTGCTTCAATTTATAATATAAAATATGTTTATATTAACTTCACAACTTAGTAAGTGCTGCACCTACGTCCCTGGTCAGATCTTACTTTTGTGATACGTTTTTGAACATACTGAAAGATTTCTCCGATTATACATTCGGTAAATAAACTTTCGAGTAGTATTTATGCCTTTAAACATTCAGATTATTTGATAATTGTTGGAGATAATATATTATTCCGATATTTATATATCTATCTTCATTATTTATCTTTCTCATCTTACTTTTAATTTAGATTGACCTTCTCGCTACGTTCCAGGTTTAAATCTAGCTAACATTGTGGAACAGTCACTTTTTTATTTCCTAAACAATATTTTAACATTTTTCTCAGTATTCAGAGCATAACGACTTCATGAATACTTGAAAATAATTCAGTTCTACGCTTGTTAAACTAAGCCTAAAACAAGCCCTAGTTTTTTAGAATGGATATTATCCTTCGATTCAGTTCATGGAGATACATCCTTTTAGATCCCATTATCTCTATTTCAATCATTCAAAATTCTAATGGCTAAGTACTCCTTTTCTACGTACGAATACAGAATATCGAGTCACTGTTGCTGCATATTGGTTAAAGATTAAACAAATTTTATCTTAAACCTATATGACGTTAAATTAATTATTATCTCTTTCATATACATGTTTTTACCCTTCCGTCAGGGATCGCGGTAATAATATTATTACTCTCTATGGTTTACACATAGATCTCGAGAGTATATATATGTATTTTCTTCCTGAACTCATTTGCGAGTACGTAATTTGATATTTCAGGAATTACCAATTATGCAGACATAGATTTTATTCTATTAATATTCAATTCTAAAAAAAAAAAAAAAAAAAAAAATTTGATTGAATGTTTATCTATAAAATTTCCGGGCAGTAATTTTATAGAGAGTTATATGTTTAATAATTCCTTGCTTAAATAATAGTTACGCTTAACCTATGATTTATAGCGGGAATTTTGTTCAGTAGTATAATTTTTATTTAGTATTAATATATTTCTTACTATTCTTAAATATGCGTATAGAATAGTAATACTATCTCTTAACTTTTAAATTAAGTGTTTTTTGAGATTAATAATCAGTATTATTGTATAATCTTTCTTCAGAGATTATCACACTATTACTTTTTCTCTGAGTCCTTCTCTTTTTATGAACATTTTGATTCGTATCAAAGTGGATTTTTAACTTTTCTTGATTTCCATGATTATTTACTCAGGAGTACTTTTCATGGCAATCTTCTGGTATAGAAAGATTCTATCCAGCTTATTTATTATTGTTTAATCTTATCAATACGGTAAGATTTAGCCAAACTATGACCGTCATACAGTTTGCTGCGATCAACCTTATTCTTATCTCTCTTATTCTCTGTCAAACTCTTTAGTTATGATGTTGACAGTTTATTTTTTATTTTTTGTCAGGACATCAAACGCTTTTATATGTCTATGACAAAACTAATTATCAATGGTTTAGGTTTTTTTTTTCTTCCCAGCAGTTATATGCAAACTCTGTATTATTTTATTGCTTGACTAAAAATTCGTTATACAATTAGTCTAGCAATAGTTTTAACCATTATGTTTGTCTATACTTTTTTTTCTTCTGATGGATAACTTAGTTATAGTTAAGTTAACTCCATCTACTTTTATTATCTCCCCTTCTTTAATTTGATCAAGGGAAATAATTACACATTATGGTTATTTTAAGTCTGTGTCTGTTCATCGGAAACTGTCCTGTCGCTCCAATTAACAGAATTTAATTAGTTTATAATTCTAATAGCTTAGACTATTACAATTACATAGCTTCACATATCTAGAATTTTATCCAAAATATCTACATATGTCAGTTATCTATAGGAAACTCCACCGAGTAGACTTTTCCTCATTTATTCAAGATCCTACATAGACTACTTACAGTGTATGGTCTTGGCTTTTTGTTTTACAAATTTTGTTTTCAAAATTTTCTATATTCCTTGCTTAATTTGCGATGGAATATTTATGTTATGTCTCAATGACTCCCTTTTCTTTTTGAAGCCAATTGTTGTTTCCCAAAAAGAAAAAAAGAGGGTGGGGGGGGGGGGGGGGGGGGGGGGGGGGGGGCGGGGGGGCCAATGTTAGGTCTCTGAGACTTAAGAACTGGCTTCCTCTAGAGTCTACTAATATATATAAGGTTGTTAGATCATAACACCTTAAAGCTATTTTGTGAATCTAGACCATTCTTTCTATTAAATATAGAATTAGAATGTATCTGATTCCTTTGAGTTTCCTGAGTCTTAACCAGAAGTGGTGAGATATTATTGGTGTTAGAATTAGGAGAGCACCTCCCTCCTATTCTGCAAATTCTAGCACATTATCTATAGGTTAATGTATTATGAAGTTAAAATGAAGTTTTTTTTAAAAGTAAAACATATTTTAACGAGTAATACTTAACCTATAGATAATCAATTATCTCCCTCCGCCCACCCTCGCTTATCTCTCCTAATTGTGTCTATTGTTTTACACATAAAAGAAACTGACACGTGGTCAATTGAGCGGGAAGAGTTACGTCACACAGGTAACTGCCTAAGGGACTTTCTGGTTTAAGACTTTAATTAACGACTGAAAGGTCGTTTTTTTCTGTGGAAGGTGTGAAAACAGAATAGAATAGCACATTATCTATAGGTTAAGTATTACTCGTTAAAATATGTTTTACTTTTAAAAAACTTCATTTTAGGAACATTATAAATATTGAAACAACAGTTTGGAAAATTCATTTGGAAACAAAAGTGGGGCTTCTGTGATTTTTTATGTCTAATCAATATTAAGCTTCACCAGCCACCTTTATATCCCACACCCACATCCAGACACTGCCACGGTATGACTGAAAGAGTGAAAACAGAATAAAACAAAACTATCCTCTCTAAATGCCTCTCCAAGGCTTTTCTAAAGAGTACTCATCACATAATGTTTTTTATGGAGAATTGAGAAAAATGATACATTTTATGCAGCTTCACTGGAGCTCTGAAGCTCCAAAAGAAGTGGCCCTGAAATTTCACATGTGACAGCAAACACTGGGAATTTGGAGGTAATACAACATAATTTATTAGCTATAGATAAAATTAGACACTTTTTTTCAGCCAAATGTGGTAGTACATGTACTTTTATTTTTTTTTTCAATGTAAACGTATATTTTGAGTACTCATTAGAGTAGACTTGTCTTGTTGAGGCAATTCTAACAAGTACTACCCAAAAGCACTCCATGGAGTACAGGAGGAGTAAGAAAATTGTGGGCCCCTGAGGATCTGCACTGTTGGCTGTTCAACTAGTAGTGTTCAGACACATTCCTGGCTTGTAAAGTTGATGATTCAAGATAAAAATGCTTAGGAGTTGTGGTGTCTTATATTTATATGTTATTTACAGAATCCATCTTATGTAAATTTACCAGGGCCCAGTTGTTCAAAACTAACGATGTCGTAAGTTAACGATTCGTTAAAATTTTAATTGAGTGATACGCAAATATGCTGAAATTTTTTGCTGAAAAAATGTGAGTAGCTTTTGCAGTGCAAAAGCTACTCACATTTTTTCAGCAAAAAATATCAAAATATTGTGTATTGAATCCGCTAAAACAGTTAACGAAATGACCCTTAACGAGCTCGTTAAGCTAACGACACTTTGAACAACTGGGCCCAGTGTATTAACCCTGGTCCTGCTGAACCTGGACACGCCCTGCCTTTGCAAACAGTCAGCCTTGATGGCTCAGTCTGATGCAAATCCGACTGCTGATCAGGAGGTGTGGGTTTGATCAGTGCCAGGTCTGACAACATTCTTTCATGGAGATTGATCATGAAAGATTTTGTATGGTCATTCTCTGCCTTCTGCTGATTCAAGAAGGGCAGTTGTCAGTTTCTGGCGAAAGAATGTGCACAAGTACCGATTAATCGCTCAGAGGACTAAGCCTGCCCAGGAAAAAGTATGGTTAGGTAAACTGACTGCGCTAATGACATGACCCTATTGGGTTGACTGGGCCATATAAATTTCAACACAATTTGCAAACAGAGTAGATCCAGATCAGTTAGGTTCTGAAGAAGACAGCTGATTTGGATCTGCACTGTTTGTCATTAAGTATGTGAATTTGTATCAACAATTTGAATCAAGTGTTCTGATTGGCTGAAAATTAGAAGTGTATAGCATCTTTAGCATAGCAAGGGTTAACTGTGTATGTTCTTGTTGCAGGTTTTCAAGTAGTTTGGTTAACTGTGTTTAACCAAGATAATATAGAATTCGTTTGGAATACAGAATTGACAGACATGTAAGTTTGCAGCTGTATGAGGCATACATGTATTTTCTGTTTTCAGGTTGTCCAGTACAGTGTGATCTGGTACTGGCGTAAGTTGACAGCTGTGCTAGGTGTGTGTATTCTTGTATATAAAGCCTACAGATACAAAGATATACATGAGCTGAACAACCAACAACTACAAGATCTCAAAAAACAGTTTACTAACTTCAGCAAAGTTTTAAAAGGTACTGTACTGAAGAAATATTGGTGGGAGATCTTACAGTTCCAGATATGGCGCTGTTTTTTTTTTTAACCAAAAAATATTGATTTTTTCTTATTTCTCCACTAAAAAACGTGTTATAGTACTTATTAGATGCGCCTCACCAAGGCACTTCTGATGAGTACCCACAACATATGTTTTAGTAGAGAAATAAGAAAAATATTTATGGAAATGGCCTCTTATGTGAAGCTGTGAATCTATTTAGGCTGTATTCATGATAACAGAAAATCAGCAAATTTACAACACCATGAATCATTATAAAGGGAATAGATATACTTTCAAGGGAGGCAATTGTATCAAAATTGTTTTGTCTCCCTTCTGAATATTCGTCCACTCCAGGGATCAAGCAAACTCTTTCCTCATAGAGTGATAGCAAAGTAAAGTTGCAGAAGTTGTCTCCTTTGGCAGAAATGGGAAAAAAATCTACCAAGTATATCCGCTCTCCTTAACACGTCATCCTGGATAAATTGAGATGCCAAACCCATTTCTAACTGTCAGCCAATTAGATTATTTAATCCAGAATATTGATATAAATTCACATACTGAATGACAAACAGTGCAGATCCAGATCAGTTGGCTTCTGAAGACAACTGATCTGGATCTACACTGTTTTCAAAAGCAGGACCTATCCAGGTTCAGCAGGACAAGGGTTAAAAATACTGTCCTGGAGCAATATTAGTTGGGAATCTGTTTATGCTCGTGATAACAAAAAACTTTGCAAATTTAAAATGCCAATGTATTTAACATGCGTAGTATATGTAATATTGTAGAGGGAAAATTTTAAAAATCATGAATTTATACAATGCCACTAGAAGGAATGTCTTTTAAGCTTTGAAAATGTGTACATGAAAATCATGTTTTCAGAGAATGTGAAGATCAATACAGCAGGCTGAAGTAACTATTAAATAGGCCGTGCCATGCGAAAATGTGTCTTTGAGCTTATGCGGACAGTGAATGCCCATATCAGCCTGCACATCCATACAGTCTGATCAGGGTTGTTATTGTCTGCTAACAGAATTATTGGACACTACAGAATGTGTCAGTGGAAAGCAAATATGCGGATAAGGAATTGCCCATGTGTGAGATGAATCTTAATCTACATTACGACACACCTGTTCAAATGTATTGAAAATTTCAACACCAAAAACTGAAAGTTTCCAGATACAAATTTTGATATATTTTTCATATTTCTGCTCAAAACATAGATTGTGGGTACTTGTTAGAACCGCCTCACCAAGGCAGTTCTAACGAGTACCTGCAATCTATGTTTTTGAGCAGAAATAAGAAAAATAATGTTTACCCCTGTAAACCCCAGTTTTACTATATAAAAGTGGGGTTTAAGGAGGTCAAAATTATATAGGTATGTTTTTGTGATGGTGCATTTTGCACATGCTCAAAGACACCTTTTTGCTTGGCACGGCCCAAATGAGTGTACAGTAAAACCTGTGTAAGACAGCCACCTTTGAAATTGACCTTAGTGGTTGATGTGGAAAGGTGGTTGTCTTATAAAGGTACATGTCATGTAATTTTGCTAGCAAAATTACATGATATGTACCTTTATAAGACAGACAACGCTTTCCACATCAACCACTATTTAAAGTCAGTCTCGAAGGTGGCTCTCTTACACAGGTTTTACTGTATGTGGAAAATCATAGATGTCCACTGTTTACAGAATTAGCCAAATGCAGCTTGACCAGAAATGGTCTGATATTGTGTATGGTACTTTCTATATGATTTGTGCTTCATAAACTCTTTTATATATGAAAAATATGAGTAAATTAGTTTAATTAAGGATAGAATGAGAAAGATGACAGACTGATTGATCTACATTTGTCAGTTTTCAGTCCCTTATCAAGCTTTGATTTGTTTTTGCTATCATCATCATTAGTCTAAGATAATACAGAATTTCATGGGTGAAAGTTTTCAGGAATATTCCTGATTTCAGGATTTTGGGACTTGCTGTGCCTATATAAAGTATAGGCAAATTTGGCATTTCAGGATTTTGAAACATGGATTTCAGGATTTTTAAATTTTAGAACTTTCACCCATGGAATTTATTTAAACTTTCCATGTTTCTTTTTTGCCAGAACTTGTTGAGAAAACATCTCATAAAGAGGTTGAAAAGTCCAAAAATGAACAGTCGGTAGTTTCTGATCGTAAGTATTATTCGACTGTCAACTTAAATTTAACTGCTAACCTTCTTTTCCAGAACATAGACCTTGACATTTCACATGAATTTTCTCCTGATCTACATGAAATGTCGGACCATATTTTCTAGGAAAACTAAGAAAAACATCACCAATTTGGCATGTGCTGATTTAGTCCAGAGAGTGCTAAACATCGAAACGAAACACTATACAAGCCATGCCACCCAAAAAGGGCCCTTTGTGCCTATGTGAACAATAAAGCAATGATAGACAGATGAATGCATTAATATTTGTATATACACTAACATCCCTATTTATATTACAACTAGTCAGAATAATAATACTAAATAAATAGATACAGTCGAACCTCAGTGGCTCGAACAGCTTTGGGACCATAGAAAATTGTTCGAGACATGGGTAGTTCAAGCCACTGAGGGTTAATCATGGAGCCAGGTCAGGAGGCAAATAGCGATAATTTAGTAGAATATTTTCGATTTTCTGCAGAACAATTGTATGTTGGGTGTACTTATTAGAATCACCTCAATGAGGCAATTCTAATGAGTACACACAACATACAATTTCATGGTAAAATAAGAAAATTTCCCTAAATATTTGTTTTCTTGAGCTAGTGGAAGAATTTCATAGGGACTCAAAAATGAGTTCGAATTAGCCATGGTAAACGAGCCATCGGTGTTCGAGCCATTGAGGTTCGACTGTATATAAAAATGATAAAACAGCATTTTCTATAGGTCCAAGTAAAGTGACTTCTGTTAATTTTTTCCTTAAACACTACATATTGATGTTTGCATAGAGAAATAAGAAAAGTGTCACTAGGTTTGGCTGAAAAAGCATCTTAGCTAGAGCAGTGCTTACCATATTAACCCTAAATAATTGAGTTAAGATCATGTCGAGGGCAGTCAGTTTACCTAACCACACTTTTCCTGGACAGGCTTAGTCCTCTAAACGGTTAACCAGTACTTGTGCACATTCTTTTGCCAGAAACTGACAACTGCCCTTCTTGAATCAGCAGAAAGGAGAGAATGACTAGAAAATATTTTATGATCAGTCTCCATGAAAGAATGTTGCCGGTCTAGGTGGTCGAAACTGAGACTTCCTTATCACCAGTCAGACGCACATCCGACTGAGCCACCAAGGCAGGCAATAACCCTAAATATTGGGACAGATGGTCCTTAGCAAACAGTGTAGACCCAGATCAGACGATGCAGAATTTTGCATCAGATCAGAGTCTACACTGTTTGCCATTCATCCAGCACTAGTTTAGACATATCAACAGGAAGTAAAAATAGACTTTTTCAAATTTTAGGACATGTATGGTAAGGAGTTGTTCTGTCCCAATACAAATGGTAAATAAGTAGTTTTTTAGTCTGTATTTCTGCATTTTGCCTTGAGGCTTCCTTTTCTTATGGTGTGACTGATTTATTTGCTTGACATTATTATTTCAGCGCAACCTCAGGTTATTGGTGTACCCACGCAGGAAACAGGAGACTACATTATTCCTATACCTCAACCATTAGATCATACTCCTGTTAGACCAAGTAGTCCGAAAACTGAACTATCCAGTGATGAAGCTCATTCGGAGCCTAGCAGCTCCAGGTCTACAAGGTCCAGGTCAAAGAGGTCATTGGAACGGGAGCTAAAGGCACTGAAAATGTCAAGTCCTGGTGAGAATAATCAGGACCTTCTGAAGAATTGGACAAATTATGGTTATTACAAGTCACCTTATCCAGGTACATATAATATATTTCATTGAAAATATACAACTGTTTACATCCTTTAACCCATTTTAGACTGAATAAACTCCGCCACATTATACATTGGATGAGTTGAATTTCAGTTTTAGGTATGTCAGCCTGGCTGTGTGATTTAGATATTTCTAGAGAAAAATGGCAAAACATGGAGACCCTGATCAGACACTGCATTTTGTAGCCTCTGACCTGGATTTACACTGTTTGCCAATTACTCTTTTGGAGGTCTCCATATTAAAAAGAGTTAAGGCAATATAGTAATTGAGATTTATTTCCCCAAGGGAGCACCTTGGACTAACATATCTAATCAATGCAGAGCTGAGGCAGTAATAAGGATGGTCTGAAGCTATGCATATTGTTTTTTCAGAATCTTGAAATTATTTTTTATCACATTTTTTTCATTTTTAACTTAGACTTTTTTCGAGCCCTCATACTACAGAAATGTATAGGGAGTATGTACCTTCTACCTGCAACTCCTCCTACAGTTTTAGGCCAATCCTTTTCAAACTTTACAGGCGCTTTTAGGATGGTCTGAAGATATGCATGTTGTTTTTTCAGAATCTTAAAATTATTTTTTATCACATTTTTTTCATTTTTAACTTCGGCTTTTTTCGAGCCCTCATACTACAGAAATGTATAGGGAGTATGTACCTTCTGCCTGCAACTCCTCCTACAGTTTTAGGCCAATCCTTTTCATACTTTACAGGCGCTTTTAGGATGGTCTGAAGATATGCGTATTGTTTCTTCAGAATCTTGAAATTATTTTTTATCACATTTTTTTTCATTTTTAACTTAGACTTTTTTCGAGCCCTAATACAAAAAATGTACTACAGAAATGTATAGGGAGCATGTACCTTCTGCCCGCAACTCCTCCTACAGTTTTAGGCCAATCCTTTTCAAACTTTACAGGCGCTTTAAGGATGGTCTGAAGATACGCATATTGTTTTTTCAGAATCCTGAAAATTTTTTTTATTACATTTTTTTTCATTTTTAACTTAGACTTTTTTGGAGCCTTAATACTACAGAAATGTATAGGGAGTATGTACCTTCTGCCCGCAACTCCTCCTACAGTTTAAGGCCAGTCTTTTTAGCTCACCTGAGCCGAAGGCTCATGGTGGGCTATTGTGATCACTCACCGTCCGTCGTCGTCGGCGGCCTCGTTGTCGTCGTAGTCCGGATGTCCGTCTGTCCACAATCTTTAAACAACATCTCCTCCTAAACCACTGGTGGAAATTTGACCAAACTTCACAGGAATGATTCTTGGTTGGTCCTCTTTCAAAGTTGTTCAAATGGTTCCGGTTCATTGCATATCTAGGTCACAGGAGCTAAAAATAGATTTTTTTAATTAAAAACTTAAAAAATCTTCTTGTCCGAAACCACTGGACCGATTTCAATATAATTTTGCAAAAATGTTCCTTTGGTGATCCTCTACCAGAATTGTTCAAGCCATTTGGATTCGTCATAAAACATGGTCACCAGGGGGTGGGGCTTATTTCCCCTATATACCTATATAGAAAACTTTAAAAATCTTCTTGTCCGAAACCACTGGACCGATTTCAATATAATTTTGCAGAAATGTTCCTTTGGTGATCCTCTACCAAGATTGTTCAAGCCATTTGGATTCGTCAAAAAACATGGCCGCCAGGGGGCGGGGCTTATTTTCCCTATATATCTATATAGAAAACTTTAAAAATTTTCTTGTCAGAAACCGCAGGACTGATTTCCATATAATTTTGCAGAAATGTTCCTTTGGTGATTCTCTACCAAGATTGTTCAGGCCATTTGGATTCGTCAAAAAACATGGCCGCCAGGGGGTGGGGCTTATTTTCCCTATATATCTATATAGAAAACTTTAAAAATCTTCTTGTCGGAAACCACTGGACCGATTTCAATATAATTTTGCAAAAATGTTCCTTTAGTGATCCTCTACCAAGATTGTTCAAGCCATTTGGATTCGTCAAAAAACATGGCCGCCAGGGGGCGGGGCTTAATTTCCGTACATATCTATATAGAAAACTTTAAAAATCTTCTTGTCAGAAACCACTGGACCGATTTCCATATAATTTTGCAGAAATGTTCCTTTGGTGATCCTCTACCAAGATTGTTCGAGCCATTTCGATTAGTCAAAAAACATGGCCACCAGGGGGCGGGGCTTATTTTCCCTATATATCTATATTGAAAAATGTAAAAATCTTCTTGTCCGAATTCACTTGACCGATTTCCATATAATTTTGCAGAAATGTTCCTTTGGTGATCCTCTACCAAGATTGTTTAAGCCATTTGGATTTGTCAAAAAACGTGGCCACCAGAGGGCAGGGCTTATTTTCCCTATATATCTATATAGAAAACTTTAAAATCGTCTTGTCCGAAACCACTGGACCGACTTCAATATAATTTTGCAGAAATGTTCCTTTGGTGATCCTCTACCAAGATTGTTCAAGCCATTTGGATTCGTCAAAAAACATGGCTGCCAGGGGGTGGGGCTTATTTTCCCTATATATCTATATAGAAAACTTTAAAAATCTTTTTGTCAGAACCACTGGACCGATTTCCATATAATTTTGTAGAAATGTTCCTTTAGAGATCCTCTACCAAGATTGTTCCAGTCATTTGGATTTGTCAAAAAACATGGCCGCCAGGGGCAGGGCTTATTTTCCCTATATATAGAAAAATGTAAAAATCATCTTATCCCAAACCACTGGACCGATTTCCATATAATTTTGCAGAAATGTTCTTTTGGTGATCCTCTACCAAGATTGTTCAAGCCGTTTGGATTTGTCAAAAAACATGGCCGCCAGGGGGCAGGGCTTTTTTTCCCTATATATGTATCTATATAGAAAACTTTAAAAATCTTCTTGGCAGAAACCAATGAACTGATTTCAATATAACTTGGAAGGAATGTGTCTTTGGTCACCCTCTTCCAAGGTTGTTCAAGCCATCATGATTCGTCAAAAAATATGGCTGCAAGGGGGTGGGGCTTATTTTCCCTATATATGTATATAGAAAACTTGAAAAAAAATCTTCTTGTTTTCCCTATATATCTAAATAGAAAACTTTAAAAATCTTCTTGTCAGAAACCACTGAACAGATTTCAATATAACTTGGCAGGAATGTTCCTTTGGTGACCCTCTACCAAGTTTGTTCAAGCTGTCATGATTCGTCAAAAAACATGGCCATTAGGGGGTAGGGCTTTATAGCTATATAAAACTTTTTAAACCACTGGACCAATTTCAATATAACTTGGCAGAAATGTTCCTTTGGTAACCCTCTTTTAAGATTCAGTTCCAAGTTGTCAAGATTTGTAAAAAAACATGGCTGGGGGTGTGGTGGAGGTGGGTGGGGGTGGTTAGTGCTATAAAGTTTATACAAAAATCTTAGAGCAGTGAACTTGGCTGAAACTTCAACAGTAAATATGCAAATCTGTTTGGTCAGGTGAGCGATATAGGACCATCATGGTCCTCTTGTTCAAACTTTACAGGCGCTTTTAGGATGGTCTGAAGATATGCATATTGTTTTTTCAGAATCCTGAAATTATTTTTTTATCACATTTTTTTCATTTTTTACTTAGACTTTTTTCGAGCTCTAATACTACAGAAATGTATAGGGTGTATGTACCTTGTACACGCAACTCCTCCTACAGTTTTAGGCTAATCCTTTTGAAACTTTACAGGCTCTTTTAGAATGGTCTGAAGATATGCATATTGTTTTTTTCAGAATCCTGAAATGATTTTGTATTACATTTTTTGCATTTTTAACTTAGACTTTTTTCGAGCCCTCATACTACAGAAATGTATAGGGAGTATGTACCTTGTATGCGCAACTCCTCCTACATTTTCAGGCCAATCCTTTTGAAACTTTACACACGCTTTTAGGATGGTCTGAAGATATGCATATTGTTTTTTTCAGAATCCTGAAATTATTTTTTATCTCTTTTTATTGCATTTTTAACTTAGACTTTTTGGGTTTTTTTTTTTTTTTTTTTTTTTTTTTTTTGAGTTATGAAATAACTGTTTATTGCTTCTCTTCATGTTTAACTTAGATTGTTTTCAGCCCTTATACTACATAAGTGCATAGGGAATATGTCCCTGTGTGGCGGGGCATGGTGCATGGCTTGCAGTTTTATTTTAAAAATCAGAGGTTTGGATTTCGAATCTCAGAGAAGTTTTTTTTTTTTTGTTTTTTTTTTTTGGTTTCTTTTTCTCCCATTACTTTAATGTAATTATTACTGTATTGTGCACTTGTTTACTAGATTAAAGTTGGTTACTTTTTTGTATAAATTTATATATAAGTCTGTAATAAAAAGGTTATGATATGGTCGAGGCATGCCTCTAAGTCATATTGGCCCTGGAGAGTCATATTTGCCTTTGGGCCAATATGACTTTCCAGGGCCAATATGACTTAGGCACACCTTGACCATATAATAACCTCTTAATATTATATAGCACAAAAAGTGTTTATTTTTGATATTTTGGACGATTTATTGGCATATGACAATAAATAAATTAGATTTCTCTAGGCAAAGGAAGCTATACTTAATGGAGATGCTAATGATAAAAACAGAGGAAACCAAATGACTGGACCTGGTTGTTTACAGGTAGTGCCCAGGGGAATTAACTGACCACTATCTCCCATTATTCTAGAGAATGAATATATACTTTTGACCTGGCTAAAAATAATGTAAATTGAAAAATAAGAGATATTCAGATTACATATTCATAGGTATAGAGCATATTTAGTACAAGCCATGATCAAAGGACAGAATTACAGTTTAGGGTTTATAAAGGCAGAGCCTCATATTAAGGCTGGAATAGTGTCAACATTTGTTTTGGATGGGTTTTTAAAAAATCCGTTCTTTAAAATGGCAATTTCCGGGCGGGCGGTTGGGCGTCGTCTGAGGTTTACCTTTTGGTTAACCTTTTTTTTCAAAGTTATATGTTACCTTTATTCTTTGATGGATTGCTTTTATATTTGGTAGAGATGAAGAGGAGGACCAGTAGATGTTTCACATGCAAGAGAGACAACTCTTACTTTCTTTCTTATTTAAAAAAAAATCCATCCATAATGCCGTTAGGCGTTTTTCTTGTTACTCATTTGTGTACATGAACAATGTATAGTGAAAACCAATGAGCAAGCTCTCTGACAGTAGACTGTGAACTGAAAGAAAACTACACCACAATCTTAATAACACCCCAACGGGCCCACAATGTTGAAACAATGTCGATTCAACGTTGATTCAAGGTCTAGATGTTGAATCAACATCGTTTCAACATTGTGTGCCTGCTGGGATTATTCCTGGGATCCAAAGTAAAAAAAAAACATGTTAGCTAAATAGCTAAGTACAGGCTGATCTGGGCCTTCATTGTCCGCTTACAGAATTAGTGGATACTGCTACTGCAACACATAGTAACAGATAGGGTGCTTTTTTCATCCGAAAAATGCTGATATCTTTCTTATTTCTCCACGAAAACATATGTTGTTGGAACATATGTTTTTGTGGAGAAATAAGAAAGATATTATGTGAATACCCCCTCTTATCTGTAGTTATTGCAACATATGTTGACAAGCAGAAAATGCTCAGATTAGACTGCACAGATGATCTGGATCTTCGTTGTCCCTAAAATGCATAAGGGCTCTTTTCATGTAGTGCGCATCATATGGCACATTGACTCATATACTTGTTCAGACTTAAGGGATATCCACTTCTTGTGTTATTTGTTATACACCTTATAATTATACATGTATCATAGCTCTTGTCATGAAAAAAATATGAAAAAAAGACCTTGACAGTCCTTTGTAGCTGGAAAAAAACAAAACAAACAACACCCCTGTCAGCATTCTACGTAAATCTATATCGGGCCGTCATCGGCCCGTCAGGGTAGCTGACGGGCCAATGACGGCCCGATGTAGATTTACGTAGAATGCTAGCTGGGTGTAATTCCATTTATGAGTTAGCACCGTCAGTACTGGTATATGTTTTTCTAAGAAATAAGAAAAATATTTGTCCTTTTTGGTTTAAAAGAATTATCTTTTGTAGTCAGAGTGTTTATTAACTACATGTATGAAATTTTACTGTTCCTTTATTGGTTTTCAGCTATAACTGAGGATGGAGAATTGAAGGATGTACATGAAGTCAAAAGAACAGGGAGCCAGCCTGATTCTCCTTTGTTTGATGGAAGCAGGCCTGATCCTGCAGAAGTAAGTTCTTCATAAATTTCTTTTTTTGATAAAATATAAAATGAGTATCCGCTTAACCTCTACCACTCTCTGGGCTAACTCAGCAGAAAACAAACTGATGATATTTTTCTAATTTTTTTCCAGAAAACAGGATTTGACATGTCATACAAATTGTCTTCATTGGAGAATACTTGTATGAAATGTCAAAACCTGTTTTCTGGGAAAAATGAGAAAAAATATTTCAGTATGTTGTCTGTTGAAAATTTTACGCAGAGAGCTAAGCGTTAATATAGGGAATGCCAATTATTTACTTTATAGTATTATGACAGATGAGCTAAGCAAACAGTGTAGACTCAGATAAGATGCCATAAAAGTAGCGTCTGATCAGGTTCTACACTGTCTGTCACTCACCCAGCAGTTTTTGGACACAGCTACTCCAACAGGTAGTATGGTAAATGTCCTAAAATTTTGAACATCTACGTGTCTGACAAAATGTCATATGCAAACAGTGCAGACACAGATCAGACTGCTCCTAAAGGAGCAGTCTGATCAGGGTCTTCACTGTTTGCCATTCCACTAAGCATTTTAAGAGACAACTGCATAAAAAGCAAAATTTAAGCCATAAAAAGATGGAATAAAGTGTTTGAAATTATAGGACTTTTACCGTAAAATGGGCATTTTCAAGTTTTAGGACAAGTAAGGAGTAAAGGTATCTCAACACTGACAGTAAATATGGTATAGTTTGTTAAGGCCAGGCATAAAAAATACTTTGTTTGCAGTTGTCAACCCATGAATGTTTCTTAGGGTAGATAGGTTGGCCTATTTTTTTTTTTCTTCAAAATGTAAAAAGAGCCCAAATATCACAATATTCTACATAAAATTTTACACACTGTTACAGTAAATACCCATACTACTGAGATAACAACATGGTACAATTTGAACAAATCTATTTTTCCCACAAATGGTGTACCGAAAATGTGCAGGCGGAAAGGCAGACAGTGTAGACCCAGATCAGACTGCTCCTAGGAGCAGTCTGATGTGTGTTACAGCCTAGCACCTATCTTCGATTATCTGCCTTGCAGATTACACATAGCTTCTAAGTATATATTCAATCTCTGACAACTGCATCAGGGAGTCGACTCTTTGGCTCAGTGGTTAGAGCATTGGATTTTTAACCAGGAAGACCAGGTTCCATTCCCACGGCAGGCGTGAGATTTTTTCAGCTATGCATCATTCCTTTGTTGCGACTTTTATGTCATAAGATGGGGGCTCGTCTGGGATAGGACTTTATATGCCGAAAATGGCTTCACTTGAAAAGGAGGAGTGTTACGGCCTAGCAATCCTACCTTTGATTATCTGCCTTGGCAGATTACGCGTAGCTTCTAAGTATATATTCAATCTCTGACAACTGCATCAGGGAGTCGACTCTTTGGCTCAGTGGTTAGAGCATTGGATTTTTAACCTGGAGGACCGGGTTTGATTCCCATGGCAGGCGTGAGATTTTTTCAGCTATGCTTCATTCCTTTGTTGCGACTTTCATGTCATAAGATGTGGGTCTGCACTTTTTGCTCAGGCCTGTTTGTCCTACTATATAGGGTGATCATAGTAAATTTGCCATTTAGAAAAAAAAAAAAAAAAAAAAAAAATGCTGTCCAAAGTGGTCAAAATATATTTTGGGTAGGGAGGATTTTGGTGGGTAGGTAGGCAATTGCAAACAAACAAAATTTTATTTTTGGGCTAATTTACATATTCAAAAGTATAGGAAGAATGGATATGGCAGTCACTTTGACATATTTACTGGCATATGCAGTGTCATACCTGATTCAAATATTTATACCCTGCCACCCGCTGGTTTGTGTCTGTCTGCACTTATTTTCAGGATAACTCCTCCTACAGTTTTCATCAGATTGCGTGAAACTTTGTGGACAGTTAGACCATGAGGTAGTTCTGTGCATATTGTTTTGAGGTTACAGTACACCAAATTTTGATAGAGTTACTACATAGTTTTAAGATTTTTCAAACTTGACTTTGTTTCCGAATAATCCTCCTACAGTTTTCATCCGATCAGGTTGAAAAATGGTGGAAAGTTTTAGACAATGAAGTGATGCAGTGCTTATTGATTCGAGATCTGCACAGTACACCAAATTTTGATAGTAATGGCTTTTTAAAGATTGTTCAAGCATGGTTTCATTTCCAGCTCACTCCTATAGTTTTCATCTGACCGAGTTATTATTTGTTGGACAGAGAGAAGACAGAGAGAAGATGGGTAGAACTGCAAGCAGGTTATAGTACACCAAATTTTCATATACTTTCAAGGTTACAGTTCACAAAATTTTCATTTTGATACAGTAAAACTCTTTAAACATTGTTCAAACATGATTTCTTTTCAAGCTCACTACAATATTTTTCATCTGATCAAGCTGTAAATTGTTGGACATAGAGAACAAGATGTGGAGAACTGCAGCCATGTTACAGTACGCCAAAGTGTCATATATAAATTCAAGGTTACAGTTTACAAAATATTCATGGAGGTATTACTGATATTACACCTTTAGAAAAATTTTCAGACATAACTTCATTTCTTGATAAATCCTCACAACAGTTTCATCAGATCAGATTGAAACTTGATGGGCAATTAGACTGTGAGGTTTTGAAGGTAAATTACACCAAATTATCATTTCCGGCTCATTCCTCCTACAGGTTTGGTCTTGTCAGTCTGTGTGTTGTTGGATAGAAAGATGTGGAGAATTGCAGCAAGATTACAGTACACCAAATTTTCATGTACTTCATGGTCACAGTACACCAACTTTTCATAGAGTTATTACTTATTAAAGCACCCTCACTTGCTTTCAGGCTAACTCCTAACATTTTCAGCACTACTAGTTAAGACTACAAAGTGATACAGCACATATTCTTTCAAGGTTACAGTACACCAATTTTTTGGAAGAGTTATTACACATCAAACACAGCTATCTTCTCTACATGTTTTTGAAACCCTGCAGTGGCAGGATATCATGCAGTGTCTGAGATGCTTTTATTGAATAAAGGTGAGCTGTACTTGGTGGAATAACAAACAGTATAGACCATGATCAAACTGTCCCATCAGGAGCAGTCCGATCTGGATCTGCATTGTTTGCATATGCCATTTTGTCAGAGAAATTGGTGTACAAAAGATTAGGACAATTACTGTATCACCAAAAGTAAAGACCCTTTTCAAATTGTGCAAGTACTTAGGCTGTTGGTGCGCAGGCTGATTAGGGCATTCGCTATTGACATGTACAGTCTTTTTTGAATATGACCAGGCTTATTATACCAAAGCATGTATTAAGCAGCTTATTATACCATAGCATGTACACCTCAACCTCTTTATAACACGATTGTTGGGTTCCATAGCATAAACCGTGTTACTTAAACAACCGTGTTATATACAAACAAAATTGTATAGATTACAGTCAAACCTCAATGGCTCGAACAGCTTTGGGACCATAGAAATTTGTTCGAGACATGGGTAGTTTGAGCCATTGAGAGTTAATCATGGCACCAGTTCAGGAAGCAAATAGCAATAATTTAGGGAAATCTTTTAGATTTTCTACACAACGATTGTATGTTGAGTATACTCATTAGAATTGCCTCGATGAGGCAATTCTAATGAGTACACACAACATACAATTCCATGATAAAATAAGAAAAAGTCCCTAAATATTTGTTTTCTTGAGCTGTTGGAAGAATTTTTAGGGACTGCAATACGAGTTCGAATCATCCACGGTAAACAAGCCAACCGTGTTCGAGCCATTAAGGTTATACTAAATATTGAAAAATGACCATTTATGGTCATTTTTCAATATAATCTATACATCTTTGATCTATGCATTTTTGGGATCCATCTTTGAACCGTGTTATATCCAAAACCATGTTATAACGAACCATGTTATAAAGAGGTTGAAGTGTATTAAGCAGCTGCATGACAAACAGTTGTTATCATGCAGCTGCTTAACTGTATTTACCCTATGTATTGGGACTCCTTAACTCTTTACCATACTTGTTCTAGAACTTGAAAAGGTTTGTTCCACTAGCTGTCGACGTGTTTAAATTATTGCTGGACAAGTGGCAAACAGTGTAGACCCTGATCAGATGCCACATTCTGTGGCATCTGATTAGGGTCTACACTGTTTGCTCAAGCTTTTTTGTCCCAGTACTTAGGGTTATTATGTAGCATTTGTCTTTTCTTGTTCTCTTTTCACTTACAACTCTCTTTTTTTAGAGTGAAGATTCCATAGACATCAGCGTAAAATCAACAAGGAAAAGATACAGCTTGAGAGCTCGGAAAAGAAACAATACACCATCCTAGGCCTCATCAGTGTCAGTCTTTCATGGGACAGATAACTCAGTCTTTCATGGGACAGATCACCGAGTCTTTCATGGGACAGATCACTGCCAGTCTTTCATGGAACAGACTTCATTGTTAGCAGATTTTAGAATAATGGGTTTGAGTAGTAACCTTTAAAATGCCTGTCACAACACTATTAGATGGCATTCTGAATTATTTGTTGTTTGTTTTTTTTCCAGGAAAATAAGACCTGATATTTTGTGTGAATGATCTGCCTAGCATCCAATTCACATGAAACATCAAGCCTTCTCCGAAAAAAAAGAAGGCTGTTGTTTGCTACAGTTGGGAATGCCACTTAAGAGTTGATAGATTATACAGTTCCTTTATTAGCATATTATTACCATGATCAATTTATTTATTTGTTACCAGGGCCCAGTTGTTCAAAGCTAACGATGTCGTTAGTTAACGATTCGTTAAAATTTAAATCAAGTGATACGCAAATATGCTGAAATTTTTTGCTGAAAAAATGTGAGTAGCTTTTGCACTGCAAAAGCTACTCACATTTTTTCAGCAAAAAATATCAGAATATTGCATATTGAATCTGCTAAAACAGTTAACGAAATGACCCTTAACGAGCTCGTTAAGTTAACGACACTTTGAACAACTGGGCCCAGATTATAAAAATATTGTTATTATACTCCCTGCAAACTGTGTATACCATTTTCACATTGCCTGTTCATCTATATGTCTATCCAATTGTAAGTTACGTTTGGTTTCTGAGCGGGGATATTTAATAAACACTGCTTATTGCAATATCTTGTTGTTCCCTAAAATAGGGCTTGGTGTTTTTCACCTTTTCCTCTTTGGATGTGATTTGAAAGAAATATAAAACCCTTCTTTCCTGGACATCTAGATTAAAAATTTAAAATGTTGCGTTTGGAAACAAAGAACACCCAAGAACAAAGACTTATTAATATTGGGGCAACTTAACTCCTTACCATACTTGTCCTAAAATTTGGAAAGTCTATTTTACTACTTTTTGATGTGTCTAAAATAGTGCTGGGTGAGTGGCAAACCATGTAGACCATGATCAGATGCAGCATTTTGCGGCATCTGATCTGGGTCCACTGTTTGCTCAGGCCTGTCTGTCCAAATACTTAGGGTTATTACAGTATCTTTTTTAAAGGGACTCTTCCATATTTTCCCTAAGTATTCAGCAGATAGGTGGGGTGGTTGGGTGAGGCAAAGGTGTCGTGTAACTTACTTCACCGGGGCGTGCTTACATCACCGGGGCGTGCAGCTGATATTGGCTTACAGTTGGGCAAGGCCTGCTATCCTTGCAGCAGGTAAGGGTAGAGGGGGAATGTTTTTATTTCTGCTGTTTGTTTGCTGGCATTCATTTTCCTTTCCCGACCTGTCCTTCTCTTTTGTCTCCTTTCTATCTCTTCTGTCTCTCTTCTCCCTTTCTCTGGGAGACGACACAAAATGATCCACAAAGGGTTGACCTGTCGTTGAACCCCAACACAGTCAATCAGACAGATAGGCTTTAGCAAACAGTGTAGACCCATATCAGATGCTGCAGAATGCAGCATCTGATATGGATTTACATTGTTTGCCTTTCATCCAGCAGTTTTAATCATATTGGTAGTCAAATGGACTGCTTAGGGAATTTTACTATAGTAAGGAAATAAAATGTCCAGATATTTAGGGTAAAAACTGTAAATGAAAATTGAAAGAAGATGGTTTGTGCAGATGCTGCAGACAAAGACCAACATGCTGTTTTAATGATGTGATGTTCAGAGATTATGATTCATTGTAATTGAATATTCAGTCTGCATCAATGTGCTGGCTGGGCTTTTATGTGATGATACAATTGGATTGGCAGCCAAGAAAACCTATTTTGACATATCCCACCAGCTAATACTTCATAGCTTAAGAAAATGTGAGTATCCAGATCAATAAATTTCTTATTTCTCAAAAAAAAAATTGTTGTAGGTACTCACTTATTTCTCCAAAAACATATGTGGTGGGTACCCACTTATTTCTCAAAACAAAAAAATATGTGATGGGTACTCACTTTCTCAAAACAAAAAGTATGTGGTGGGTACTCACTTAAAAAATAAAAAATATATGTTGTGGGTATCACTAGTTTCTCAAAACAAATGTGGTGGGTACTCACTTATTTCTCAAAACAAAAAAAAAATGTGGTGGGTACTCACTTATTTCTCCAAAAACATTTGGTGGGTACTCACTTATTTCTCAAAAAAAAATATGTGGTGGGTGCTCAGTTATTTTTTCAGAAAAAAAAAATATGTTGTGGATACTTACTAATTTCTCAAAAAAATGTGGGTACTCACTTATTTCTCAAAAAAAAATGTGATGGGTACTTACTTACTTCTCAAAACAAAAAAATATGTGGTGGGTATTCACTTATTTCTCAAAACAAAAAAAAAATATGTGGTGGGTACTCACTTATTTCTCAAAACAAAAAAATATGTGGTGGGTACTCACTTATTTCTCAAAAAAACATGTTGTGGGTACTCAAATGAAGCACTGATGAATACTCTAAGCATATGCTTTTGTGAAGAAATGAGAAAAACCATAACTTTTCAGTTGAAAAAGCACTTTTTTGGAGCTGGTGCATCCTCATTGCACAGTTTCTTTCTCATATTGTATTTCATGGTGAATGGAGAAAATGCTGAACAAGGACCAATCTGTGAGACTGAGTAGAACATCTTTTTCAGATCAGGAGGTTGTGAGTTTGATCCCCAAACAAGTCATGCCTAAGACTTCTTAAAATTTTGTTTGGCACTCAGCATTAGAAAGAAGAGTTAGCACTAGTCAAATTGGTGCCATTTAAATGTGACTGGTGGTAGTTTCATGTCAGTGTGTTTGATATGATACTGCAGTGAGGATATGGGTTGGGCACTATAAAAAGTGTCATTTTCCATGTTAAATCTAGACTCCATCACAACCTGACAGTGATGCTAAATCTCAACGAAATGTTTAGCACTATGGGTAAAATTTTCAGCAGATGGCATTTTGAAATATTTTTCTTATTTTTCCCAGAAAATAGGATTTGACTTTTCGTGCAAATTATCTCCAGTGGAGACAATTTGCATGAAATGTCAAATCCTTACTTGGAAAAATAAGAAAAATGTTTCAATATGTTGTCTGCTGAAAATTTTACCCAGAGTACTAGGTGTTAATGATTACCCACAACATATGTTTTTATGCAGAAATAAAAAAAAATATTTTCCTGATGCCGCCTCTTATTTACAGCTTTGTAAACCCTAATTGAACATTTTCATGACTGCCGTCTAATTTTTGCTTGTGATTATTGATGAATTTGTTGTATTTATTCAACATTTCTTGTTTATTGTTGTTAGTTTTGATTTTGTTTACATACAGAGTTTTATATACTAGTTTGAAAAACAGGACATATTATGTTATGCCCCTTGGCGTATGTCCATTTGTGTGTCTGTCTATCTGTAAACTTTTCATTCTCGGATAACTCTTCCAACAGTTTACATCCAATCAAGCTGAAACTTGTTATATATTTAGACCATGACATGTAGCAGTGCATATTGCTTCAAGATTACAGTCCACCAAATATTAACAGAGTTAAGCCCCTTTGAATTTTTTTTTAAACATTTTGTATCCGGCTAACTCCTACAGTTTACATCCAATCAAGCTGAAACTTTATATATTTGTCCTTGTGTTACATACTAAGTTTCCATTGAGGTGAATGGAAAATTACAAAATTCAAAATTTTGAAACTTCATTGTCATTTTCCTGCTTTGCACTCCGACAGAGCTGCGGTTTTTAATGTTTTTATACGCCCATTTGAAAAACGGGACGTATTGTGTAACGGGGTCTGGCGTCCGTCCGTCTGTCCATAAACTTTTTCGTTTCTGCCTAACTCCTCTTACAGTTTACATCCGATCAAGCTGAAACTTGATGTATAGTTAGACCATGATGTAGAGCAGCGCATAGTGTTTCAGGGTTACATTCCACCAAGTATTAGCAGAGTTATGCCCCTTTGAAAATTTCTGTAAACATTTCGTTTTCGGTTAGCTCCTCCTACATTTTACATCCCATTAAGCTGAAACTTCATTTATAGTTAGACCATGATGTGGAGCAGCGCATATTATTTCGAGATTACAGTCCACCAAATATTAGCGGAGTTATACCTCGTTGAAACTTTCAGTAAATTTTTCGTTTCCGGCTAACTCCTCCTACAGTTTAGAGCCGATCAAACTGAAACATCATAAATAGTTACACAATGATGTGGAGCAGCGCATATTATTTCGAGGTTACAGTACACCAAATATTGGCAGAGTTATGCCCCTTTGAAAATTTCCGTAAACTTTTCGCAGCATATTGTTTAGAGCTAATAGTGTGAAAATTTTATTTTATAAAAGGTATATTTTTTTTGCAAATGACTAAAGTTATGGCCATATGGGCAAGTTATTTAATCAGTATAAAACAAGTTAAAGCTTCACAAAAAATTTTCTTGCAGCATTTTTTTTTTTTTTTTTTTTTTTTTTTAATTTTTTGGTTGTTTAGTTTTGTTTTGTTATTGTTTGGTCAGATAATGAAGTACAGGAAAAACAAGTCAGCCAAAGGCTCATATGAGCTTCTAGTATAGCCATGCTTCTGTCGTCCATCCTCCGTCCAAAACCACTTCTCCCTCCCTATTTTCCCAGGAGGGAGGAGTCACTTCTCCCTAACTTTCTGGGCCAGCTTGGACCCTGAGGTTACAGTTCACCAAATATCAGCAGAGTTATGCCCTTTGAATTTTTTTTTTATTTTTTTTTTTTGTTCCTAATTAACTCCACTTACAGTTTACATCCAGAGCACTGAATTATACAGGAGTCAGTTTATGTGCTACATCTTATTACTTGCCAGGATAATGCCTCCGCTTGTGGAACTCTTGTTATTGTTAGTGATGAAGTTTCAGCTGTGGCTGTTTTTTTTTTTTTTTATTTTTTTGAATTGAAATTCATAGACTAAGGATTGCGCCTGCACATTTATGGTTTTTAAATTTGATAGAAAACTGCGTTTTAATCTCAAAATTGCCTTAACCCTTAAACACCAAGCAAATTTTGTAGCAGACATTTATTTTTATTTTTTCAAAGAAAACAAGTCTTGATATTTCATGTGAATCGTGTGCTAAGCAGACGATTCACATGAAATATCAAGACTTGTTTTCTTTGAAAAATTAAAAAAAAATATTTCAAAATGTCATCTGCTGCAGTTGTGAACTTGTGATTTAAGGGTTAATCTTTGCCAGCTTATCATATTAGAATTTAGAACGTTTAGAAAATCATATTATACCAAGTCTATTTCAATCCATTCACATTTAACAGGATTTGCCAAAAAAACAAAAGTGGCTGGTTAGATGATTTGCCCAGTATAGTTAGATCATGATGTGGAGCAGCGCATATTGTCTCGAGGTTACAGTCCACCAAATATTAACATGTTGAGTTATGCCCCTTTGAATTTTTTTGTAAACATTCCGTTTCTGGCTTTTTCCTCCTACAGTTTACATTCAATCAAGCTGAAACTTGATATATAGTTAGATCATGATTGGAGCAGTGCATATTGTCTCGAGGTTACAGTCCACTAAATGTTAATAGAGAAATGCCCCTTTGTAAATTTTTGTGAAGATTTCATTATCAGCTAGCTTGTCTTATAGATTACATTCTATCAAGCTGAAACTTGATTTATAGTAGACCATGATGTGGAGCATCTCATAATGTTTAGAGGCTGCAGTCCACCAAATATTAATGGAGTTATGCCCCTTTGAAAATTTCTGTAAATGTTTCATTTCCGGCTAACTCCTACTGTTAACATTAGATTGATCTGAAACTTGATTTATGCTTAGACCATGATGTGGAGCAGTGCATTTTAACTTCATAATACATTAACCTATAGATAATGTGCTATTCTATTCTGTTTTCACACCTTCCACAGAAAAAACGACCTTTCAGTCGTTAATTAAAGTCTTAAACCAGAAGGTCCCTTAGGCAGTTACCTGTGTGACGTAACTCTTCCCGCTCAATTGACCACGTGTCAGTTTCTTTTCTGTGGACAAAGAAATTCAACAAGGATTATTTACCTGTGATAGAAATTTGGATTATTTCTTTCCTCATGGATAAATTTATGTATCCTTGTGTTTCTTTTGTTTATTTATCACTCCTTTCACTTTCTGTGTTATTATTTAAAATTTTCAATTTTCGATTTCATGTATTTTTGACTGGTCTTTTTCCACATGCGTTTTGGCGACTCTCGCTATTCGGCACAACGCTCGTGCGCGATCGGTTCGATAGTCGTGTTTATATATGCAGAATATTTTTGTTCTTTTCGTTCCAGGTTATTCAGCAATTACGATATGTTTTTCCTGGACTTTTGTTTGCAGAGACCTTCAGTTGGCTAAAGACTCGCATGGTGGAGAAGCTGATTGTAAAGAACTTGTCAACCCTTGATGGGTTATAAGACAATTCTTTACTGATGGGAGCCCCACCCCATATGGCTATACTGCCAGGGTAAGACCCATCAAGGTGG
Source organism: Anodontia alba (assembly GCA_964016985.1). Taxonomy (NCBI): domain Eukaryota; kingdom Metazoa; phylum Mollusca; class Bivalvia; order Lucinida; family Lucinidae; genus Anodontia; species Anodontia alba. Next base: position 49,541,991 of record OZ024828.1, on the reverse strand, counting down.
CATCTTTGGGTACTTAGTATCCTATAAAGTCTAAGTCCACCAGTCACCAGTCACCAGTCATCCAGTCACCAGTCACCAGTCAACCAGGCACCAGTCAATCAGCTTCACCAGTCACCAGTCAATCAGGTGCCAGTCAACCAGGCACCAGTCATCCAGGTGCCAGTCAACCAGGCACCAGTCACCAGTCACCCAGTCACCAGTCACCAGTCACCCAGTCACCAGTCACCAGTCACCGATCAACCAGGCACCAGTCAACTAGTCTCCAGTCAATAATTTAATTATTTTCTGGAAAGACTTAGTTTCTGACATATTTCACCGGACAAAATAGTCACGTATACTAACTTCCGGTCATTATGTCTAATTATTAAAAAAAAAAAAAAAAAAAAAAAATTTTTCACTGGGCAAAGTATCAGTAATATTTCTGATACTTATACCCGGTCATATTATTATATTATTTCTGATTTTTCACCAGGCAAACTTTTACAGAAAGTGTCTGGTCAATTTTTGCCTAATAATTAATTATCTTCGGGAAAAAGTTTCGAATACTTGTGCCCGCTCAGTTTTCATATATAATCTCCCTTTTTCATCGGACTAGAGTTACGAATACTACTATCCGATCAATTTGTCAAATTACTTGTAACTTTACCGGGCAACAGTTACGAATATTAGTGTCCGGTCATTGTGTCGGGTAACTAGTGTCAAAATAATGATTTCTAATTCCCGAACAATCTATTATCGTTCATAGAGCTCCATTCACGTTTAAGTCAATGGATATAGGTTATTAAGTGAAATACATAATAACTTTTTATACAAAAAAATTCTGTACAGTCTTTCCCAAATCAGACTAGAATTTTTAATATTCCATTGACTTATTATAGGTGTGTAATTCCATTAATATTTTAAATTAACTTATGTTTTATCTCTTTTATCCGCTAGAAAGAGTTAAACTTCCGACTATAACAAAATTCTTACTGGGCAGCAGTTCGTAGACTAGTGCCAGGTCATTCAAATGATGTTTTATCTCTTTAATTCGCTAGAAAGCGTTTAAATTCCGGCTCTAACGAAAATTTCATCGGGAGGCACTTCGTAGAGTAGTGCCAGGTCATTCTAACGAAATTCCACCGGGCAGTAGTTTCGTAGACTTTGTGTCGGATTACTAGTGTGCGAGTAGTAGTCACTAGTACTCGCTCAAGATATATTCATATATAACCACTATAGACATGTATAGTCTTGGATTATAGGTTATTGAATGACAGCGATGGGTTCTAATACCTAGTAGCCATTTATATTGTTGAATTCTGTCCAGTCACTTTTGAACTTGACTTAAATTCTCTATATATATATTTATTATTGAAAATGAATTAAGAATTATCGGTTACGATCAAATTCGCAATTCATTCACTAAGTGTAGAAGATACTTCCAGCTATAATTATATCTCTTTTATTCGCTACAAAGAGATTAACTTCTTACATATTCACCTTATTCGGCTCTAGGGCAAAGGTGAACTATAAAACTATCGTTATTTATAAGAAGAAAAATATACACGAAATATAAAAATTTTTTCTTCTTTCCTCCCCTGTTTTTCTTCTACATGCTCCGATATGTAATCAGCATGTAATCTAAGGAGTAAATTGACAAGAAAGTAGCAATCGATCTTTTCTACTTTCTATTAATTTTTCATTCTTAAGGTATCGGAAATTTACACCAACCAGATAAATAAATTAACAGTTTATTTATTCGCTACCTCTCTAGATTACTACGATTTAAAATTCTAGTTGAGGTACATATTTTCCTTTTGCCTTTTCTACATGGAAAATAGTTGATCCGATAAGCTATTATTCTATTTTATACTATCTTTTGATTGATTATATTAGAGTCTAGGTCAGTCGTGCTCTGTCTAAACTCTGCTATAAAATAATAAATAAGAAAAAAATCTTATATTTAGGCATAGATATAATTCGATACGTTCTTTACTTTGCCTGTTTTATTTTTTTTCTTCTGGATCATTTAAGACTACGATAGCAATATACCAGATATTTTTGCCTCAGTAAGAATCTATTACGCTGAAGATTCTTCATATTGGAATAATAATTTTATTATGATTATAATTCTAGACCCAATTAATCCTCGTATATTATAGGTCTACTTTATCTTATTGAGGAATAGTTTTGCTTCGACTAGCTCTATACCTCTAATATTTTATTTATAACTAGAGTCCATGTCAATCAAAATTTTCTTGCACTTTGGTATTGACAATGGATACATATTTAGTAAAGGCATTAATTATTCAGTACGTGACAGATTATTATTGCCTAAATTAGATTTTATATACAATACTTTCCTTTTGATATTTTGTTTTATTGACTTTGTAACTATTCAGAAACTGCCAAAGTCAATCATTTCCTTCCTCTAAACTTACCGAAGCTCTAGATTATGTTGATATATATTTTTGATATATGCTTAGAGGTTAATTAACGAGAGTTTACCTCATAATAGCAGATATTATTATAATTATATTAATCAATCTATAGTCTAGGCTTAGACAAAAGGGAAAACATCCTTAATTATTAGTATACGAGCCGGTAAAGAATTAAGACACTCTTAATTATCTCTTTACCCCTCCTTTATGTTTACATTCGTTAAAGGGATCATAGTAATTCTCGCTAAGAGTTCAAGTTCAGTTTGCGAATAATGCAAAGATTAATATCTTGATTTCCAGTCCGCATCAAAAATGGTCTATATATATAGATAAATATCTTTCCGAAACTGGATATTTATTTATTTTTCCACACAATAAGTCATTTCAAGATGTCGATGATTTTGAAATGCACTGCTTCAATTTATAATATAAAATATGTTTATATTAACTTCACAACTTAGTAAGTGCTGCACCTACGTTCCTGGTCAGATCTTACTTTTGTGATCCGTTTTTGAACATACTGAAAGTTTTCTCCGATTATACATTCGGTAAATAAACTTTCGAGTAGTATTTATGCCTTTAAACATTCAGATTATTTGATAATTGTTGGAGATAATATATTATTCCGATATTTATATATCTATCTTCATTATTTATCTTTCTCATCTTACTTTTAAATTAGATTGACCTTCTCGCTACGTTCCAGGTTTAAATCTAGCTAACATTGTGGAACAGTCACTTTTTTATTTCCTAAACAATATTTTAACATTTTCCTCAGTATTCAGAGCATAACGACTTCATGAATACTTGAAAATAATTCAATTCTACGCTTGTTAAACTAAGCCTAAAACAAGCCCTAGTTTTTTAGAATGGATATTATCCTTCGATTCAGTTCATGGAGATACATCCTTTTAGATCCCATTATCTCTATTTCAATCATTCAAAATTCTAATGACTAAGTACTCCTTTTCTACGTACGAATACAGAATATCGAGTCACTGTTGCTGCATATTGGTTAAAGATTAAACAAATTTTATCTTAAACCTATATGACGTTAAATTAATTATTATCTCTTTCATATACATGTTTTTACCCTTCCGTCAGGGATCGCGGTAATAATATTATTACTCTCTATGGTTTACACATAGATCTCGAGAGTATATATATGTATTTTCTTCCTGAACTCATTTGCGAGTACGTAATTTGATATTTCAGGAATTACCAATTATGCAGACATAGATTTTATTCTATTAATATTCAATTCTAAAAAAATTTGATTGAATGTTTATCTATAAAATTTCCGGGCAGTAATTTTATAGAGAGTTATATGTTTAATAATTCCTTGCTTAAATAATAGTTACGCTTAACCTATGATTTATAGCGGGAATTTTGTTCAGTAGTATAATTTTTATTTAGTATTAATATATTTCTTACTATTCTTAAATATGCGTATAGAATAGTAATACTATCTCTTAACTTTTAAATTAAGTGTTTTTTGAGATTAATAATCAGTATTATTGTATAATCTTTCTTCAGAGATTATGACACTATTACTTTTTCTCTGAGTCCTTCTCTTTTTATGAACATTTTGATTCGTATCAAAGTGGATTTTTAACATTTCTTGATTTCCATGATTATTTACTCAGGAGTACTTTTCATGGCAATCTTCTGGTATAGAAAGATTCTATCCAGCTTATTTATTATTGTTTAATCTTATCAATACGGTAAGATTTAGCCAAACTATGACCGTCATACAGTTTGCTGCGATCAACCTTATTCTTATCTCTCTTATTCTCTGTCAAACTCTTTAGTTATGATGTTGACAGTTTATTCTTTTTTTTTTTGTCAGGACATCAAACGCTTTTATATGTCTATGACAAAACTAATTATCAATGGTTTAGGTTGTTTTTTCTTCCCAGCAGTTATATGCAAACTCTGTATTATTTTATTGCTTGACTAAAAATTCGTTATACAATTAGTCTAGCAATAGTTTTAACCATTATGTTTGTCTATACTTTTTTTTCTTCTGATGGATAACTTAATTATAGTTAAGTTAACTCCATCTACTTTTATTATCTCCCCTTCTTTAATTTGATCAAGGGAAATAATTACACATTATGGTTATTTTAAGTCTGTGTCTGTTCATCGGAAACTGTCCTGTCGCTCCAATTAACAGAATTTAATTAGTTTATAATTCTAATAGCTTAGACTATTACAATTACATAGCTTCACATATCTAGAATTTTATCCAAAATATCTACATATGTCAGTTATCTATAGGAAACTCCACCGAGTAGACTTTTCCTTATTTATTCAAGATCCTACATAGACTACTTACAGTGTATGGTCTTGGCTTTTTGTTTTACAAATTTTGTTTTCAAAATTTTCTATATTCCTAGCTTACTTTGCGATGGAATATTTATGTTATGTCTCAATGACTCCCTTTTCTTTTTGAAGCCAATTGTTGTTTCCCAAAAAGAAAAAAAGAGGGGGGGGGAGGGGTGGGGGGGGGGGGCCAATGTTAGGTCTCTGAGACTTAAGAACTGGCTTCCTCTAGAGTCTACTAATATATATAAGGTTGTTAGATCATAACACCTTAAAGCTATTTTGTGAATCTAGACCATTCTTTCTATTAAATATAGAATTAGAATGTATCTGATTCCTTTGAGTTTCCTGAGTCTTAACCAGAAGTGGTGAGATATTATTGGTGTTAGAATTAGGAGAGCACCTCCCTCCTATTCTGCAAATTCTAGCACATTATCTATAGGTTAATGTATTATGAAGTTAAAATGAAGTTTTTTAAAAGTAAAACATATTTTAACGAGTAATACTTAACCAATAGATAATCAATTATCTCCCTCCGCCCACCCTCGCTTATCTCTCCTAATTGTGTCTATTGTTTTACACATAAAAGAAACTGACACGTGGTCAATTGAGCGGGAAGAGTTACGTCACACAGGTAACTGCCTAAGGGACCTTCTGGTTTAAGACTTTAATTAACGACTGAAAGGTCGTTTTTTCTGTGGAAGGTGTGAAAACAGAATAGAATAGCACATTATCTATAGGTTAAGTATTACTCGTTAAAATATGTTTTACTTTTAAAAAACTTCATTTTGTTTCAAGGTCACAGGCCATCAAATATTAATAGAGTTATGCCCCTTTGAAATCTTTTGTAAACATTTCATTTCCGGCTAACTCCTCCTGTGGATTACATTATATTAAGCTGCAACTTTGTAATTTGTTGCTCCATGATGTGGAGCAGTGCATATTATTTTGAGGTAACAGTCCACCAGATAGTAGCAGAGTTATGTCCCTTTGAAAATTTCTGTAAATGTTTTGTTTCTGGCTACCTCCTCCTGTTTACAGTTGATCAAGCTAGAACTTAATTTATAGTTAGACCATGATATGGAGCAGCACATATTGTTTTGAGGTCACAGTCCATGAAATATTAGCAGTAATGCCGCTTTGAAAATTTCATAAGCTAATTCCTCCTGTAGATTACATTAGATTAAACTGAAACATTGTAAAAAGTTAAACCATAATGTGGAGCAGCACATACCATTTCGAGGTTACAGTCCACCAAATACATGTATTTCCTTCTATAGTTTACATCCTATCAATCTGAAAGGTGATTTATAGTTAGACCATGAAGTGAAGCAGCACTTTTTGTTTTGAGGTTACAGTCCACCAAATAGTAATAGAGTTGTCTATGTCTGTCCATCTGCACAAACTTTCCTTTTTGGGCTAACCCCTCCTACTCTATATCAGTATAGGTGCTACATCTGATTACTTGCCACAGGCGTATGAAGCCCTGCTTGTGGAGCTCGTTAGATTTATTGAAGTGTGTTGATATTTGTATAAGGGTCATTCAAAATGTATGGAAAAATGCTAAAGTATTTCTGTTTCTTAAGTTAGATATGTTCTGACTATACACAATTAAGATAGTTATATTTGCAGCCTCAACATGTAGGGAAATATTTTCAATAATACCAATGCTTTGCTTTGCTATGTTTAGGTCAGGGTTATAGATGTATATTTCGTTGCTTAAGTGCGCTTAGCGTAATCATAATTTCTTACTGTAGGAAAAGGTGTCTTATAGCCTTACTGTCATAGTGGAGATAGAGTTAGAGCCCACTGTGTCTTGGGTACAAGCACATGAAAGGTGGGGGACCAGTCCTCCCCTTTGATTTCCTCCTTTACTACGTAAATGGAAAACCGTTGATTAAAATTAATCATATTAGCCTCTTAAATGAGCCGAGGCATGACAAAACCTACAATAAAGCCTGTGTGACCAGCAAAGACTTAGATCAGCCTATACATCTACCCAGTATGGCAAAGGGTCTTGTTTATCCCTGGAGGCTTTAGAAGGCACATGCGATCAGCAAAGACTGATCAGACTGCACGGATGCACAGGCTGATCTGAGTCTTCGCTGGCTCAAATATATATTACATTTATATTTGATAATGATGTATCAAAGAGGAAATTTGAAATGATTAGAAAAATAAATGAAGAATTTTCCATGTGGTGTATCAGAATGACAATTGAAATTGAATATGCAAAAAGTGAAAGCCCAGATAAGCTTGCACAAATGTGCAGTCTGATGTATCCTTTGTTCAATGTAGAGTCAGTCTTCAAATTTTGGGCTTCACAATAGTGAAATACGTTGTGTAAGAGAAAACCAAATTCTGAGATTTTTTTTTTCTTTTACCCATCTCTCCCATGCAATACTAAGAGAAATTTGCATCTACAAAATTGGTTCAACATACCTCTGATAGCTGTGGCCGTGGGGTGGGGGCGGGGTGTGTGAGGGGTAGGGGTGTATGTGAGCTTTGCTCACTATCTGCTATATTTCTTATTGGCAATACATGTACTCGTATATAAATTTGCTTTTAATACATGTATTCAGTCTTTGTTGAGAATGTGCCGGGCTCCATAGTGCTGGTAGCGCATCTGACTGCAGACCCAGGGGTCACTAGTGTGAATCACAGCTTTGTCACATAACTTTGGTGGAGATGGATCATGAAATCATTTCTATGATCATTCGTCCCCTTATCCTGATTCAAGACAGTTTTCAGTTACTGGCAAAAATATGTGCACAAGTACTGGTTATTGGTTAACCATTTAGAGGACAAAGCTTGTCCAGGAAAAGTGTTAGTAGGTTTACTGACTGGCTTTATATGACTGGGCACCCCCCACGCCCCCAACAAAAACGTTGCTTTTCCAAACATTTTAACCCTTAAAGCACAAAGCTAAATTTGTAGCGGACATTCTAAATTTTTTTTTTTATTTATTTCAGATGATTCGCATGAAATTTCAAGACTTATTTGTGTCTTTGAAAATAAAAAATATATACATGTATTTCAAAATGCTGTCTGCTGCAGTCGTGATTATCCAAACTCAGTACATGTAGTAAGAATTGGAGTTAGCTTGGATTTCAGAATTCCAAACTTTGACAAATGCATGGTCTGGGAATGAAACCCATTGCTTTTTCCCCCTCAGTATTCATCATATCATCAAAATCGGATTTTTGATTAACGTGCAGGTACAGGGGCAACATCCACACCAGTGGACTCCCCTCCAGATAGCTGGCTTGCTGCACGCATGGCAGCTCTCACATCAGATGTCCAGGTATGTCTATCATGAGGGTTGATGGCCGAGAGCTTCCACTCTCTGCAATCCCTCTCTGTCAGCTGTTTCCATGTCATCTTGGGCCTCCCAGGCCCACGCTTTCCATCAACCTGTATGTCAAAGGCTGTCTTGACTGCACCATTGGAGAGTTCAACATGTCCATACCATCGGAGTCTTCTCTCCTTCAGAATGAGGTCCAGATCCTCCATGCCAAGCCGCACAAGTAGCTCTTTGGACCTGGTGGTGACAATGTCTTGCGGTCTGACATTGCAGATCTGTCTGATCATTGCCCTGTTGTTTCGCTGCAGACGCTGGAGGGCCAAGTCTTGCTGGCATGGAGCATTGCGCTCCGCACACAAGAGCTGTACACACAGCCATGTGTTTTGAAAGAGAGGTGGCGTGAAGAGAAACTGGTAGCAGATCCTTGAACTTCCTCCAGGCAGTTTTCACACATGTTGTGGTTGAAAGTTCACAGCCACCTGCTGCTCAGAGCATGTCTCCTAAGTAGCAAAAGGAAGCTACTACCTCAAGCTTGTCAGGTCCGACCTGGACTTCCTTCTGTGGTCTGCCATCCAAGGGGCATGCAGTTCCCTGGCACCATGTATATCTGTAGTCAGGGTCTTTTTTCAAGCGCTTGAGCCCACTGCATTTCTTGTGCACCCAGTGCATGCTGCCATTGCAGAAGATACTGTTGCTGCCCACTCCAGTGTGGCATGGAAACTCGCCTGAACTCTGCAGGAGGTCCAGTCCCGTACCGCAGATCATAATCTTTGTCTTTTCTGCATTTACTCTCAGTCCTTTCTTCTTCATTGCTTCTTTCCATGTCAAGAGCCTCCTGACACATTCCTCAAGCGATTCAGCAATGATAACAAGGTCATCAGCATAGAGGTCTTCCCAGGGGACCCCAGAGCGGAACTCTCATGATAAGGCTTCAAGCACAATGATGAAGAGCAGTGGGCTGAGTACTGATCCTTGGTGAACACCAACCTTCACTTCAAACTCTTCACTGTACCCCTCACCAACACGGACACGGCTCCGCGCATTTGCATACATCCCCTGCACCAGTCGCACAATCCACTCCTCCACATCAAGCTTTCTCAGCGCCCACCAGATGACCTTCCGAGGTACTCGATCAAACGCCTTCTCCAGGTCTATGAAAGCCATGTAAAGTCTCTTGTTGGCAGCTAGATACTTCTCCTGCAGCTGCCTGACAACAAAGATTGCTTCTGTAGTGCCTCTGCCTGGGACGAAGCCAAACTGGGAATAGTCGATTGACACCATCTGTCTGATGAGGCCATCCACAATCTTCTCCAGGATTTTCATAACCTGCTCTGTCAGCTTGAGACCGCGGTAGTTGCCCCTTTCCAATGCATCCCCCTTTCCCTTGTAGAGGCAGACAATGAAACTCTGGTCCCAGTTAGAGGGTACCTTGCCATCACGAATGATTGCAGCTCCGAGGTCACAGATCATGGAGGCGCCCATGTCACCGGCTGCTCGTATCATCTCCACCACTATGCCTGATGGGCCCGGTGCTTTGCCTGCCTTCATCTGTGAGATAGCCTTCTTAACCATATCAATGGTGATTGGGATGGGCAAGCCTTCCACTGGTGGTTGATAAGACAGGTGGTCTGGGTCCCAGTCAAACTCAACGTTGAGAAGCCTTTTGGTAGTGCTCTAGCCAAGCCTTCTGCTTTGAGTCTTCGCTCATTGACATCTCTCCTGCATCATTCTTCACAGGTTTGTCACCAACAACATCAGTGTTCTCTCATCTAAACTGATTAGCAAGGCGGTAGATTTCTGAAGACTTGGGGTCAATATTCTCGTAGACCTTTTTGTCGGCTTCTTGATGAGCATGGTGCACTGCATGTCTGGCATTTTGTTTGGCTGCATCATATGATGCCCTAGTGCCTTTATTGGAATTTGATACCTTAAACCTGTGTTCAGGTAAAGACAGTTTTTATACCCCACCACACGTTAGTTGCATTGACTGTCTGTCTGTCTGTCTGTCTATCTATCCGTCTGTACACATTACAAGGTAAATAGGTGGCAAAAAATTTTGACATTTTGCTACTTAAGTAGTCAGTCATGAGTAAAAATGTGATTTAAGTATTAGATGGTATTTAAATGGCAAATATTTGATCTTATTAGTGTCCTGCCAAGTATTAGAGATTTGGCCAGTTATGCATCTTTAATGCTGATGATGTCCAACTGTGAGAATGTCCATTCATCCATCTATATTTTCGTTTCTGGATGATAACGAGTAAATATCAATGGATTTTCACCAAACTTGGTTTTTGCATTGATATTAGTGGAGATCTAGTTTGTGATTTCTAATGGGCAAATTTCGTCAACTTTGACAGAGTTATCTGCCCGCGACACGTCTGGATTTTTGTTTCCGGATGACAACTTGATTCCGGATGAATCAATAGATTTTCACCAAACTTGCTATGGGCATTGATATTGTAGAGGTCTGCTTTGGAAATGTAAATGGACAAATTTTGCCAATTTTGATTAGAGTTATTTGCCCGGAATACGATAGTGGCAGGGTATAACAGTTTCATGTTTGTAATTTTTTTTATTAATTTTAGGTGCCAGAAATTTACACTTTTCACAAGTGTATGTACCATGTAAATCATGGAATAGCACCTCCCCTCTCTGGCTTCTACTTTCTGTACTCGATACCTACCCCAAGGATATAAATTTCTGCTTTCTTGTATTATTGGTCTGATAGCCCATGTCACAGTACACTTACAAGATTCTCTGTACAATGCAGAATAGGTTGTTTTTTATGCTTAGCTTTTAATAAGAGGCTTGTTTTTTTTTTTTTTTTTTTTTTTCAGCCAAAAATATTGATATATTTCTTTCTTCCCAATGAAAATATATGTTGTGGGTACTCTTTATAAGCGCCTCAACAAGGTGCTTCTAATGAGAACCCAAAATATTTTCTCATTGAGAAATATGAAAAATACTTCTCTGAATTCCTCTTGTATCTAAAGCTAAATTCCTAGGATGACTTTGAACCCAGTGAAAGGTTGTATTGTGTTTATTTGTAACTTTCAAATTAATCAAAGGTTACATGTAGTTTGTGTTCATGTGGTAACTTTTTGAACAAGTAAAATATTGTTTTTGTGTTCATCTTGTAACCTTTAAAGTAATGAAAGATTGTTTTTGTGTGCATCTAATAACTTTTAAACTAGTGAAAAATTATTTTTTTGTTCAAGTAATAATTTTTAAACCAGTTATTTTTTGTATATCTAATAACTTTTAAATCCACCATAGATTATTTTTGTGTTCATTTAAAACTTTTAAATCAGTCAAAATTTATTTTATATGAAATAACTTCTGAATTATTCAAGGTTATTTTTGTGTTCTTCAAATAACTTAAACCAGTCAAACATTTTACATGTATTCCATTTCATCGTTGTAAAGTAGCTAAGAAATTGTGACTTTGATAAAGGTTTGTGAAATTGCAATAGCATTACTTGATATTTATTTTGTTTCTAATAACCTTTCCCACTCTCTGGGCTAATTCAAAAGACAACAAATTGATGATGTTTGTCTTATTTTTCCCAGAAAATAGGCTTTAACATTTGGAAATGTCAAAGCCTATTTTCTGGGATGAATAAGATAAATATTTCAAACTATCATTTTCTGAAAGTTTTACATTTCTAACATTTTGTTACTTTGTTGTGCTATAATGCTGTATCTGTCCTAAGTCTTTGGGCAGACAGGCCTGATCAAACACTGTACATTTAGATCAGACACTGCATAATGAGGTATTTGATCAGGACCCTCACTGTTTGCCACTTATCCTGTATTTTTTATAAACATCAGCAGATAGTAAACTGACATTTAAATTTTTGGTCAAGGTCTACACTGATTGCATATGTTGTAATGTCATTTTAAACTTGTAAGCTTGATTGTTTCATATGCTGTGATCATCTTTTTTTTGTGATTTACAATATAGATGCATTTTTCACTAGATTTATCATATACATTTATGCATTTTTCACCAGATTTATCATATACATTTTTCATTAGATTTATCCTATGTATGTAGGTGAACCTCTTTACGCTGTATTTATTTTAAACATTTGGACAGACATGTCTGACCAAATCATTTAGAACCAGATCAGACTGCTCATATCAAGCAATCTGATCCTGGTCTGCAGTATGCTATTCTGCCTACACTTTTTAGATACATTTATGGGTAGTAGATGGAATTCTTATGCCCCCACCTGCCAAAGGCAGCAGTGGGGCATATAGCATTTTGCCATCATGTTATTATGTCTATTTGTGCATATGGCAAGTTCGTAACCAGAGCCTAACAAATGTTTAAATTTAAGTTTAAATTTACATTGACATTTATGTCCATGTTTCTCTTGGAGGTCATAACTTAGGTACCGTTAAAATTTGGTATGCTACTTACCCAGACCTAAGCCTTCAACTCTGTACTAGAGTTGCCCCGGGTCATGCCCTAGGGTAGGGCTGGGGTTCAAAATGTATAACATCAGATTGAGCGTTTGGAAACAAAGATGTTGTTGCCATATGGGCAAAGACCAGTTGGCGGGGTCATTTGTGTACTTTGGACACATGTCTAGTTTTGAATGTTAAGTGTATTTAGGGGTATTATAGTTCATTTGTCTATGCATGACTTCTAATTCAACATGAACTAGGCTTGGAATAACTAATATAATTCTATGTGATTATCAAATGCTAGATCTTCTGTACAGTCTTGTCGAACAGGCCTCCAGGTTATAAAACTTTTTTCATGCTCAGCTATGTTTAGATGGGAAGAATTTGCAGTTGTTAGTAATCTGAGATTTATTAGCATGTAAAATTTCATGCTCAGCCGAGTTGAGCATGAAAAAGGTTTTATAACCTTGGGGCCTGTTTTGGCTTGCTGTTTACCCTCTGTTTTATAGTAAGCAGTTTTGTCTCCCTTTTAAAAAGCAGTGTACTCTAAAAGGAACAAATTTGCTCCCAACTTCCCATAGGAGCAAATTCCTTCTCTTTAGAGAAGACACCTTTTGAGGAGCTTGGTGTGTAGAAAGCCCAACAGGAAGCCCTGATCTGTTGCTGTTTAGAAATTTATGGTATATGGGCTCTTTTCATGCAATTGGCATCATGTCAAAATGTTATTAATCAAGAAATTTTGTATTGGTCCAGTTCAGGTCCATGGTCTGCTGTGTTGGCCCAGCCCTTTACAGTTGATTTCAAACACGTAATTGGGCCAAAATGAAATTAAAAAGTATTTGATTATTAACAATTTCATTAATCCTTGTCCTGCTAAACCCGGATATACCCTGCCTTTGCAAACAGTGTAGATCCAGATCAGGCTGTATTGGCCAAGTTTCTCTGTACTGGTTGATATGATGTGGACTGCTTTTGTCATGTATGAACTGTATAACTTTTAGTAAATTAATATAATACTTTACATCAACATGTTGCATGCTGTGATAATGCTTTTATATGCACATTTTAACTTCATAATACATTAACCTATAGATAATGTGCTATTCTATTCTGTTTTCACACCTTCCACAGAAAAAACGACCTTTCAGTCGTTAATTAAAGTCTTAAACCAGAAGGTCCCTTAGGCAGTTACCTGTGTGACGTAACTCTTCCCGCTCAATTGACCACGTGTCAGTTTCTTTTCTGTGGACAAAGAAATTCAACAAGGATTATTTACCTGTGATAGAAATTTGGATTATTTCTTTCCTCACGGATAAATTTATGTATCCTTGTGTTTCTTTTGTTTATTTATCACTCCTTTCACTTTCTGTGTTATTATTTAAAATTTTCAATTTTCGATTTCATGTATTTTTGACTGGTCTTTTTCCACATGCGTTTTGGCGACTCTCGCTATTCGGCACAACGCTCGTGCGCGATCGGTTCGATAGTGGTGTTTATATATGCAGAATATTTTTGTTCTTTTCGTTCCAGGTTATTTAGCAATTACGATATGTTTTTCCTGGACTTTTGTTTGCAGAGATCTTCAGTTGGCTAAAGATTCTCATGGTGGAGAAGCTGATTGTAAAGAACTTGTCAACCCTTGATGGGTTATAAGACAATTCTTTACTGATGGGAGCCCCACCCCATATGGCTATACTGCCGGGGTAAGACCCATCAAGGTGGCATCTTTGGGTACTTAGTATCCTATAAAGTCTAAGTCCACCAGTCACCAGTCATCCAGTCACCAGTCACCAGTCAACCAGGCACCAGTCAATCAGCTTCACCAGTCACCAGTCAATCAGGTGCCAGTCAACCAGGCACCAGTCACCAGTCATCCAGGTGCCAGTCAACCAGGCACCAGTCACCAGTCACCCAGTCATCAGTCACCAGTCACCCAGTCACCAGTCACCAGTCACCCAGTCACCAGTCACCAGTCAACTAGTCTCCAGTCAATAATTTAATTATTTTCTGGAAAGACTTAGTTTCTGACATATTTCACCGGACAAAATAGTCACGTATACTAACTTCCGGTCATTATGTCTAATTATTAAAAAAAATTTTCACTGGGCAAAGTATCAGTAATATTTCTGATACTTATACCCGGTCATATTATTATATTATTTCTGATTTTTCACCAGGCAAACTTTTACAGAAAATGTCTGGTCAATTTTTGCCTAATAATTAATTATCTTCGGGAAAAAGTTTCGAATACTTGTGCCCGCTCAGTTTTCATATATAATCTCCCTATTTCATCGGACTAGAGTTACGAATACTACTATCCGATCAATTTGTCAAATTACTTGTAACTTTACCGGGCAACAGTTACGAATATTAGTGTCCGGTCATTGTGTCGGGTAACTAGTGTCAAAATAATGATTACTAATTCCCGAACAATCTATTATCGTTCATAGAGCTCCATTCACGTTTAAGTCAATGGATATAGGTTATTAAGTGAAATACATAATAACTTTTTATACAAAAAAATTCTGTACAGTCTTTCCCAAATCAGACTAGAATTTTTAATATTCCATTGACTTATTATAGGTGTGTAATTCCATTAATATTTTAAATTAACTTATGTTTTATCTCTTTTATCCGCTAGAAAGAGATAAACTTCCGACTATAACAAAATTCTTACCGGGCA
Source organism: Anodontia alba (assembly GCA_964016985.1). Taxonomy (NCBI): domain Eukaryota; kingdom Metazoa; phylum Mollusca; class Bivalvia; order Lucinida; family Lucinidae; genus Anodontia; species Anodontia alba. The sequence continues at coordinate 49,526,843 of OZ024828.1, read as the reverse complement.
GCAGTTCGTAGACTAGTGCCAGGTCATTCAAATGATGTTTTATCTCTTTAATTCGCTAGAAAGCGGTTGAATTCCGGCTCTAACGAAAATTTCATCGGGAGGCACTTCGTAGAGTAGTGCCAGGTCATTCTAACGAAATTCCACCGGGCAGTAGTTTCGTAGACTTTGTGTCGGATTACTAGTGTGTTCCAGGCTCAACATATATTCATATATAACCATTATAGACATGTATAGTCTTGGATTATAGGTTATTGAATGACAGCGATGGGTTCTAATACCTAGTAGCCATTTATATTGTTGAATTCTGTCCAGTCACTTTTGAACTTGACTTAAATTCTATATATATATTTATTATTGAAAATGAATTAAGAATTATCGGTTACGATCAAATTCGCAATTCATTCACTAAGTGTAGAAGATACTTCCAGCTATAATTATATCTCGTTTGTTCGCTACAAAGAGATTAACTTCTTACATATTCACCTTATTCGGCTCTAGGGCAAAGGTGAACTATAAAACTATCGTTATTTATAAGAAGAAAAATATACACGAAATATAAAAAATTTTCTTCTTTCCTCCCCTGTTTTTCTTCTACATGCTCCGATATGTAATCAGCATGTAATCTAAGGAGTAAATTGACAAGAAAGTAGCAATCGATCTTTTCTACTTTCTATTAATTTTTCATTCTTAAGGTATCGGAAATTTACACCAACCAGATAAATAAATTAACAGTTTATTTATTTATTCGCTACCTCTCTAGATTACTACGATTTAAAATTCTAGTTGAGGTACATATTTTCCTTTTGCCTTTTCTACATGGAAAATAGTTGATCCGATAAGCTATTATTCTATTTTATACTATCTTTTGACTGATTATATTAGAGTCTAGGTCAGTCGTGCTCTGTCTAAACTCTGCTATAAAATAATAAATAAGAAAAAAATCTTATATTTAGGCATAGATATAATTCGATACGTTCTTTACTTTGCCTGTTTTATTTTTTCTTCTGGATCATTTAAGACTACGATAGCAATATACCAGATATTTTTGCCTCAGTAAGAATCTATTACGCTGAAGATTCTTCATATTGGAATAATAATTTTATTATGATTATAATTCTAGACCCAATTAATCCTCGTATTTATAGGTCTACTTTATCTTATTGAGGAATAGTTTTGCTTCGACTAGCTCTATACCTCTAATATTTTATTTATAACTAGAGTCCATGTCAATCAAAATTTTCTTGCACTTTGGTATTGACAATGGATACATATTTAGTAAAGGCATTAATTATTCAGTACGTGACAGATTATTATTGCCTAAATTAGATTTTATATACAATACTTTCCTTTTGATATTTTGTTTTATTGACTTTGTAACTATTCAGAAACTGCCAAAGTCAATCATTTCCTTCCTCTAAACTTACCGAAGCTCTAGATTATGTTGATATATATTTTTGATATATGCTTAGAGGTTAATTAACGAGAGTTTACCTCATAATAGCAGATATTATTATAATTATATTAATCAATCTATAGTCTAGGCTTAGACAAAAGGGAAAACATCCTTAATTATTAGTATACGAGCCGGTAAAGAATTAAGACACTCTTAATTATCTCTTTACCCCTCCTTTATGTTTACATTCGTTAAAGGGATCATAGTAATTCTCGCTAAGAGTTCAAGTTCAGTTTGCGAATAATGCAAAGATTAATATCTTGATTTCCAGTCCGCATCAAAAATGGTCTATATATATAGATAAATATCTTTCCGAAACTGGATATTTTTTTATTTTTCCACACAATAAGTCATTTCAAGATGTCGATGATTTTGAAATGCACTGCTTCAATTTATAATATAAAATATGTTTATATTAACTTCACAACTTAGTAAGTGCTGCACCTACGTTCCTGGTCAGATCTTACTTTTGTGATACGTTTTTGAACATACTGAAAGTTTTCTCCGATTATACATTCGGTAAATAAACTTTCGAGTAGTATTTATGCCTTTAAACATTCAGATTATTTGATAATTGTTGGAGATAATATATTATTCCGATATTTATATATCTATCTTCATTATTTATCTTTCTCATCTTACTTTTAAATTAGATTGACCTTCTCGCTACGTTCCAGGTTTAAATCTAGCTAACATTGTGGAACAGTCACTTTTTTATTTCCTAAACAATATTTTAACATTTTTCTCAGTATTCAGAGCATAACGACTTCATGAATACTTGAAAATAATTCAGTTCTACGCTTGTTAAACTAAGCCTAAAACAAGCCCTAGGTTTTTAGAATGGATATTATCCTTCGATTCAGTTCATGGAGATACATCCTTTTAGATCCCATTATCTCTATTTCAATCATTCAAAATTCTAATGACTAAGTACTCCTTTTCTACGTACGAATACAGAATATCGAGTCACTGTTGCTGCATATTGGTTAAAGATTAAACAAATTTTATCTTAAACCTATATGACGTTAAATTAATTATTATCTCTTTCATATACATGTTTTTACCCTTCCGTCAGGGATCGCGGTAATAATATTATTACTCTCTATGGTTTACACATAGATCTCGAGAGTATATATATGTATTTTCTTCCTGAACTCATTTGCGAGTACGTAATTTGATATTTCAGGAATTACCAATTATGCAGACATAGATTTTATTCTATTAATATTCAATTCTAAAAAAATTTGATTGAATGTTTATCTATAAAATTTCCGGGCAGTAATTTTATAGAGAGTTATATGTTTAATAATTCCTTGCTTAAATAATAGTTACGCTTAACCTATGATTTATAGCGGGAATTTTGTTCAGTAGTATAATTTTTATTTAGTATTAATATATTTCTTACTATTCTTAAATATGCGTATAGAATAGTAATACTATCTCTTAACTTTTAAATTAAGTGTTTTTTGAGATTAATAATCAGTATTATTGTATAATCTTTCTTCAGAGATTATCACACTATTACTTTTTCTCTGAGTCCTTCTCTTTTTACGAACATTTTGATTCGTATCAAAGTGGATTTTTAACATTTCTTGATTTCCATGATTATTTACTCAGGAGTACTTTTCATGGCAATCTTCTGGTATAGAAAGATTCTATCCAGCTTATTTATTATTGTTTAATCTTATCAATACGGTAAGATTTAGCCAAACTATGACCGTCATACAGTTTGCTGCGATCAACCTTATTCTTATCTCTCTTATTCTCTGTCAAACTCTTTAGTTATGATGTTGACAGTTTATTCTTTTTTTTTTTGTCAGGACATCAAACGCTTTTATATGTCTATGACAAAACTAATTATCAATGGTTTAGGTTGTTTTTTCTTCCCAGCAGTTATATGCAAACTCTGTATTATTTTATTGCTTGACTAAAAATTCGTTATACAATTAGTCTAGCAATAGTTTTAACCATTATGTTTGTCTATACTTTTTTTTCTTCTGATGGATAACTTAGTTATAGTTAAGTTAACTCCATCTACTTTTATTATCTCCCCTTCTTTAATTTGATCAAGGGAAATAATTACACATTATGGTTATTTTAAGTCTGTGTCTGTTCATCGGAAACTGTCCTGTCGCTCCAATTAACCGAATTTAATTAGTTTATAATTCTAATAGCTTAGACTATTACAATTACATAGCTTCACATATCTAGAATTTTATCCAAAATATCTACATATGTCAGTTATCTATAGGAAACTCCACCGAGTAGACTTTTCCTCATTTATTCAAGATCCTACATAGACTACTTACAGTGTATGGTCTTGGCTTTTTGTTTTACAAATTTTGTTTTCAAAATTTTCTATATTCCTAGCTTACTTTGCGATGGAATATTTATGTTATGTCTCAATGACTCCCTTTTCTTTTTGAAGCCAATTGTTGTTTCCCAAAAAGAAAAAAAAGAGGGGGGGGGGGGGCCAATGTTAGGTCTCTGAGACTTAAGAACTGGCTTCCTCTAGAGTCTACTAATATATATAAGGTTGTTAGATCATAACACCTTAAAGCTATTTTGTGAATCTAGACCATTCTTTCTATTAAATATAGAATTAGAATGTATCTGATTCCTTTGAGTTTCCTGAGTCTTAACCAGAAGTGGTGAGATATTATTGGTGTTAGAATTAGGAGAGCACCTCCCTCCTATTCTGCAAATTCTAGCACATTATCTATAGGTTAATGTATTATGAAGTTAAAATGAAGTTTTTTAAAAGTAAAACATATTTTAACGAGTAATACTTAACCTATAGATAATCAATTATCTCCCTCCGCCCACCCTCGCTTATCTCTCCTAATTGTGTCTATTGTTTTACACATAAAAGAAACTGACACGTGGTCAATTGAGCGGGAAGAGTTACGTCACACAGGTAACTGCCTAAGGGACCTTCTGGTTTAAGACTTTAATTAACAACTGAAAGGTCGTTTTTTCTGTGGAAGGTGTGAAAACAGAATAGAATAGCACATTATCTATAGGTTAAGTATTACTCGTTAAAATATGTTTTACTTTTAAAAAACTTCATTTTTACTAATAAATTTAAGTGGATTCATTCTTATTGGTGCTTTTAGCATTTTGACTCCTTATCAGGATCCAGGGCAGCAGATAGTGAGACTAGAATCCAGATGAACTTATCATATTTCTCAATGGATACATAGTTTCTAGGCCTCTGTAGAATAGATATGTAAAATTTTAGCATTGTTTAATAATGGTTCAGTTCGGTCTTGCCCAGATGAAGAACCAGGACCTAAATTTTCATGGAGATGTATGAATAATACCATTTTGTTGCTACAAGAAACTCTGACATTTGAAGCTGATTTGTTTTCAGCCAAGAGAATCTGTGCACCAAATTGCTGTGATAAATTTAACCTTACTCTTATTTCCATGATATATCTGATCATATTTCCCCCAGCTATATGTATGTAGATAGGACAAAAAGGACTCTATCTTCTTTGCTATGAAGCCAACACTGTACCGATCACCACACGTAGTTACTGGGGTTGTTTTCTGATAAGTGCAATGAAGGAATTATTATGAATATGTCCAGATATTATTTTCTAGCACAGTGGCTCAATGGTAGAGCATCCACTTTGTGACTGGGTTCACTCTCTGGCCAAGTCATACCAAAGACTTTAAAAATGGTACTAGCTGCTCTTTTGCTTGGTGCTCAGCATAAACCTTTGTCCTGCTGAATAAATTAAGCCACACCTACTTCTAATTTTCAGCCAGTCATATTACTTGATAAAGGTTGTTGATATAAATTCACATACTTGATGGCAAACAGTGCAGATCCAGATCAGTTGGCTTCTTCAGAAGCCAACTGATCTGGATCTACACTGTTTGCAAAGCAGGGTATATCTTGATTAAACAGGACAAGGGTTAAGAAAGTAGAACTGGGACTGGTCAGCTTGGTGTAGGTATAATGTGACTGGGTGGAATATCATGTCATCATGTCAGGTATGATATTTCATCGAGGCATTGAGCTCCCTGTCACATTCAGACACTGTTGCAATATGAATGAAAGATTGTTTAAACCAACATAAAACTTGAATAAAACAAGCAAACAATGTCCAAATATTAGGGTAGTTATAGTTTTCACCATATTAATATATAATGTGTGGTAAAAATTTGAGCAGATGACATTTTGAAATATGTTCCATATTTATACCCTCTATAAACATTATTTGATGAAAAAAATCTGGTTTGAGGGCTAAAATTGAAGGCAGAAAACACCTGTATGCAGTTTTCCTATTAACAGTGGAACAGTATCATTGATGTAATAACGTCAGCATCATTCAGTCATATCTTAGAGGACAGTTGATTATCTTGATATCACTTAGTGATCATATGCCGTCATGAGAGTCAATGTATTCATTGAAGTATTAACAACATTACATCCCAATAGGTAACTAAAGCTTTTTTTTCTGTGAATGCACTGAGAACATAAATATTTATCAGTATATGGCAACTAATCTTTGCTCATGTAAACAAGGCTTAAAGAGAATGGACACACTTTCAAGGGTGGCAACTCTTGCAGAATTGATTTGGCCTCCCTTCTGAAACCGGTCTGCTCTGAATGGAAAGAATTTGATTCATTTCAGACATATTTTTGGAAGGGGCTTGGTACGAGGGTCCTGCAAAAATTTTGTCAGTGGGTTTGGATTACTTCAGTGCTACATTTTATCAAACATATTTTTATTACAAACCTTCAAAGTATTCCCTCTTTACTGAAACACATTTTTGTAACCTTTTTACCCAGTCGCGAAAAGCAGATAAATAGTCTTCTTTTGGTATCTGTTGGAAACACTGATAAATAGCGCTGCCAAGAGAACTTCTAGACGTATACTTATTTCCAGAAAGCATTTTCTTAAGCCTTGGAAATAAAAAGCAGTCACGGTGACTCATTTCAGGTGAATAAGGTGGATGGTTTAAAACTTTCACCTTTTCAGAAGCCAAAAAAGACTTAACCTCACACTTATGAGAGGAGGCATTGTCATGTAAAAGGTGGACTCCTGACCATCCTTTGCTTGGTCGTTTCTTATTGTAAAACTCTTTCACTTTCTTCAGTACAGAATTCTTGTAGAATCGGCCAGTGACTGTATGACCAGATGGACAAGGCACTTGAACAGTTGGCCCACTTGAATTAAAGAAAATTGCATACATCTTTTTCAAACTTACGGTTCTCTTGGCAATACATGGGCATTTTTTTATCTTTTCGCTTCCATTGCTTATTATCATCCTTTCTTTGTGGCTCAAACATGTGCACCTAGGTTTCATCACCTGTTAGCAAGTTAGGAATAACCCGACTATTACAGGCTTTGTATGTTTTCAAAAGTTCCCAGGCACATTTAAGGCGTTGTGTCTTTTGCTCCTCAATGAGCAAATGAGGTACCCATCTAGCGCAAACCTTTCGCAGGTCCAAATGCTTTTTCAGAATTGTTTGTGCACTGCCTTCTGATATGCCAGTACTAGCTATATCTTTGACAGACAATTGTGCATCCTGTTCGATGACAATCTTTACAGCAGCAATGTTAGCCTTGGTAACAGAGGTTTTAGGCCTTTCAGGATAGGAATCATCTTCAACAGAAAATTTCCTTTAATCCACCTAAAAACTGTGCACACTGAAATGGTCTGAGGTCCATATATACCACACAATTCATTAAGTATCTGCTTTGAATCTATATTAAGCCTAATGCGGCATTTAATATAGCTACGTTCAGTTTTCTGGTCCATGTTCCAGTGTAACAAGTAAATTGGTCTGTGTATATGACTGCATCTATTTCATTTTGAAATAACTCGGTCAGTTGGAAAGCAATTTGCACAAAATAAATGGGTATCGTTAGCTATTCATCACACCATTGAAGTGCAATGAAGCATTTTAAAATATACCAGGGATAAAACAAAGGAAGCCTATTAGTGACAGAACTTTTAGCACAACCCTCATATGCAGGAAAGCAAAAATCTGTTGGGTATATCCAGCCAACTTAAATGCAAGTACCGGTAGCAAAGATCCTGAGCAGATTGCAGATGCGTAGACTGGTCTGAATCTTTGCTGCTCGCCAAACCCAAGTTGTACCTGTCTGCATGCTCATTTATGGTAGTCATTGACTCATTTATGGTATTCATTGACTCATTTATGGTATTCATTGGCTCATTTATGGTATTCGTTGGCTCATTTATGGTATTCATTGGCTCATTTATAGTATTCATTGGATCACTTATGGTATTCACTGGCTCATTTATGGTATTCATTGGCTCATTTATGATAGTCATAGGCTCATTTATGGTAGTCACTGGATCATTTTAAGTATTCATTGGCTCATTTATAGTATTCATTGGCTTATTTATGGTAGTCATTGGCTCATTTATAGTATTCATTGGCTCATTTATGGTATACATTGGCTCATGGTAATCATAGGCACATTTTTATGGTAGTCACTGGCTCATTTATAGTATTCATTGGCTCATTTATGGTAGTCATTGGCTCATTTATGGTATTCATTGGCTCATTTATGGTAGTCATTGGCTTATTTATGGTATTCATCGGCTCATTTAAGGTATGCATTGGCTCATTTATGGTAGTCATAGGCTCATTTATGGTAGTTACTGGCTCATTTATAGTATTCAATGGCTCTTTTATAGTTTCATTGGCTCATTTATGGTAGTCATTGGCTCATTTATAGTATTCATTGGCTCAATTATGGTAGTCATTGGCTCATTTATAGTATTCATTGGCTCATTTATGGTATTCATTGGCTCATTTATGGTATTCGTTGGCTCAGTTATGGTAGTCATTGGCTCATTTATAGTTACTGTATTCATTGACTCATTTATGGTATTCATTGGCTCATTTATGATATTCATTGGCTCATTTAAGGTAGTCATTGGCTCATTTATGGTATTCATTCACACTATTGAAGTGCAGTGAAGCATTTTAAAATATACCAGGGATAAAACAAAGGAAGCCTATTAGTGACAGAACTTTTTGCACAACCCTCGTATGCAGGAAAGCAAAAATCTGTTGGGTATATCCAGCCACCTTATATGCAAGTAGCAAAGATCCTGAGCAGATTGCAGATGTGTAGACTGGTCTGAATCTTTGCTGCTCGCCAAACCCAAGTTGTACCTGTCTGCATGCTCATTTATGGTAGTCATTGACTCATTTATGGTATTCATTGTCTCATTTATGGTATTCGTTGACTCATTTATGGTATTCATTGGCTCACTTATGGTATTCATTGGCTCATTCATGGTATTCATCGGCTCTTTTATGGTAGTCATAGGCTCATTTATGGTAGTCACTGGCTGATTTATAGTATTCATTGGCTTATTTATAGTATTTATTGGCTCATTTATGGTAGTCATTGGCTCATTTATAGTATTCATTGCTCATTTATGGTATACATTGGCTCATTTATGGTAGTCATAGGCTCATTTATGGTAGTCACTGGCTCATTTATAGTATTCATTGGATCATTTATGGTAGTCATTGGCTCATTTATAGTATTCATTTGCTCATTTATGGTGTTTATTGGCTCATTTATGGTATTCATCGGCTCATTTAAGGTATTCATTGGCTCATTTATGGTAGTCATAGGCTCATTTATGGTAGTTACTGGCTCATTTATAGTATTCATTGGCTCTTTTATAGTTTCATTGGCTCATTTATGGTAGTCATTGGCTCAATTATGGTAGTCATTGGCTCATTTATAATAGTCATTGGCTCATTTATAGTATTCATTGGCTCATTTATGGTATTCATTGGCTCATTTATGGTATTCATTGGCTCATTTAAGGTAGTCATTGGCTCATTTATGGTATTCATTCACACCATTGAAGTGCAGTGAAGCATTTTAAAATATACCAGGGATAAAACAAAGGAAGCCTATTAGTGAAAGAACTTTTTGCACAACCCTCGTATGCAGGAGAGCAAAAATCTGTCGGTATATCCAGCCACCTCAAATGCAAGTAGCAAAGATCCTGAGCAGATTGCAGATGTGTAGACTGGTCTGAATCTTTGCTGCTCGCCAAACCCAAGTTGTACCTGTCTGCATGCTCCTTTATGGTAGTCATTGACTCATTTATGGTATTCATTGGCTCATTTATGGTATTCGTTGGCTCATTTATGGTAGTCATTGGCTCATTTATAGTATTCATTGGCTCATTTATGGTATTCATTGGCTCATTTATGTTATTCATTGGCTAATTTACGATAGTCATAGGCTCATTTATGGTAGTTACTGGCTCATTTATGGTAGTTACTGGCTCATTTATAGTATTCATTGGCTCATTTATAGTATTCATTGGCTCAATTATGGTAGTCATTGGCTCATTTATAGTATTCATTGGCTCATTTATGGTATTCATTGGCTCATTTATGGTAGTAATAGGCTCATTTATGGTAGTCATTGGCTCATTTATAGTATTCATTGGCTCATTTATGGTAGTCATTGGCTCATTTATGGTATTCATTGGCTCATTTATGGTATTCATTGGCTCATTTAAGGTATTCATTGGCTCATTTATGGTAGCCATAGGCTCTTTTATGGTAGTCAATGGCTCATTTATGGTAGTCATTGGCACATTTATAGTATTCATTGGCTCAATTATGGTAGTCATTGGCTCTTTTATAGTATTCATTGGCTCATTTATAGTATTCATTGGCTTATTTATGGTAGTCATTGGCTCATTTATAGTATTCATTGGCTCAATTATGGTAGTCATTGGCTCATTTATAGTATTCATTGGCTCATTTATAGTATTTGTTGGCTCATATATGGTAGTCATTGGCTCATTTATAGTATTCATTGGCTCAGTTATGGTTTTCATTAGCTTAATTTTATATGCCATAGAATTTTTGAATAAAGTATTTTTGATGGAAAATTGTACTTTAATAGTCATTCTGTTTCCCAATTACACTGAATGTCCTTGATGTGGATATAGGAGCCTCACTCACTCACAGTTAGAAAATGAATTGGAGCGCAGACCACAGCAAAGACCCAGATCAGCCTCATGTCCAGTCAGGTCAGGGTCTTGGTGTCTGCTAATAGAATTGTTATCCACTGTAGTATATTTTATTAAACAGCAAAGTTTTGATCAGACATCACTGCACAAGCTGATCTGGGCTTTTGTTGTTGCATATATCGCACAAAGCTCCTTTTTTATCAGCATGTCTGAAAGTAAAGAAAGAGCTATTGCAGTCACTCTGGCATCATCAGGCGTTTGGTTGGTTTTTAAGAGACTTGTATCTCCTTGATCATTGAATTGATTTACCTGACATTTGGATAGATGTTTGAGACTTGACTTTAGTTCTATATAACGCCAACCCTACCCTGCTCAGTGACCTTGAGGCCAAGGTATAGATGAGTTAATATTATGTTTAAGAGCCTAGTGGATAGGAGAGTTGACTTTTAATCCATTAGGTTTCTCACCGCTGTGGTTCGAGCCACGCTCGGGTCACATGTGAGAAAGCCAAGTTCTGCTTACGGATGGTCAGGAGGTTTTCCCCCGGGTTCTCATGTTTTTGCCCACCTTTGATGAACGATTGGCTGGATATAAGTGAAATATTCTTGAAAGGGCCGTAAAACCCAAATCAGAAAAAAAAAATTATGTTCAAGATCATTGTTATCATTTTTAGCTCACTATGCTTAGATGACCTGTAGTAATCACTTTTTGTCCGTCCGTCTGTCTGTTAACACTTGCAAATGACAACTCCTCCAAAGCCTTTAAAGGGATTTGCCCCTAATTAGGTAAGAATGTTGTTGGATAGGGGGATTTAGAAATAGCTAATATTATGGTGATCTGCCACTTGCCCTGGCAATAGAAAGCTCCCAGACTTATAATGGGAAAATGGTTAAATTGCATTTTCTCCATAACCAGTGAAGTAATGTGAACCATATTTGGCAGTTATGATCATTTGATAATTGTCTACCCAGTTTATGTGTTTTATGACAAATGGCCACTCTGTTTGGTTGCCATGGCAAGGATGAAAATTTTAAAGTGCTAGCAGTGAAAGAAGACCCAGTTAAGCACCAGCAGGGAAAGAAGGCCAGGTTGCCCACCAGCAGGGAAAGAAGGCCAGGTTGCCCACCAGCAGGGAAAGAAGGCCAGGTTGCCCACTAGCAGGAAAAAAGGCCAGGTTTCCCACCAGCAGGGAAAGAAGGCCAGGTTGCCTACCAGCAGGGAAAGAAGGCCAGGTTGCCCACCAGCAGGGAAAGAAGGCCAGGTTGCCTACCAGCAGGGAAAGAAGGCCAGGTTGCCTACCAGCAGGGAAAGAAGGCCAGGTTGCCCACCAGCAGGAAAAAAAGGTCAGGTTGCCCATCAGCAGGGAAAGGCCAGGTTGCCTACCAGCAGGGAAAGAAGGCCAGGTTGCCCACCAGCAGGGAAAGAAGGCCAAGTTGCCTACCAGCAGGGAAAGAAGGCCAGGTTGCCTACCAGCAGGGAAAGAAGATCTTGATGAGCTTGTTTTGTCTGGCATTGTGTAGAGACAACACATGTACCATATGTGGGAGTGGTAATATGCAATTGAAATACCTCTTCTCCCATCATTTCTATACTTATTCAATGAAGATGAGGGTTGGCAAGTCCCTGAAGATAAATAGATTATAAAAAGAATGACCCTTGAGAGCAATGAACCACATACAAAGACAAAAATACCTAAAGTGTCTAAAACTTACAAAATATGATTGAAGTAGCAAGAGCTTTAAGGTATGAAATTTTATTCTGCAAAGGCTATCTTCCCCTGCCCCTGTGTTGTATACATGTATAAATCATGATATTGTACCACAACTTCTCTTCTGAAACCACTTGGGTAATTTTCACCAAATTTCACACCAATCCTACTGTTGAAACAGTATTGAGAGTTTCTTCACATGGGCATGCTTCATTGACTTTTATGCCCATATATAGTAAAAAAAAATAATAATAATAAATACATTCTTCAAAACCAAGAACTGCTCAAAATGATGATCCTCTCATAAGTTACAATGATAGGATTGGAAAAATGTTGCATAAGATCTGCATATCTGCAGTGGCTATGTCACTCAGTGAGCTGTGGTCCATGGGCCTCTTGTTAGAGACAAATCTCTTTAACCCCTGAATTTAGTTGATACTTTGACAGCTGTTAGATACATATATATAATTTAAAAGAAAATAAATAGTATCATCAATGCCCACTCAGTTGCACTGGAGTCAAGTTCATACACTTGGAAAAATTATATGCTAAACCTTTCCGTTAAAGTTTTTAAGAGACATATCTCCTTAACTACTGATTTGATTTAGTTGATAGTTGCATAAATGTTAAATATTGGTGTAAAGTTTTACATTTTCACCCTGCCCTCTGACTGGACTTGAGGTCAAGGACACAGAAGAGATTATATGCAAAACTTTTTGATATATTTCCTGAATGCTTTGAAATATCAAGTTCCTGTTTAGACCAATGTAAGCTTTGCACCATTCCTGTCCAGCCCCACTGACTGGCCTTGAGCTCAAGGTCAAGGACTTAGAAGTTTGATGTTAATGAGTTTTGCAAAAGTATTGTATACATGTACTTCCATAATGCTGAATGACTGAATGTGTTAAGTTGATACTTGAAGTAATGGCAGATGCTAGTCTAAAGTTTTAACCATTACATACCCCACCCTTGAATGACTATGAGGTCTTGATCCCCGACTCTTTTATGTTACACTTTTTAGCTCACCTGAGCACGAAGTGCTCAAGGTGAGCTATTGTAATCGCCCTGTGCCCGTCGTGCATTGTACATCATCAACATTTACCTTGTTCAATCTCTAGAGGCCACAGTTTTAATCCAGTCTTTATGAAACTTTACCAGAATTTTGTCTGGATAATATCTCCGTCAAGTTCGAATGTGGGTCATATTGGATCAAAAACTAGGTCACTAGGTCAAATTTTGTTAAAACCTTGTGTGCACCCTGGAGACCATAGTTTTGCTTCAATCTTCATAAAACTCTGCCTGAATGTTTGACTTGATAATTTCTTGGCCAAGTACGAATATGGGTCGTGTCAGACCAAAAACTAAGTCACCAGGTTAAATTTTGTTAAAACCTTGCATGCACCCTGGAGGCCACAGTTTTGCTTCAATCTTCGTAAAACTCTGCCAGAATGTTTGACTTAATAATATATTGGTCGTTTGAATATGGGTCATGTCGGATTAAAAACTAGGTCACTAGGTCATAGTCTGCCTGAATGTTTGACTTGATAATACCTTGGTCAAGTTCAAATATGGGTCATGTCGGATCAAAAACTAGGTCACTAGGTCAAATTTCATTAAAACCTTGTGTGCATCCTGAGGGCACAGTTTTGCTTCTATCTTCATAAAACTCTGCCTGAATGTTTGACTTGATAATACCTTGGCCAAGTACGAATATCGGTCATATCAGACCAAAAACTAGGTCACTAGGTCAAATTTCGTTAAAACCTTGCATGCACCCTGGAGGCCACAGTTTTGCTTCAATCTTCGTAAATTTCTGCCAGAATGTTTGACTTGATAATATCTTGGTAGTTTGAATATTGTTACATGTCTGATTAAAAACTAGGTCACTAGGTCAAATTTGAAACATTTTTTACCCTCTACAGGCCAGTTTTGCTTCAAATTTCTTCATGAAACTCAGTGTTTTATTTGATGACACTTAAATCAAGTTCGAATATGGATCATATCAAATCAAAAACTAGGTGACTAGGTCAAATTTCTTTAAAACCTTGTTCTGCCTCTAGAGGCCATAGGGTTGCTTTAATCATAATGAAACCTTACCAGAATGTTTGTCTTGTTTTAAGTAATCATCATGAATATTGCTCAAAATGTTTTTCTTTGTGATTTCTAGGTCAAGTCTGAAACTGGTCACTTGGGGTAAAAAACTAGGTTACTGGATTAGATCAAAGGAAACCCTTGTGAACACTAGAGGTCATATTTGTGAAGTAATGATAATCATCATGAATCTTGCTCAAAATATTTGTCTTAATGATTCCTAGCTATAGTTCAAGTTTGAAACTGGGTCACGTGGGATAAAAAGCTAGGTCACCAGTCTAAAAGGAAAACCTTGTTAACACTCCAGAGGTCACATTTTTGAATTATCATCATGAATCTTGCTCGAAATATTTGTCTTGATGATTTCTAGGTCAAGATCAAAACTTGGTCACTTGTGATCAAAAACTACTGGTTACCCTAGGCCAAATCAAAGGAAAACCTTGTTAACTTTATAGAGGTCACATTATTGAATTGATCATCATGAATCTTCCTCAAAGTGTTTGTCTTGGTGATTTCTAGGCCAAATTCAGAACTGTGTCACTTATGACTTTATTTCACAGTCCAGTGATTTTCTTTTTTTCTTTTTAGGTCAGTTTCTCGGTAACTTTTGGTCCAACAGCAGTGATACTTCGCACTTGCATACATCTTCACATGGCCTCATGAAAGTAGTCATCTATATTTGACATTGACCTATATTTCACAGTCCACTGACTTAGATACTTTTACATTTAGGTCAGTTCTCAGCAACTATTGATCCTAGAGCAAGCGATTCTTAGCGCTTACATCATCCTAGCATGGCTTTTTGAGTGCAGTCATCCACATTTGACCTTGACCTATAGATCACGATCCATTAGGCATGCTACATTGCTTATTTGTTTATATAATCATCATGAAGCTTGGTCAGAATGTTTGCTTAGATCATTTCTAGGAAAGGTTCTCTAAGTGTTATGATACTCAGGTGAGCAATATAGGGTCATCATGGCCCTCTTGTTTGGTTAAAGTTTCCTAAAGAACTGTATTTCCTGAGTGCCTAGGTTGATACTTTGACTGATGGTAGATACTGGGATGGTGTTATCAGTTATAAAACCCCTTTCCCTACATGACCTTCAGAGAGACTTAGAACATTATACGTCTAATGTTTTGTTAAATTATGAATGTACCATTGACAAGCTGCCTATCAAGTGTGATTTGTGAACTGTTGCCAATTACCCTCATCATTAAGGTGCTTCAAATGAGCACTATACCTTTTTGTCATCAGGCAATGACTCACTCACCTGTGAAACAGCCATTGCATTAGTAGATCTGCTGATATAATGCAATATTCCCTAATACTGCCACAGCAATTAAATCAAAATAGTGGCTGGTCTCTTAACACTTACAGTGCTATGAGCAAATTCAGCAGACGACAAATTGATATTTTTCCCAGAAAACAGGATGACATTTCGTACAATTTGTATGAAATGTCAAATCCTATTTTCTGGGAAAAATAAGTAAATTTTTTAAAATGTCAGTTGAAATTTTTACCCAGACTGGTAAGCGTTAAAACAAAAAGATCAAAAGTAAACAGCCTCAAAGCATTCTTGGTTCTGGAGATTTTTAAGTGCTTTTACCATATATGGGCTTCATGGCCATCTTGGCCAACAGAGCCAAACCAATGGAACACTCAATCCCACAACAGAAGACATCACAAGAAATTAACTGCAATTAGGCCCAGCTGTTTCAGATATTAATTTGATTTGATTTTATATGTGTATATAGGCCAGCTGCAACAGCAGCTAACTCCAGGGAGATAGTTTATTTGTAATGAGGTTTTACAGCCCAGTAAACCCAATAGGGTCATGTTGAGCATGGTCAGTTTACCTAACCCCACCTTTACTGGGCAGGCTTAGTCCTCTAAGCATTTAACCAGTACATGTATTGTGCACATTTTTTTGCCAGAAACTGACAACTGCCCTTCTTGAATCAGTGCAAGGGAAAAAATGACCATAGAAAATAATTCATGATCAAATCTCCACGAAAGAATATTGCCAACCCAGCGGGGATTGAACCCACAACCTCCTGATCACCAGTCGTACATGCATCCACCTGAGCCACTGAGGCTGGCTCTCTAATTTGATTGTAACTGAAGGGGTTGCCTACTCCTATCATATATGTACCGTAAAGTTCAACCATAAACCTTTAATACACTTTGAGAAAATGATTTTCAAAGATTTTCCCCATACAGATGTATGGAGAAACATATTTGACCTGGTCATAAAATCAAAGGTCAACCTGCGACCATCATCTGAACAAACTTGGTAGAACTGACTCAGATGGTCAAAAGTAAACCTGGGGATCATCGTCTCAATGAACTTGGTAGAACTGACTTTGATGCTATATACCAATATTCAGTCTAAAACTTTCTTGGTTCTTGAAATGATTTTAAGTGTTTTTCACCCACTTATGGGCATGGTGGCAATCTTGGTCAACTCAGCATTACCATTTGAACTCATCAACAGTAGGCTCCACATGGAATTTGGTGAAAAAAATGGCCAACTGGTTTTAGAGTTGTTGACAATATCACAAAAATATATGGCCCAGTGGTAGGGTCGAATACCCCGCATGGGATATTTTGACTGACTGAAGGATTTTACAATCATATATAAACTTCAAGCATTAGTCTTTGCTAAACTGAGAAAATAAACTTTTCAACTTTTTCCCCATACAGTGCCATAAAAATGTCCACCTAAAACTATGTTGTAGCTAATTTGGTAGACCTGACATTCCCATTGCTATATGCATATGCAAGTATTCAGCACCAAAGCATTTTTGATTTTGGTGAAGATTTCTTTTTACCATATATATTCATCTTGATTGATGAACCACAACCATTATAGCAATTTTTCAGTACCCTCAGCCCAGTGGCTTCTGAGAAGAAGTAGACAGATGGTCAGGTGGACTGAAAAGATCACTGTAGCTTCCCCCACACCCCGAGAGTCTTCAGCTCAGGGGAGCTTAGATATCCATACCATACTTTTAGTTTTGAAAAAAAAAAAAAAAAAAATAGTAAGAGTGTTTTCAGAGAAAACAGATGTCCCCTAACCATGAATTTTCAGTTTTTCTACTGCTGTGACCTTGAAAACTAGGTCAAGGTCACCAAAATCTAATCAGTTCATTGCTATGTCCCAATTATATTTCCATGAAAATTTGTTAACAATCCAACCACTGATCACTGAACAGACAGGAAACTGTCATGCCAATGGGATCCACACCAAAGTCAATATGTCACCCTCCCCATAGGTTGGGGGACATAAAATCTTATCTGGAGCTATACAGTCTTGCAAATCTAATAAAGACCCATTTCTCAAAAAACCTGGCTCATTTCAAAGAAAGTAGGTCTACAGATGATTATATTACCGTATTTACCCTAAATATTGGGACACCTTAACATACTTGCCCTAAAATTTGAAAAAAGTCCATTTTACCACCTGCTGATGTGTCTAAAATAGTGCTGGATGGGTGGCAAACAATGTACACCCTGATCAGATGCTGCATTCTCTGGCATCTGATCTGGGTCTATACAGTTTGCACAGGTCTGTCTGTTCCAATACTTAGCGTTATTATTGTATTACATGTGGGACTTTATCCTGAGACTATCTGGACTGAGAATAAACAACCAACAACAAAACTAGTGAATTTGTTTTATTCCGACATACACTTCTGATTCATTTAATGAATTCACTCAGGTGTGCTACTTTTGGCCATCAATGACAGATTCATACAACTATTTGCTATGTATTCAGATGGATCGGTCTGAGCAAAGTACAGTCTAATAAATCTCAAATTACTGATAATTGCAAATTCTTTCTTGCTAAATATAGCTGAGCATGAAAATTGCTCTGCTAATAAATATGAAAATGCCAACTATTGTTGGCATTTTCATATTTATTAGCAGAGAAAATTTCCTGCTCAGCTGAGTTGAGCATGAAAAAAGTTTTATAACTTGGGGCCTGATGTAGCAGAACACATCTGGTTTGGGTCTACACTATTTGCCACTCACACAACTATTTTTAAACATAACAGGTAGTATGGTAAGGAGCTATGGTGTGAATATTTATGGTAAATACATTATGTACATGTATTAAGAATCAGTTTAATATGTACATAGGTTGGTAGCTATGAGACGGTGAAAAAAATCTACAGTAAACAGAATGAATCAAGATTATGCATTTAATGCCCATAGATATACCAGTGTAATGGCTCTTTATGCACATGTGAATAAATCCACAGAAGCCACATTTTCTAATGGTACCGTGAATCATTCTGCCACCTGTCTTTCACCACCAGTGAATTTCACAATACTGTACTAACCCTAAATATTCAAACACCTTAACCCTTAAAATGCCAAGAAAACCTGCATCTGAAAATGTTGTCTGTTTATGTCGTCTGCTGCATCTTCTCGCAAACTTTTCAAACATACTTTTTGCATATAGGCAAATCTGGGTCCACACTGTTTGCAACAATGACTTTTAAAGTAACTGGCAGCAAACAAAGCAGATGACAATTACTGTGTTTGGCACCTTAAGGTTAACTCCTTGCCATATTTCTCCTATAGTTTGAAAATCCATCTTACTTTGTGTTGATGCATCTAAAAAGCTGCTGGATGAGTGGGAAACAGTGTAGGCCCTAATCAGGGCCCAGTTGTTCAAAGCATCGTTAGCTTAACAAACTCGTTAGTGGTCAAAATGTTAGCTGTTCTAGTAAGTACAATATCTAATTCTCAGTGATTTTGCTGAAAAAAAAATGTGAGTAGCTTTTGCATTTGCAAAAGCTACTCACATTTTTTCAGCAAAAATATTAGTGTATATGCCATATTTAATGATCAAAGTTTTAACAATATGTTAACTAATGACATCATTCGTTTCGAACAACTGAACCCAGATCTTGCATTCTGTGACCAGACTTGAGTAAGTAATTCGCTCAGGCCTATCTGTGCAAATACTTAGGTAAATAAGGTATAAACAGTGTCAAGTGAGAAGTCAGCTTATAACATCTAAAATCCAGATCAGCACATACAAATAATCAATTTGGCCACGAGATCAATTAAGGCTATTCCAAAAATACTCATTATAATGCAGATAAACGGCAATGAGCTCAACCAGATTGTGCAAGCTGATTGGTATGCATATAATCTTATACAAGTCTCACTTGCTATTTATCATTTTGGTTTGATTTTACTGCCCAATCAAACAGTATTAAGGTCATGTTCTGTCTGACAGTTAACCTACTCACATTTTTACTAGGAGGCTTAGTCCATAAGTGGTTAACCAGTACTTTTGCCAGAACTGACAGTTGCCCTTCTTGAATCAGTGGAAGGGGGAGAATGATCGTAGAAATATTTCATGATCAAACTCCACAAAAAGTCATGTAGCCAGGCTGGGATAAGAACTTGTGACTCCCGGATCTATTGTCAGATGCACTGTCAAATGCATTATAGAGCTTGGCAAGCTACTCTTAATCACAAGTTTTACATCCAAAATATAACAGTGTACTGAAAATTTTCCTGTTACAGTATATAAAATATCTTGTTTAATCAAGTTTGTTTAACCAAGATGCTTCAAAATAACTTCCAAATACTCTATACAAGACGCATACACAGATTATAATTTTCTTTCCAAGAAACCATGTTATGAATCAAGTGCTATCATGGTTTTTTGGGCAGAAGAAGATAGAGACTTATCAACAGCTTAATAAAAAACTATGGTAAACTGGACCGCGCCATGTGAAAATGTGTCTTCCGCCATATGCAGACAATGAAGGCCCAGATCAGACTGCACATCTGCGCAGTCTGATCAGGGCCTTCACTGTCTGCAAACAGACTCATCCGTTACTACAGAATGTATGAATAGAGCAAACGACCAGATGATACTTTGCAGATGCACAGGATGATCTGAATCCACACATTTTGCCCATACTCGAAGGCACTTTTTCTGCTTGACACTACCTATTTCATATTATCATTAACATATAAACTATATGCCCTGGTAATTCTAAAAAATACCTTAAGATGAATGGATACACTTTCAGGGATGGTAACTCCAATGTTTTGGCCCCTTTTCTGAAGGGGATTGGTGTACAGGAAAGCATACAGGAAGTCACAAAGTGGCCTCCCTTGTCAAAAATGGCAGAAAATCTACCAAGTGTATCCACTCACCTTAAACAAGCTAACAAATGCCCTATAACAGGTAACGGTGTAGCACGGCCTTGCAGCCATAGGGGCAGTGAAAGCTAGAGCCGACCCTGTCTTGTGCAAAGCATTTGAAAGGTGGGCCCCAATCCTCCCTTTTTGCTGCATTTAGCCTCCCCATTCACTGCTGGGTTATCAGTTCATGGGTCCAAGCCAGGCTTAAGCCCATAACCTCTAGCACTATCCTCAAATGCATAGCTACAGATAAGAGGGGGTATCCACATAATATTTTTCTTATTTCTCAATGAAAACATGTTGTGGGTACTCATTAGAAGTGCCTCACTGAGGTGCTTCTAATGAGTACCACAACATATGTTTTCATTGAGAAATAAGAAAGATATCAGCAGTTTTCGGATGAAAAAAGTACCTTATCTGTTGCTATGCAAATGCTCTAACTGCTTTACTATGGTGGTTCTCCTAAAGAAAACAATATAACAAAAATATCATTAAACTAAACAATGCATTCTTATAGACAGAAATGCAGACACAATTAGGTATTTCTGCAATAGTTTCATACAAACAAATGAGAATATAATGTACATTCATGTATATTACCATAATAACCCTGTATATTACCATAATAGCCCTAAGTATTGGGACAGACAGGCCTGAGCAAACAATGTACACCCAGATCAGATACCAAAGAACATTGTGTCTGATCAGGGTCTACACTATTTGCCATTCATCCAGCACTGTTGTAGACACATCAATAGGTAGTAAAATCAACTTTTGCTAATTTTAGGACAAGTATGGTAAGGAGTTAAGGTGTCCCAATACTAAGGTATATAAGGTATATTCATGTATATTATGCATCAAGCTGAACCCTAATACCTGAAGAAGCAACAAGTAATGACATAAATTATAACTAAAATTGACAAAACTAAATTTTATCCCCTCCAAGTTAAAAATTATCTTATATATGAGCAGCATAGACCAAGACAAGATTAACTTGTGCATCTCTGCAGCCAGACTGTCTGGATCCTGAAACCACCAGCATAAAGAGAGTGCAGAACTTGATCAGACCCAGCATGCTGATCCAGAACCATGAGCTACAAATGGCAAGATTCTTTTCACAAAGGCCTGTGCATAAAAGAAAATTAAACAAAAGTAGCCATCTGATATTTGTGCAAAGTTCAGTATTACAGTGGACACTTATCTCTGTCCAAGGGACTCTCTGAAATACGAGAAATCCATGCCTCGATGTATCAGATTTGCAACACTGAGGAAAATTAAACTGAACAACTACATTTCTCAAATGAATATGTAAATTGCCTCCTTAAGATGGAGATATATCGAAAATATGGTGGAAAAGGGGAGAAAATGCTCCTTAGGAGTAATTTCTTCTCTTTTGCACAATATTCTGTCACCTGTTCTTAGATTTCCATGTTAAAATAGGGACCAAGTTTTCACTTCGTGATAAGCGGTTATTCAAGATTAGCAAAGTCGAGATTACGAGAGTCAACTGTATTTTTTATAATCAATACCACTACAGCTCTAGGTAAAATGAGTATCCAGTTAAATGCTTTTTTTCTCTCCATAAAGATAAAAAAAAAAAAAATGTTGTGGGTACTCATTAGAAACACCTCAGGGACTGGGTACCCAGAACATACGAGCCTGGCCATGTGAAAATATCCCTTTGCATAGCCCGAACCTGAACAAAGGCCCAGATTAGAACATACCTCTGCAGAGCTGAATTAGGATTTTCACTGTCCACCTACTACAGTCATTATCATTTAAGGGATCTAGATACACCTTGTAACTTTTTTTTTTTTTTTGGCCATTTCTGCCAAGGGAGACAACTGTGATTTCCTCTTTACTTTACTGCATGATTAACCCTTTTGAAAAGGGTCTCCTCTGTAAAGAATTCGCTCCCAGGGGGAACAAAAATCTTTTTAGTGAAGACCCCTTTCAGAAGGGGACAAAACCATTTTGATTTATCTCCCCTGAAAGTATCAATTCCCCCTAATTATTGACAAGCACCAAAACATTAGGGATGGATATGTGGATAGATTTCGGCCTTTGCTTTTTTGCATCCATCTCGATGACCCCATTTCACATGGCATGGCTCAAGACATTTTCATAGTCGAAGAAATATATAGTTTTCATTGAAAAACTCCTTATATAGAGCTATACGAGCTATACATAGCATCTATGCAGTCTCATAGGGCTGTAAACATTTACTTATAGTCATGAGTCAGGGAACAGAGGGCATGATCAGACTGTACAGAGTTTCGGTTAAAACTTACACCGTTCATATACACATATGCTTAAAAAACCCCATCATGCTTACAGTCTTCAGAAATAAAGGCTACACTGACCTACACTACTCTTTATTTACACCTATTTTCAGGGGAAAATACCAAAAATATTGTAAAATGTCAGTCCTGTACTAGTTCTCAAATTCAGAAAATAACGCTTAGCACAATGGGTAAAATTTTCAGCAGACATTTTCTTATATTTTTCTTATTTATCCCAGAAAACAGGATTTGACATTTCATGCAAATTGTCTCATCAATCAGTTATCTGCTGAATTAGCCAAGAGAATGGTATAGGGTAAAAAGTTAACCCATTAACTCTTTCCCCGCTAGTGGCGACTTTTGTCATCTACTATATCTTTTGCAAACAGTTTGGACCCAGATCAGGCCCGACAAAATGTCGGCCCTGATTTGGATCCAAAACTATAGGACACTCTGACGGTATTCTTGAAAGATTTTTTTTTTGAAAAAGTTATATTTAAAAATAAATCCACAGATGACAAAAAAGCATGCAAAATAACGCAGTATGTAAAGAGTTGATCTTTAAAGCGCCAGTTACAACAGCAGCAGATGATTTTCTAAAATATTCTGTTTTTATATTTACAAGAATAAGGCCCGACATTTCATATGAACTGTCTGCTAGGCAGATGATCTGCACAAATATTATGCTCTATTTTCTTGGGAAAAACAAATTTTTAGAATGTCTGCTAATTATGCTATTTGCAAAAGCCTCTTATAATTGCCTTTGGCACAGAAAGTTATAAAATTTCCTGAGCTTGACACACAATATACATTATTTTGTTTGTTTGTTGTTTTTTTTTCCAGAAAATGGGCTCTGACACTTCATGCAAAATTAGGGAGACAATCTGCAAGAGTCAACACCTATTTTCCAGAAAAATTATCACCAATATGTCATCTGCTGACTTTGAGGTGGTGACAGTTAAGCAAGGGCTACTGCAGGTAATATTTGTTTGATATGATGCTGTTTGAAGTTTAGCATATATTTATTCATGCCATTTTGAATCTTTCCTATGCTGCTGAAACAGAACATTCTGATGTAAAAAAATTGGTTCCTTTACCAAGCACTGTAGCCAGTCCAAAATCGAATATTGTGTAAAACAATAACAGTCACTGCAGAATAGAGGTATCAATACACTTTCAGATGAGGAAATTTGTCCAATTATCCTGCCTGTCTTCTGAAATGGAGACTATGCTATGCTAGTAAAACCCTGCTCAGTCTCTGAGCAAATTCTAGTAGACCCCTTTTCAGAAGACCCCTTTAGAGTAGTAGACCCCTTTTCAGAAGGGGCCTGGTGTTTTAGGATGCAACAAGATGTCTAAAAAAGTTGTCTCCCTTGTAAAACAATAAGAAAATCTTATTGTATTGACCAAGAATATTTGGACATCATCACTCTTCACGAATATTTGTCTCAAGTTTTAAAGAGGTCCTTTATACTTCATGTGTCTACAAACTGCTGGAAAAGTGGCCTGATCAGCGGCCACATTCTGCTGCATCCAATCTTGGTCTACACTTGTTATTCTGGCCTGTCTAAATGCAGTATTTTTTTCTTATTTCTGTTATGGCGACATCTTTTTGTTTTGCACCACCTACTTGTGAAGTCCTGTTTTCATGCAAAACTAAGAAAAACCGTTACATAAAAGTGTGTTCAGGACAAGTGTGAACAGTAAAGATTCAGCTCAGCTAGAGAAGCTGCACTATATGCTAAGAGCCCTAGTTTTACACAGAGGCTTTATTAACACTTACCACGATGGGCAGATTCAGCAGACGACAAACTGATGATATTTTTCTTATTTTTCCCAGAAAATAGGATCTGACACTTTCTGCAAATTGTCTCCTCAGGAGACAATTTGCATGAAGTGTCAGATCCTATTTTCTAAGAAAGAAAAAAAAAAAAAAAAAAAAAAAAAATCACAATGTCGTCTGCTGAAATTTTACCCAGCATGCAGTATTGAGGAGTATCTGATGATAATTCTAGGACTATCTTCTCCAGTACTCGATGAAAACACAGGGTTTTGGGTCCTCAGAAGTGCCTCAGCAAGCCACTTCTAAAGAGTATCCCCAACAAGTTTTTATGGAGAAATACAAATACATGTATCCCAGAATTATCATCTAATACTCCTTAACAAGTCTTCTTTTTACATGAATATATAGTTACTTATATTTCTGTAGGCCGACAGGGAAGACCCTTATCAGAGTTCCAAGGATGCATAGACTGATATGGGTCTTCCTTGTTTGCCAATGCCCAGAGAGCACTTTTTTACGTGATTATACTTTAATTTAGCATTCTAAGATTGTAACCCATTGTAGTCTGGAGACCCCAAAAAGGGTAATTAGCAAACAGTGCAGACCAAGATCAGCTACCACAGAATGCAACGTCTGATCAGGGTCTCCACTGTTTCAGCCATTTTTTCTCTAGGAATATCTAAATCTCATAGCCTGACACACCTAACACTGAAATGTGGACTCTTTTAATACATGTATATAGTGTGGGGGAGTCTATTCAGTCTATATGTGTTAAAACAGCCTTTATACAAAATAAAACACATCTAACAAGTACACTACAACCTCTTTATAACACGGTTCATTATAACATGGTTTTGGATATAACACGGTTCAAAGATGGATCCCAAAAATGTATAGATTATATTGAAAAATGACCTAAATGGTCATTTTTCAATATAATCTATACATTTTTGTTTGGATATAACACGGTTGTTCAACTAACACGGCTTATGCTATGGACCCCAACAACAGTGTTATAAAGAGGTTGTTGTGTATACCATATATACCGTATTAAACCTAAATATTCTGACACCTTAACTCCTTACCTAACATGTCCTACAATTTGAACAGGTCCATTTGACTCCCTGCTCATGTGTCTAGAAATTGCTAGGTAAGTGGCAAACACTGTAGATCCCGCAGATGCCTTGTTCTGTGGCATCTAATCTGGATCTACAGTTTGCCCAAAAACTTAAGGTTATAACGGCAAACATATCAGTTAAAATAAATAAAAGCGCTTCTCCATAACATGCACAAGAAAAATTCAAATAAATATTATAAAATGTATCATACAATTAGGGTATGGCAGTTTTTGGTTATATACACGTATTATTAGACTACAGCCATACTCTAACAGCAGTTCATGTAAATATTTTCTAACATAAAACTCATTATAATGCATAATGAAATCTAAATATAAAGAAAACTAGGGCAGCAAAAATTAATCAGGCAACTTATGGAAAAAAATCAAACTAATCACATCTGCAACAGCATGAACCAGATCAGTCAATGCAGCTAATGCTGGGACTTTCATTTATTTATGTATTTATTTAATATTTGCTTTTTTTTTCTGATAAGAAAATAATACAAAAAAGATGAAGGTAAGATAAATATTACATTAAGAGGGTATCTAGATAAGTCATTTTTATTTCTCCATGAAAATCTATGGTACTGGCTAGCTCCAAATAAGGCAAGTTT
The DNA here is from genome assembly GCA_964016985.1 of Anodontia alba. NCBI lineage: Eukaryota > Metazoa > Mollusca > Bivalvia > Lucinida > Lucinidae > Anodontia > Anodontia alba. Next base: position 49,500,602 of record OZ024828.1, on the reverse strand, counting down.
TTCAACCGACAATTAGATATTTTTCTGAATTTTTCCATGAAAAAATATGTTGTAGTGCTCATTAGAAGCGCCTCAAGGAGGCACTTCTAATGAGTACCCACAACATATGTTTTTATGGAGAAATAAGAAAACTATTATGTAGTTACCCCTCTCATCTAGAGTTATGGTATGGACATTTGTTACAACTGCCTCCCTGAGGCTGTTCCGAAAAGTATCCATGAATTTTTGCAAAGAAAAATATCAGGAGGAAAAGCTGTGGAAAACTACAGATATTTTTCTTTTTCTCTGTAAAAACGTGAAGTTAATTACATATCCTGAGGTCATTCTAATGAGTACAGTAATAACCCTAAGTAATGGGACAGATAGGCCTTTGCAAAGTAGACCTAGATGAGACGCCACAAGATGCAGCATCTGATCATGTTCTACACTGTTTGCCATACATACTTTATTTTAAATACATCAACAGGTGGTAGAATGGACTATTTCAAATTTTAGGAGAAGTATGGTAAGTAGATAAGGTGTCCCAACACTTGGGGTAAATACGGTAATGACATAATGTATGTTTCAGTTGAGAAATATGAAAATATATTGTCTTACACTGTAGTGACCATAAATATATCCATTGACAGATCTATACAAATAGTGTAGACACACATTAAACTGTTAATAAAAGGAGCAGCCTGACTACAACATATAAACTTTCTGCTAGCACTTTTCAGATAAAACATCAGGTATAGTCAGAGAATCTTGTTCAAATGTTTGGATAAGTAATAAGGTATATACATAGCACCAGATCAAAAAAATTGTATTCTTTATGTATTTTGGGCAGGTGTGTGGAATTATCAAATTTTATTACTTGTCCATGGTTAATTTGTTTGTGTTGAGGTTTTACGGCCCAGTCAACCCAATGGGGTCATGTCGAGCGCGGTCAGTTTACCTAACCACACGTTTACTGGGCAGGCTTAGTCCTCTAAGCGGTTAACCAGTATGTCCATGGTTAAGTAAATGGTCAAAATCCACCTGTCCAAGCAAGATTTACCTGCCCAAAAATTGTCATTTTTTCTTACTTCACAAAGAAAACATGTTGCGAGTACTCATTAGAAGTGCCTCAATGAGGCACTTCTAATGAGTACCCACAACAAATGTTTTCTTTGAGAAATAAGAAAAATATATATCTTATAATCTGGATACTCTTCTTAGCTAGATCTATGAATTACTTGTCCCAGGACAAGTAAATTAAATTTTCTTACTTGTCCTCAGGGAAATGGGATAAGTTGGGCATGGTATTTCCACAGCTCTGAAATTTTTGGGTACTCATTAGAAGTGCTTTGGCAAGACAAACACTGACAATTTTTTGGTAGAAAAAGGCACTTTATCTGCTAATACTAACAGGCTCTAATATTCTATCAATAGTTTCCCAGACATGTATTCTTCTCAAGATAAAATTAACAATGTACTTGTGGTTATTTTTTTTTTTTTTTTTTTTTTGATTTGGGTTTTACGGCCCTTTCAAGAATATTTCACTTATATCGAGCCGATCGTTCATCGAAGGTGGGCGAAAACTGGAGAACCCGGAGAAAAACCACCTGACCATCCGTAAGCAGAACTTGGCTTTCCCACATATGACCCGAGCCAGGCTCGAACCACAGCGGTGAGAAACCTAATGGATTAAGTGTCAACTCTCTTATCCACTAGGCTACGGGGGCCCGTTGTACTTGTAGTTAAGGTGAAGCACAAAGATTGTTTCATGAATGTTCATAACCAGTATTTTGTGAATTCACTCTGTTTATGGCTATCTAAAGAATGAAAAGCCTTGGTTACCAACCCTGCATATCCATTATTCCTCAATCCTCGCAAGGTGCTTCTAATGAGTGTCCATGATATGTTCTTTTGTAGCAAGGTGCTTCAAATGAGTACCCAAAAAGTTTCCGTGGAGAAATAAAATAAGCCAGGGCCTGAGTATTTCATACAAGATTGTATGTGCGCCCAGTGAAGACTGATCAGCCTGCACATTCATAGCAGTCTGATCAGTCTTCACAGGGCACTCTGTGGGTAGCCAAGGATTCAAAGCCTTATCAGACAGACAGCTAAAACTGATCAGATTGCACAGATGCGCAGGGTGATCTAAGTCTTGGCTTGGCTGATATAATGCATTCTTGCAGGAAATTGAGGGTTGAGCGCAAGACTGTAGTAACTCATACATATTTTTGAAACCCTTGTTTAGGGGCAACTTTGACCCATTTGTAAACAATGCAAATTTAGGTGCCATTGCTCATGCGAGCAATGGCACCTAAATTTCCATTGTTTACAGAAAGAAATGTTGTAATCTTCATAACGCCTTTATGGTGAGGAGATTAAATATTGAGAAAAATGACCATCTGACTTGATACAGTCTTGCTATCAACCCTCGAAATGCTGTGTCCTGGCTCAAATAAAGTGTATCATTACTTCTTATTTTAAAAAAAGTTCTTTATCTGGAGCTCAGTTTATCTTCTGAATGCACAATATTTTCATAGAGAAGTTAAAATATTATTTTTGTGACTATCCATCTTACTGACAGCAATAAAATATTATAAACAGACTAGTCTGGGTTCTTACTGTTCAAACAATGCAATATTTGTAGCTTTCCTTGAGCAGGCTTCAGTCCATGTGTCTGTTAACTCAGGAAATGCCATGTTTACCAGCATCTAAACATGAATATATTTTCACACGCACATATATAAACCTAAATACACAGAGGCATCTTAACACTCAAATGCAATAAATTATCTCAGCAGACAACAATCAATCATGGTTGGCTAGGCGTTTTATTCACCATTCATCATCACAGAACGCTTGTCACGAAACTTAGCTCTTGCTTTTGTCCTGGCTTTGAAAGCTGCAGCATTGTACATTGTCTGCAATTATAGAAACAACCACATCTTAACCCTTTCAACTCTGTAGACCAGAAAAATGGATTTGCAAACAGTGTAGATCCAGATGAGAGGGATCGTAATGAGCCATCCCATCAGGATCTATCTGTCTGCCTTTTCTATTTTGTCAATATACTGTTTGGCATCTTGTTTTTGATTTTTTCTTTGTGACATCCCTTTTTGAAATAATGGATCCATCTAAATTCAAAGACGAAATAATCCATTTCAGAAAGTCAGGGGTGAAAGAGTTTATACAGAGCTCTAGATGAGGCACCTTTTCTTTTGATACAATTTTTTTTTTTTTTTTTCTTATTTCTCTGAGAAAACATACAGTCAACTCGTTATCTCGACCTTGCTTATCTCGAATAACAGCTTATCTCGAAGTGAAATTCCAGTTCCTATTTTAACATGGAAATCTAAGAACAGGTAACAAAATATTGTGGAAAAGAGGAGAAATTGCTCCTAAGGAGCAATTTCTCCTCTTTTCCACAATATTTTCAATATATCTCTAAGAGCAATTTCTCCTCTTTTCCACAATATTTTCAATATATCTCTAACTTCAGGAGTCAAATTACATATTCATTTGTTAAATGTGGTTGTTCGATTTATTGTTTTCCTCACTTCTGCAGCTCTGATATTTCGAGGTACGGATATCTCGAAGTGTTTCAGAGAGTCCCTTGGAATTCGAGATAATGAGAGTCGACTGTATATTAAATTGTCTTACCAAGGCACTTCTAATGGGTATCACAATGTAAGTTTCCATGGAGAAATAAGAAAACTAGGACTTATAGATATCCCTCTCATCTAAAGCCTGGTCCTTTAAATCCATCAATAATCACAGCAGTCAGGACACTTCTCCTGGCCACAACTCAACTGTATTAACTCTATATATAATCTAACCATACTGGTTGTATAAGTTGAAGACATCTAGTTTACTGCCTGCTTATGTGTCTAAATACTGCTGGATCAGAAGGAAACAGTGTAGACCCAGATCAGATGCACCTGTTCAACTATTAAAATACTGACAGCTTCAAAATTCCTATCACAGACTGTAACCGCATTCATGTTTTATTCAGTACAGGTCTGTGATCTCATCACTTAAGAAATATACAGTATAACTATCAACAATACAGAATAGCCTAGTTTTTCAAGCATATGTTCAACTATTAAAATAGTGACAGCTTCAAAATTCCTGGCAGCCTCATTCATGCTTTATTCTGTACAGGTCTGTGTTCTCATCAATTAAGAAATATAGTATAACTATCAACAATACAGAATCACCCTAATTTTTCAAGCAGATGCTCAAGTTTTCAAACACTGACAGCTTCAAAATTCCTATCAGAGATTGTGACCTCGTTCAAGTTTTATTCAGTACAGGTCTGTGATCTCATCACTTAAGGAATATATTATGACAATCAACAATACAGAATAGCCTAGGTTCCCAAGCTAATATTCAATTATCAAAATACTGACAGCTTCAAAATTCCTATCAGAGATTGTAACTTCGTTCATGTTTTATTCAGTACAGATCTGTGATCTCATCACTTAAGGAACATAGTATATCTATTAACATTACATTCTAAACAGCCTTTTGAAGAACAGCCTTGTTTTTCAAGCATATGTTCAATTATTAAAATACTGAGAGCTTCAAAATTCCTTTCAGAGAGTGTAACTTCTTTCACGTTTTATTCAGTACAGGTCTGTGATCTCATCACTTAAGGAATATATTACGAATATCAACAATACAGACTAGACTAGTTTTTCAAGCATCTGTTCAATTATTAAAATACTAACAGCTTCAAAATTTCTATCAGAGATTGTAACTTTGTTCATGTTTTATTCAGTAGAGGTCTGTGATCTCATCACTTAAGGAATATATTATGAATATCAACAATACAGACTAGCCTAGTGTTTCAAGCATCTGTTCAATTATTAAAATACTAACAGCTTCAAAATTTCTATCAGAGATTGTAACTTCGTTCATGTTTTATTCAGTACAGGTCTGTGATCTCATCACTTAAGGAATATATTATGACTATTTACAATACAGAACAGTCTAGATTTTCAAGCATATGTTCAATTATCAAAATACTGACAGCTTCAAAATTCCTATCGTTCAAGTTTTATTCATTACAGTTCTGTGATCTCATACTTAAGGAATATAGTATGACTATCAACAAAACAGAATAGCCTAGTTTTTCAAGCCTATGTTCAATTATTAAATTACTGTCCAAGCATATGTTCAATTATTAAATTACTGTCAGCTTCGAATTACTATCAAAGACTGTAACTTCGTTCATGTACAGGTCTGTGATCTCATCACTTAAGGAATATATTATGACTATCAATATTACAGAATAGCCTAATTTTTCAAACATATGTTCAATTATCAAAATACTGCTTGGCAGATGATTCACCTGAAATGTCAAGACTTTATTCTTCGAAAAAAAAAAAAACAAAAGGCCCAAGGGCCACAATTCGCTCACCTGCCAATCATGCTAATGGAGAATTGTTAGAAATTGATGATGGAAAAAAGAAATGAAAGCATGAAAGGTAATTCCCTAGCGCTTCATGCCAAATTTGGTCCTAAGGAGAAGTTTTTTTTGTGTAGTCTATTTTTAGCCATGGGTTCAGCTGATTTGGAGAAGATTTTTGCTTAAAGTCTATTTTTAGCCATGGCAGCCATTCTGAGCTATGGATTTGCATAAAAAACACTTAACTTGTTGTTCCCTTTTGCCAGCATGTTAAATATGAAATACGGACCCAAAGGGCCCAGTGGTATTACAGAAGGTTCTATCTGAAAGCATGGTCTTATTCCAAATGTATATGGCTTAGGCGAGGAGCATACATGCCCCTGAACATGTTTTTCATAAAAATTTGTATATTTGATCATTCCTCACAACTTGCATTTTTGCCCAAGTCCATAGCCTGCAGTCGGGACATTTGTAACCCCAAGTATGATGATCATAGTTTCCTCAGTTTTTATGCAAAATTTGGTATGAATTCCTTCAGTGGTTGTGGAAGAGAGGATCGTTTTGCTTGTCAAAATATCTGCAACGGTTAGTCACTAATTGAAATTTTTCAATTTTCCCCATTATGAGTACATGGAAAGTGAAAGTAGGTCAAAGCAACTTAACCGATAAGCTAGTTTTCATAAATAAAAGGAACATTTCTATAAAGTTTTGGTCAAAATGTCTTCAACTGTTTGGCAGTAAAAGCCATTTTTCGGTTTTCTCCATTAAAAGTAAAAGGAAACTTTAAGTTGCCATAGCAACCAAACTAATAGGTTGATTTTCATAAAAAAAAACACGATTTTCAATAAAAAAAACAAAACCTTTCATTCCCGAAGCCCAAGGATGCTACATGTAAAATTTGAGCCCAATCGGCCCAGTGGTTCCAGAGAAGAAGATTTTTGAAGGTATTTTTAGTTATTTTTCTGCATTTTGGTTATCATGGCAACCAATAATGATAAGCAGTGGCATAAAAGCATATGGCTATTAGAAGAATATTAAAAGAAACATTTTTAAAAAAGTTTGGTCAAAATATCTTCAACTGTTTGGCAGTAAATGCCATTTTTCAGTTTTCTCCAAGTCAATGGAAACTAAGTTGCCATAGCAACCAAACTAATAGGCCGATTTTCATAAAAAACATAAAATTTCATTCCCTAAGCCCAAGGACGCTACATATAAAATTTGAGCCCAATCAGCCCAGTGGTTCAGACAAAGAAGATTTTTGAATGTATTTTTAGTTATTTTTTGCATTTTGGTTGCCATGGCAACCAATATAAAAATAAGCAGTGGCATAAAAGCATATGGCTATTAGAAGAATATTAATAGGAACATTTGTATAAGAGTTTGGTCAAACTAACTACAACTGTTTGGCAATTAATGCAATTTTTCCATTTCCCCATTATAAGTCAACAGAAACATACGGTTGCCATAGCAACCAAACTAAAAAGCCGATTTTCATAAAAAACATAAAATTTTGTTCCCCCAGCCCAAGCATGCTACAGATAAAATTTGAGCCCAATCGGCCCAGTGGCTTCAGAGGAGATGTCGTTTGAAAGTGTGGACGACGGACGGACGGAAGACGGATGGACGGACGACGGAGCCTTGGTATACTAATACCTCACGAGCCTTCGGCTCAGGTGAGCTAATAAATAAATAAAAGTAAAATTGTTTTCTGCTGCAGTTGTGATTGGTGCTTTAAGGGTTAATCCTTTATCAGTCACCAGGTAGATGAAAGAAAAAAATGACACCTATTTAGTGCTCTGAAATAGCCACAAGGCAAAACACTGATGACAACTTTGGTATCACAGAATGTGTAAATTGGCGAGGGTACGGTCATGGCAAACGATTTTTTTTGACTACTGAGTTCCGCGGAAAATGGGCAAAACTTTTAAAATTGGGGTAAAAAACTGCACAAAAAAAAAAGGTGCCACAGACCAGCCGCATTATAACTGTTTCCACTTTATAAGGGACTAAGTTATAACAGCATTCAAGTGTATTATGAATAGCAACAATACAAAATAGCCTAGTTTTTCACGCATATGTTCAATTTTTAAAATAGTGACAGCTTTAAAATTCCTATCAGAGATTGTAACCTCTTTCATGTTTTATTCAGTACAGGTCTGTGATCTCATCACTTAAGGAATATATAACTAGAGCTGGTGTTTGTAAAACACTATGCCCCCAACTGCCTGACTCTAACACTGCTTGACTCCAACACTGCTTGCCCATGACGGTAACAACAGTACAAATATATGAGATTTCAATGTTATTTTATCAAAGGGAAATAACTCTAAAATAGGAGATAATTGGGATAAGAAAAAAATACGGGTCACCTATTTTTTCATGAGGAATCAAAATATGAAATTTCAAAACATTAGCATACAAGGTTCTAAACTTATGCTATACACAATAAAGCAACGACATTAAATGGCCAGAAATTGCGAAGGGCCATAACTCCAACATTTCATTTAATTGGTTCAAAATTCAATCAGGTGATCTCCTCCTCAATCCCAATCAGTATACAAAATATCATGGCTCTGGCTTAAATACTTTTTGAGACATCTTGCTGACAAGGTCAAAATGCCTAGAACTACAAAGGGCCATAACTACATCCATTTTTCATGGAATTCCCTAAAAAATAAATCAGCTAATCTCCACATCATCCCCAATCAGCATATAATATTTAAAGACCTAGTTTAAGTACTTTTCGAGACATCTTGCTGACAAGGTCAAAATGCACAGAACTGCAAAGGGCCATAACTTTATCAATATTTTCACAGAATTCTCTCAAAATATAATCAGGTAATTTACACATCATTCCCACTTACTATATCAAATTTCAAGAACCCAGCTTAAAAACTTTTCCAAGATATCTTGCTCACAAGATTTAATTCTGATTTTTTTCAAAGGGGCATCTCTAAACAAACATGCTAGACAAGAAAAAAAAAAATACGGATCAGCTATTTTTTCATTGGGAACCCAAATATAAAATTTCAAAACCCTAGCATGCAGGGTTCTTAAGATATGGCATGCACAAAAAAGCTTGACGAACGGACAAACAGACGGATGGACAAATGAAGGCAAAATAATATGCCCCATCAATTTCATTCGAAACTGGGGGCATGACCAGGTCATCTATTCATTGCTACCAATCTATTCATCAAGTTTCAAGGCTCCAGCTTCAATAGTTTTTTAGATATTTTGCTGACAAGGGAATCATGCCCAAATTTACAAAGGGCCATTACTTACGAAATATTTTTCAGAATTTACAGAAAAGTTAATCAGGTCATCTACTCATCATTACCAATCAATTAACCAAGTTTCAAGTCTCTAGCTCTAACAGTTTTTGAGATATTTTGCTGACAAGATAAACATGCCCAAAATAACAAAGGGCCATAACTCAAAAAGTATTTTTCAAAATTTATTCAAAAGTTAATCAGGTCGTCTATTCATCATTACAAATCCATTCACCATATTTCATGGCTCTAGCTCTAACAGTTTTTGAGATATTTTGCTGACAAGGTAAAAATGCCCAAAATTACAAAGGGCCAAAACTCAAGAAGTATTTTTTCAAAATTTCTTCAAAAGTTAATCAGGATGTCTACTCATCACTAACAGTCTATTCATCAAATTTTAAGGCTCTAGCTCCAACAGTTTTTGAGATATTTTGCTGACAAAGTAAAAATGCCCCAAATTACAAAGGACCATAACTCATGAAGTATTTTTCAGAATTTCTTCAAAAGTTAATCAGGTCATCTACTCATCACTACAAATCCATTTACTAAGTTTCAAGGCTCTAACTCTAACAGTTTTTGAGATATTTTGCTGACAAGGTAAAACATGCCCAAAATTACAAAGGGTCGTAACTCAAGAAGTATTTTTCAAAATTTCTTCAAAAGTTAATCAGGTTGTCTACTCATCACTACCAATCTATTCATCATGTTTCAAGGCTCTAGTTCCAACGGCTTTTGAGATATTTTGCTGACAAGGTAAAATTGCCCAAAATTACAAAGGGCCATAACTCATGAAGTATTTTTCAGATTTTCTTCAGAAGTTAATCAGGTCATTTACTCGTCACTACAAATCCATTTACAAAGTTTGAAGGCTCTAGCTCTAACAGTTTTTGAGATATTTTGCTGACAAGGTAAAAATGCCTAAAATTACAAAGGGGCATAACTCAAGAAGTATATTTCAAAATTTCTTCAAAAGTTAATCAGGTTTTCTACTCATCAGTACCAGTCTATTCATCAAGTTTCAAGGCTCTAGCATCAATAGTTTTTTAGGTATTTTGCTGACAAATTAAAAATGCCCAAAATTACAAAGGGCCATAACTCATGGAGTATTTTTCAGAATTTCTTCAGAAGTTAATCAGGTCATTTACTCATAACTACAAATCGATTTACTAAGTTTCAAGGCTCAAGCTCTAATGGTTTTTGAGATATTTTGCTGACAAGGTAAAAATGCCCAAAATTACAAAGGGCCATAACTCAAGAAGTATTTTTCAAAATTTCTTCAGAAGTTAATCAGGTTGTCTACTCATCAGTACCAGTCTATTCATTAAGTTTCAAGGCTCTAGCTACAACAGTTTTTGAGATATTTTGCTGACAAGGTAAAAATGCTCAAAATTATAAAGGGCCATAACTCATGAAGTATTTTTCAGAATTTCTTCAGAAGTTAATCAGGTTGTCTACTCATCAGTACCAGTCTATTCATTAAGTTTCAAGGCTCTAGCTACAACAGTTTTTGAGATATTTTGCTGACAAGGTAAAAATGCTCAAAATTATAAAGGGCCATAACTCATGAAGTATTTTTCAGAATTTCTTCAAAAGTTAATCAGGTCATCTACTCATCACTACAAATCCATTTACTAAGTTTCAAGGCTCTAGCTCTAACAGTTTTTTTTTAGATATTTTGCTGACAAGGTAAAAATGCCCAAAATTACAAAGGGCCATAACTCAATAAGTATTTTTCAAATTTTCTTCAAAAGTTAATCAGGTTGTCTACTCATCACTACCAGTCTATTCATCAAGTTTCAAGGCTCTAGCTTCAATAGTTTCTGAGATATTTTGCTGACAAGATTGTGTCCATATTTTTTCAAATGGCCATAACTCAGAAAAGGGGCATAATCCTGTCAAGAAAAAAAACAAGAGGCCCACGGGCCACGATTCGCTCACCTGAGTGACATAGCCACTGCAGACATGCAGATGTTATGCAACATTTATCCAATCCTATCATCACAACTAATGAAAATATCATCATTTGAACAATTCTTAGTTTTGAAGACGAATATACGGGCCTGACAGTCAATGGAGCATGATCATTTGAATAAACTATCAATCACATTTCAACAGAAGGATCAATGTGAAATTTGGTGGAAATTGGCTAAGTGGTTTCTGAAGAATCGTGACTTTATACATGTAAACAGCACAGTGGCAGGGAAATATTATAAATATAAACCAGATGATGGCCATCTTAGATTTCCAATCAGAAAATTTTTACTACTGTTGATCTACAAGTCACTTCGATACTTTCAACATAAATGTATATGGCCCACACAAATAGGGAAGCACATTTGACCTTGGAGGCAAAAAGGTCAAATGTCAACATAGAACCATCATTTGAGCAATTTTGATAGATCTCCTGTCCCCCGTTGCAAAGATTAGGACCCAGGGCTTATTTGGTTATGGACAAGAAGATTTTTAAAGGTTTTTACCATATATGGGCATGGCAGCCATTTTGATCAATGGACCATACCCATTTTAGCAATCTTTCATTCTCCTGCCCATGGAGGCTCTGCATAAAATTTGAGCAACACTGGCCCGGAGGCTTCAGAGGAAAAGCCATTTGAAATTATCAACATTTTGTCCATACAAATGTATGGGGCCCATACAAATGCAAACAGAAGCAAACTTGACCTCGCCGTAAAAAGGTTAAATGTCAATGTATGACAATTATTTTAGCAACTTTGGTAGACCGCCCGTTCCAGATGATATATGCAAAGATTCAGCCACAAGCCATCCTCGGTTTTGGAGAATAAGATTTTAAATGTTTTTCCCCATGCAAATGCATAAGGAAGCAACTTGACCTTGCCGTAAAAGATCAAATGTCAATGTATGACCATTATTTTAGCAACTTTGGTAGACCCCCTGTCCCCGATGATTTATGCAAACATTCAGCCCCAAAGCATCCTCGGTTCTAGAGAAGAAGATTTATAAAGGTTTTTACCATATATGGGCATGGCGCCCATCTTGGTCAACGAACCGTGACCATTTTAGCAATCTTTTGTTCCCCCTACCTAAGGAGGCTCCATATGAAATTTGAGCAAAATTGGCCCAGGGGCTCCAGAAGAGAAGTTGTTTGAAATTCTGAACACTTTTTCCCATACAAATGCATAAGGAAGCAAAATTGACCCTAACGTAAAAAGGTCAAATGTCAATGCACGACCATTATTTTAGCAATTTTGGTAGCTCTCCTGTTCCCGAAGTATATGTAAAGATTCAGTCATAAGGCATGCTAGGTTTTGGAGAAGAAGATTTTTAAAGGTTTTTCCCATACAAATGCACAGGGAAGCAAACTTGACCTTGCTGTAAAAAGATCAAATGTCAACGTACGACAATTTTTTTAGCAATGTTGGTAGACCTCCCGTCCCCGATGATTCCTGCAAAGGTTCAGCCCCAAGGCATTCTCGGTTCTGGAGGAGAAGATTTTTAAAGGTTTTTACCATATATGGGCGTGGCGGCCATCTTGGTCAACGGACCGCGACCATTTTAGCAATTTTTCGTTCCCCCACCCTAAGGAGGCTCCATATGAAATCTGAGCAAAATTGGCCCAGAGGCTCCAGAGGAGAAGTTGTCTGAAATTCTGAACATTTTTCCCATACAAATGCATAAGGAAGCAAAATTGACCTTACCGTAAAAAGGTCAAATGTCAATGTACGACCATTATTTTAGCAATTTTGGTAGCTCTCCTTTTCCCAAAGATATATGCAAAGATTCAGCCATAAGGCATGCTCTGTTTTGGAGAAGAAGATTTTTGAAGGTTTTTCCCATACAAATGCATAGGGAAGCAAACTTGACCTTGCCGTAAAAAGGTCAAACGTCAACGTACGACAATTCTTTTAGCAATTTTGGTAGACCTCTCGTCCCCAATGATTCCTGCAAAGGTTCAGCCCCAAGGCATTCTCGGTTCTGGAGGAGAAGATTTTTAAAGGTTTTTACCATATATGGGCGTGGCGGCCATCTTGGTCAACGGACCGCGACCATTTTAGCAATTTTTTGTTCCCCCACCCTAAGGAGGCTCCACATGAAATTTGAGCAAAATTGGCTCAGCTGTTTTAGAGGAGAAGTCGTTTGAAAATGTTAACGGACGGACGGACGGACGGACGAACGACGGACGAAAAGTGATCACAATAGCTCATCCTGAGCAGAGCTCAGGTGAGCTAAAAACATGTGACAGCTATGAGGAATCCATATAAGAAATTTCAAAACAGTAGCATTCACGGTTCTAAAGTTATGCTATGCATCAAAAAGCATGACGAACGGACGGACAGACGGACGAACAACCCAGAAGCAATATGCCCCTCCAACTTCTTTGAAGTTGAGGGCATAATGACTAACAACAATAGAGAACAGCCTAGTTTTTCAAGCATATGTTCAATTATCAAAATAGTGACAGCTTTAAAATTCCTATCAGAGATTGTAACCTCATTCAAGTTTTATTCAGTACAGGTCTGTGATCTCATCACTTAAGGAATATAGTATATCTATCAACAATTGAGAACAGCCTTCTTTTTCATGCATATGTTCAATTATTAAAATACTGACAGCTTCAAAATTCCTATCAGAGATTGTAACCTCGTTCAAGTTTTATTCAGTACAGGTCTGTGATCTCATCACTTAAGGAATATATTATGAATATTTACAATACAGAATAGCCTAGTTGTTCATGCATATGGTCAATTATTAAATAACTGACAGCTTTAAAATTCCTATCAGAGATTGTAACCTCATTCATGTTTTATTCAGTACAGGTCTGTGATCTCATCACTTCAGGAATATAGTATACCTATCAACAATAGTGAACAGCCTTGTTTTTCATGCATATGTTCAATTAAAATACTGACAGCTTCAAAATTCCTATCAGAGATTGTAACCTCATTCAAGTTTTATTCAGTACAGGTCTGTGATCTCATCACTTAAGGAATATATTATGAATATTTACAATACAGAACAGCCTAGTTTTTCATGCATATGTTCAATTATTAAATTACTGACAGCTTTAAAATTCCTATCAGAGATTGTAACCTCGTTCATGTTTTATTCAGTACAGGTCTGTGATCTCATCACTTAAGGAATATAGTATACCTATCAACAATAAAGAACAGCCTTGTTTGTCATGCATATGTTCAATTATTAAAATACTGACAGCTTCAAAATTCCTATCAGAGATTGTAACCTCATTCAAGTTTTATTCAGTACAGGTCTGTGATCTCATCACTTAAGGAATATATTATGAATATTTACTATACAGAACAGCCTAGTTTTTCATGCATATGTTCAATTATTAAATTACTGACAGCTTTAAAATTCCTATCAGAGATTGTAACCTCGTTCATGTTTTATTCAGTACAGGTCTGTGATCTCATCACTTAAGGAATATAGTATACCTATCAACAATAGAGAATAGCCTTGTTTGTTAAGCCAGGGCCTGTAACGCTCACCTGAGCAACATAGCACTTTGAGAGCCTGATCAAGAACTGATCAAGGCAAACATTCTGATCAAAGTTCAAAATGATTATAACAAAGTTTTCTGCTGATTTGGCCCGGTGACCTAGTTTTTGATACTAAGTGACCCAGTTTCGAACTTGACCTAGAACTCATCAAGACAAACATTTTGTGCAAGATTCATGATGATTGCTTGAAAAATGTGACCGCTAGAGTGATAACGAGATTTTACGCTGATTTGGCCAGGTGACCTAGTTTTTGACCCCAGGTGTTCCAGTTTCGAACTTGACCTAGAAATCATCAAGACAAACATTTTGAGCAAGATTCATGATAATTGCTTCAAAAATGTGACCGCAAGAGTGTTAACAAGGTTTCCTGCTGGTTTGGCCTGGTGACCTAGTTTTTGACAGCACATGACCCAGTTTCGAACATGACCCAGAAATCATCAAGACAAACATTTTGAGCAAGATTCATGATAATTGCTTCAAAAATGTGACCGCAAGAGTGTTAACAAGGTTTTCTGCTGGTTTGGCCTGGTGACCTAGTTTTTGACACCACGTGACCCAGTTTCGAACATGACCTAGAAATCATCAAGACAAACATTTTGAGCAAGATTCATGATTATTGCTTCAAAAATGTGACCGCTAGAGTGTTAACAAGGTTTTCTGCTGATTTGGCCCGGTGACCTAGTTTTTGACTACAAGTGACCCAGTTTCGAACTCGACCTATAAATCATCAAGACAAACATTTTGAGCAAGATTCATGATGATTGCTTCAAAAATGTGACCGCTAGAGTGTTAACAAGGTTTTCTGCTGATCTGGCCAGGTGACCTAGGTTTTGACCCCAAGTGACCCAGTTTCGAACTTGACCTAGAAATCATCAAGACAAACATATTGAGCAAGATTCATGATGATTGCTTCAAAAATGTGACTGCTAGAGTGTTAACAAGGTTTTCTGCTGATCTGGCCAGGTGACCTAGTTTTTGACCCCAGGTGACCCAGTTTCGAACTGACCTAGAAATCATCAAGACAAATATATTGAGCAAGATTCATGATGATTGCTTCAAAAATGTGACCGCTAGTGTTAACAAGGTTTTCTGCTGATCTGGCCTGGTGACCTAGTTTTTGACCCCAAGTGACCCAGTTTCGACCTTGACCTAGATTTAATAGAGGCAAACATTTTGAGCAAGTTTCATCAAGATTGGATCAAAACTATGACCTGTAGAGTGTTAACAAGTTTTTCCTTTGAGTTGACCTGGTGACCTAGTTTTTGACCCCAAGTAACCCAGTATCGAACTTGACCTAGATTTCATAGAGGCAAACATTCTGACCAAGTTTCATCAAGATTGGGTCAAAACTGTGACCTCTAGAGTGTTAACAAACTAATTGTTGACGACGAACGACGGACATAGGGTGATGACAATAGCTCACCCTGAGCTTTTGCTCAGGTGGGCTAAAAATCCACTTGCCCACTAGGCAAGTAAAATTTTTTTTCACTTGCCCAGCTCAAATTCCTACTTGCCCAGGATTTGTGCGGCTCAAATTCCTATATGCCCAAGATTTGCAAACAGAAATAGAAGTCCCACTTTTAACATTGCGTTAACAAGTCTATGAAAGCAATACTCTTGTAAATCCCAGATAATATACAGAAAAGCGAGGTTTTAAACGGCATATATAAGTTTACTCTTTTTTTTTGCTCAAAAACATAGATAATGGGCACTCAATGAGGCAGTTTCAGACCCACAATCTAAGTTTGCAGTGGAAATAAGAAAAGTATCATAATTTCACATCAGAAAATACCAAAGGGATGCAAAGAGAGCATGTTGAAAAAGAATTTTATTTGTATTTACTTGAAGCTTTGAATAAATACTCATGTGTTTGTAAAAAAAAAAAAAATCTTAAGGTAAATGTATACACCTGCAAGGAAATTAACTTGATTGAAGAACTGCCTACAAACTACATTGTATAAGGACAATTCATAATTAAAAGACTTCATTGTTTTATCAAAGAAGCAATTTTGATAATGGTGTATTCATTTATCCCAAGAACAGAGTACAACCTCCAAGAAATTGGAAAGAACTGAATATTATTCTGTGTGGTATTGTATATCAATGCTCATCAAGTCTTTCTGGTTTTAGGAGCACATACGTCATCAAGCACTAGTGAGTTGTGTAAGACATCAGTGTTCATTTTTTGTTTTTCATCCTAACACGTTATCAGTAATATCAACAGAGAATAAATTTTTCATAAATGACTTTGACACACAGTATTTTTAGTCTTTTTAGTCTTACAAATTCATTATTATTTGATGAACACTAAGTAAATCCAGATTTCGAGAGGGAAATAACAAAGGTTTTGCAAACAGGCGAGATAGTAATGGTATCACGTTTTTTTGTTTTTGTTTTTCCGAACAAAAAACTATTTCTTACCTGTGTTTTTATATTGTGTCATTTTGTACTTTCGTTTTCATAGCCAAACACGTCGTAAGCAACGACTTATTTCATTGGTGTATGCCCAGTTGCATAGCCAATGAATACGAGAATATCAAAAACCAATAATTGCCGACCTTACTTGGTTCATACTACACAGAAGCAAAACCATGTTTAGCATACAATTATTGATCAGCTGTTACGACGGAAGATTAAAGGCACGCGCGCCGGAAGGGAAACAACTGATCAATTGGATTAACGGTAGTGTGATAATGAAAACCGTTATACATGGGTTGTCTGCATTAATCAGGACAGCTGGGCAATTAATTATCAGTATTTATTGACATCTTTTGATCGGACTTTTTTACTGTAAATACTCGCACTTTTAACTGTCCTTGCGATTTTTTGACACTTGCCCGACCGGGCGTCGTAAAGACGGAACAGACTTGCCGGCGGGATTTAGGACTTGTCCCGGGCGGCCGGGCAATGGATTTGTCAGGCCCTGGTTAAGCATATGTTCAATTATTAAAATACTGATAGCTTCAAAATTCTTTTCCAGGAGTGTAACTTCTTTCAAGTTTTATTCAGAACAGGTCTGTGATCTCATCACTTAAGAAATAAGGTACGACTATCAACAATACAGAATAGCAAATGAAATACTGAATTTTCAACCTTCCTATCAGATGAATATATCCAAAATACTGCTGGAAGGACCATGCAATTTCAGAACCAAAAGAAATTCAATTGAAGCGCTGTGGAAAGACAAAGATATATTTACCCTTTCCCACTTTGTAGGTTTATTTGTTGCCACAGATCCAACAAGCACTGGTTCTCCGAGTTCAAACACATCTCGTACTAACACATTCCACTGAAAGAGACAACAGAATATACCCAAAACCAATTAACGTTTAGCATGGTGGTTAAATATTTCAGCAGATAACATTTTTAAATATTTTTTCTTAATTTACCCAGAAAATAGTTTATTTCATGCAAATTAGGAGTCAACTTGCATGAAATGTTAAAGCCTATTTTCTAGGAAAAATAAGAAAAATATCATCAGGGAAAAATAACAAAAATATCATCAGTTTGTCGTCTGCTCAATAAGCCTAGACAGCAGTAAAGGTTTATCAATATCTTACATTTTTCCCTGAAAAAAAAAAAAAAGTCTTCCATTTCCTGCTATTAATCATTATTAATCATTTCTAGGGAGACTTGATTTTAATTTGGAGTTTTATAGCCCAGTCAACACTATTAAGACCATGTTGAGCTAGTCAATTGACCTTCTCACACATTTCCTGAGCTGGCCTAGTCCTCTAAGCAGTTTACCAGTACTTTATGCACACATTTTTGCTAGTAAAACTGACAACCACCTTTCTCAAATCAGCCGAAGGGATAGAATGATTGTATAAATTATTTGCTAACCATTCTCCATGAAAATTATGTACCTGAGCTGAGATTTATGCATGTGACCCTTGGATCTGCATTCAGACATGCTATTCTCAGGGAATCCATTCACATGGAATGTATAGCCTTCCCTTCTGTGAAGAGTTATATATATTTTGAAATGTAGTCTTCTAATATTTTAAGTCAATGTATTAATTAAAGGGCCTACATGTATCTGCACCTTAAAGAACAGACACTATGGTCTTGAATTTAAAGATATTACATTTCTAGCATTCAGCATTTTGCTCTTCTGTATAGAGATGAATTATACTGAATTTTACAGTTTTTGTTAAATAACAGTGGCAATAGCATCTTTCCAGAAATAACCCAAAGTATTGGGACAGACAGGCCAGAGCAAACAGTATAGACCCAGATCAGACACCAAAGAACATGGCATCTGATTAGGGTCTACATTGTTTGCCACTTATCCAGCAATATTTTATTCATATCAGGTAGTAAAATGGACTTGTTCAAATTTTAGGGCAAGTATGGTAAGGAGCTATGGTGTCCCAATACTTAGGGTAAATATGGTATTTATCTTTTCTCCTGACCTATCACATATTACTATATCTTTTCTCTATTAAGGTAAATGGTACACTTCAGACAGAGCTTGCCAAGCTACAAGTTTTTGTCTCCCTTTGTAAAGGAAAACTACAGCACTTACCTGAATCTGAAGGAAAAAACAACAGGTTTTTACAGGTTCTAAAAGTTTTGCACACAGCCCTGTATAAATGACAATATGACAATTTTGTAATACTACCCACCTGTAGATGCTGATAGACACCTGAGCCAAGAGCTTGACAGAAGGCACTATATTGCATTTTCTTCACCCATGTGTAGATTTCTAGTGATTCTTGTGCAAACTTGATGGTCACTTCTGGTGCTTCCCCATCCTAAAAATAAATACACAATATAAAAACAAGAAATTTAAGGGGACTGGATACACTTGGTAGATTTTCTCCCATTTCTGCAAAGGTAGACAACATTTATGACTTCCTGTTTGTTTCGCTGCCTATCAAGCTCCTTCGGAAAAGGGGTCTTCTCTAAAAGAGAAGAATTTGCCTGCCCTTGGAAAGAAATTCTTTCCTTTCAGAGTAGTCCCCTTTTCAGAAGGTAGGCAAAATAAATTTTGACAGTTATCCTCCCCAGAAAGTGTCTATTCACCATGAAAACCTATGTTGTAGGTACTCATTAGACAGGGTGGCCACACATTTTTAGCAGTCAAATTCCCTGATTTTTCCCTGATTTGATTTGATTTTCCCTGATTAAAAACTTTAATATTATCGCAATGGCCCCTACTTTTAGAAGTCATATACTGATTCAAATGCTGTCAAGTGACATGTTTATACACAATGCTGTCACAATATTCTTAATCAAATGAAAATTTATCTAAAATATGATGTACATGTCCTAATTTACTTTCATGGTAGTTAAAATCGAAACTGGTAAAATATATGGCCTCCAACCTCCCCTTGTAGCCACACCTTCACCTCCAATATATTAAAACAGTAGGGTTTTTTTTTTTGTTCTTTTTTTTTTTTTTTTTTTTTGGTTACACGGTAGACTGTCTAAGGCCATTCTTAAAAATTGCTTGTTTGCAATTACCTATTCAGGTGTTCAAGGAATGGATAGACAGGTTGAGATTTTCTTTTTTCATGTGTTCAAGGGGTGGGTATGAAGACTAGAATTTTCAAATTGGGAGCAAGTCTTGATATCAACTGATTATGCAACAGTAATTAGCAATACACATACTCATATGTCAGTTTAAAGCAAATTTTGCTTTATACACATGTATTAGCTTTTTAATGATACAGCCATGAAGAAAGAAAACTTCTATTTCGGAATGAGAAAAAGAAAAAAACAGAATATACAGCAAACAAGTACTCCACCTAACAAGTACTCCACCTTTAAGTAAGATTAGATCTGCAGGTATTTTAAGCATATGGCAGAAAGAATCCACCAGTAGCCACATCTGAACAGCTATAAAATTTGAATAGTTTGACCTTACAAAGTTAAGATTTTTTGAAATTCCCTGATTTTTCCCTGATTTTCAGCAAAATTTCAAATTCCCTGATTTTTCCCTGCAGGGAATTTTTTTTCATCATTTTCAATGTTTTCCCTGTTTTCCAGAGTGCGTGGCCACCCTGATTAGAAGCATCCATCAAGATACTTTTAACCAGTATCATCATATATTCTCATAGAGAAGCACACAAGAAGCCCATGGGCTAGGATTTGCTCACCTGAGTAAAACCAACATTGCACATCTGCAGATGCCATGCAACATTCTTCCAGTATTGCCACAACAACTTGAACACAAATCTGACTGTGCCATACAAAGGTCAAAGGTCAGTCTAGGATCATCATTTGAACAAACTTGGTAGACCCTGAGTCCCCAATGCTATATACCAAGATTCAGCCACAAAGCCATCTTGGTTCTGGAGAAGATTCTTAAGTGTTATTTGGAGAAGATTCTTAAGTGTTATTTACCATATATGGGCATGGCGGCCATCTTGTTCAATACTACATAACCATTTGAACAAATTGTCAATATCCCTTCGACAGAAGGCCCCATGTGAAATCGGGTGAAAATCGGTCAAGTGGTTTCAGAGAAGAAGACGTTTAAAGATTACATGATTTTATACATTGTCTATTTGTTTGTGTTGAGGTTTTACGGCCCAGTCAACCTTTTTGGGTCATGTCGAGCGCAGTCAGTTTACCTAACCACACTTTTACTAGGCAGTCTAAGCGGTTAACCTACATTGTGCACATTCTTTGGCCAGAAACTGACAACTGCCCTTCTTGAATCAGCGGGCAGATAACCTCCAGGGGACAAAATTTTGATTGCAACTAAAAAGTTTTACTACTTTACACATACATTGTAAGTTTCAGCCATTAGTCTTTAATACATTTCGAGAAAATGATTTTTTCCACATTTTCCCCATACAAATGTATGTGGACACAAATTTGAGCTCGCCGTAAAAAGGTCAATGGGTCAACCTACTATCAGCATTTGAACAAACTTGGTAGACCTTTACTCCTTGATGCTATATACCAAGATTCAACCTCAAAGCTTTCTTGGATCTGGAGATGGTTCTTAATTCAGAGGTAATCCTAGAGTGTGATTTAGGAGAAAAAGTCTCCCTAAGCTGGCTGACTTCTCCTATCTTGAGCTGAGGAAGAAGTGAAAATGCATAGAATGTATAGGGAAATCCAAAAGTTTGACCAAAACTTCTTCCTGAAATCCTGAAATTGTCGCAAAACTTCTCCGAAAGCTCTAGAAGGGCCCCTGTTAATGTTTTTTTTACCATATATGGGCATGGCCGCTATCTTGTTCAATAGTGCAGAACTATTTGAACAAATTATCAATACCCTTTCGACAGAAGGCCCCATGTGAAATCGGTGAAAATCGGTCAAGTGGTTTCAGAGAAAAACGTTTAAAGATTACATGATTTTATACATGTATATAGCCCAGGGGCAAGGGCAGATAACCCCCACACCCCCAGCAAACAAAATTGTGATTGCAACTAAAAAGTTTTACCACTTTTATACATACATTGTAAGTTTCAGCCATAAGTCTTAAATACAGTTTGGGAAATGTTTATAAACATATTCTCCATACAAATGTATGAGGACGCAAATTTGACCTTGCCCTAAAAAGGTCAAAGGTCAACCTATGATCATTTTTGAACAAACTTAAGATATTGGGTCCCTGATGCTACACCAAGATTCAGTCCCAAAGCTTTCTTGGATCTGGAGAAGATTTTTGTTTTTACCGTAAAGGGGTATGGCCATGTTAACAGACTGTAACCATTTGTACAAATTTTCAATTCCCCTTTAACAATAGGCTCCACATGAAGTTTGAAGAAAATTGGCCCAGGGGTTTCAGAGGAGAAGTCCTTCAAAGGTGTGAACAGATGGATGGATGACAGATGGGAAGTGATCACAAAGCTAGATCGCACAGTTGATGGCACGCCATAGCAAATCCCCCCACTTTCACCATTAAGCAGACAGAAGTAAAAAATAATGCTGCTCTCGCACACCCTTACCACATAGGGAAGTCATGTAGCAAGTTTGGTTAAATTCCACTAAGTGGTTTAGGAGGAGATAGCATGATGGACAGACAGACGGATGGACAGACATAAAATAATGTTGCTCTCTCACACCCTTACTACCCAGGGAAGAAATTTTGCAAGTTTGGGTACATTCCTCCCAGTAGTTTAGGAAGACATAGTGTGACTGACAGATGGATGCTGGATGGATGGATGGATGGACGGAAATATAATGTTGCTCTTGCACACCCTTACTATGAGGGGAAATCATGTAGCAAGTTTGGTTAAATCCAGCCCAGTGGTTTACCATATTTCTTCTGATTTAACCCTTGTCCTGCTGAGCCCAGATATACCCTACCTTTGCAAACAGTGTAGATCCAGATCAGTTGGCTTCTGAAGTATGTGAACTTATAGCAACAATTTGAATCAAGTAATCTGATTGGCTGAAAATTAGAAACAGGTGTGGCATCTTAATTCAGCAGGATAAGGGTTAAGAGGGGGTTTTCCATTCCAAAACAATCTCAAAGACCTAGATCTGTTTTATAAGAGGGATCTTGATCTTTGGGATTGTTTTGGAAGAAAAAAACTCCACTTTATAGTTGAATTACACAAGATTGATTCATATATCTACGATAAAGTTGGAAGAATAACCTCATCTTATAACTGAATAAATACGGTAGGAGGATAGTCTTCTAACCAAACAGAAGAAATACAGTAGGAGATACTGTCATGGACAGACGGACGTATGGAGGATGGACAAATGGAAAAATAATGCTATCTCCTACTAAAATCTGATGGACAGACGGATGGATGCGTTCACAATATCCCCATCACTTTTTTAAACAAGAAATGTCAATAAGTAGTGCTTAGTAGATACCCTCTGCTCAGAAACCAAAATGTAACAGAGGGACAGATGACCTGAAAACCTAGATCTGGTCAACATCAATGCACATGCAAAACTTGGTTGAATTCCATGAATTTGTTCCCAAGATATTTAGGTGAAATGAAACTGACAATAACCAAGGGCCATAATTGTAATGTATATGTGCGAAAATTGACATGTAATAATCCCAACATAGTTATGGTCAACCTCAATTGACGCATATCAAGATACTGAGCGGAAACGAAATGCTGATGACAATCAAGGGCCATAACTCTGTTGTAAATTTGCAAAACTCGATGCGTAATAATCCCAAACTAGATCTCGTTACGGGAAAGGCATATGCAAACTTTTATCAAATTCCATCAATTTGTTCACAAGATACTGAGCAGAAACAAAATTTTGACAATAACCAAGGGCCATAACTGTGTTGTATAGTTGCAAAAATTCATGCGTAACATTCCCAACCCAGATCTGGTCAACATCAATGTATCCGCAAAATTTGGTGTAATTGTATCAATTCGTTCTCAAGATATAGAGTGGAAACGAAATTCTGATAAAAATCAAGGGCCATGCTGTTGTAAATAGCGAAAATTGACCCGTAACAATCCCAACATAGACTTGGTTCAGGTAAATGCATATGCAAAATTTGACCAAATTCCATCAATTTGTTATCAAGATATTGAGCGGAAATGAAATTCTGATGATAATCAAGGACTAGAACTGCATTGTAAATTTATGAAAATTAATGTGTAACAATCCCAACCTAGAACTGATTAAGGTCAATGCATATGCCAAATTTGATCAAATTACATCAATTTGTTCACAAGACCTTGTGCTGAAACAAAATTTTGACAATAACCCAGGGCCATAACTATGTTGTATATTTACAAAAATTGAGGCATAACAATCCCAACCTAGATCTGGTCAACATCAATGCATACGCAAAACTTATTCTAATTCCATCATTTCGTCCAGAAGATATTGAGTAGAAACCAAATTCTGACAATCTGTTTGTGTTGATGTTTTACTGCCCAGTCCAGTTTACCTAACCACATGTTTACTTGGCAGGCTTAGTCCTAAAGCGGTTAACAGAATTGTACACATTCTTTTGTCAGAAACTGACAATGCCCTTCTTGAAACAGCAGAAGGGAGAGAATAACTGTAAAAAATATTTCATGATCAATCTCCACTAAAGAATGTTGCCGACCCGGTGGAGGATCGAACCTACAACCTCCTGATCACCAGTTGGACGAGCATCCAACTGATGCGCATCCACAGAGGCCGGCAATTCTGACAATAATCAAGGGCCATAACTGTTGTAAATATGCAAAAAATTGACACGTAACAATCCCAACCTAGATGTTGTTAAGGTCAATGGATATGCAAAATTTGATCAAATTTCATAGATTTGGACACAAGATATTGAGTGGAAATGAAATTTTGACAGTAACTCAGGGCCATAACTGTGTTGCATGGCTGCGAAAATTGACATGCAACAATCCCAAACTAGACCTGGTCAACAGCATTGCATATGCAAAATTCGGTCTAATTCCATCAATTCCTTCTCAAGATATTGTGTGGAAACGGAATTCTGATGATAATCAAGGACCATAACTCTGTTGTAAATTTGCGAAAATTGATGCGTAACAATCCTATCCTAAATCTGGTTAAGGTCAATCCATACATAAAATTTGATTAAATTCTATAAATTTGTTCACAAGATATTCAGGGAAAGGAAATGTTGACAATAACCAAGGGCCATAACTCTTGTATATTTGCCGACATTGATGCGTAACAATCCCAATCTAGATCTGGTCAGTGTTAATGCATATGCAAAACTTGGTCTAATTGCATTAATTCGTTCTTAAGATATTGAGTGGAAATGAAGGCAGAATGACAGTATCATGGACAAGCTGAAAACAGGGTATATCCCCTCCTCCACCCTCCAATAGTATACTCCCCCTCCCCCCATACACACCCGCCATACTTTATATGCAGGGGAGGGGGGAGGGGGTATAAAATGCGTGGGGATAAATATTTATCTGGATACCCCTCCTATCTGATACCCTGGTTACCTGGCACAATATTGTTTAAAGTTTACAACAAGTAACAGTGAGGGAAGGTGTCTGAATAATTATGGTAGTTACAATTATGCCTGAGCTAACAGTGTAGTCCCAAATCATATGCTGCAGAATGCAATGTCTGATCAGGGTGTTGTGATTCAGCCAGTAGTACACTTTAACACATCCCATAGCTCTAGGTAAGATGGGGTATCAGGTAAATATGCATTTTTACTGCAGTCATACTAGAGTTCCAAACATTGCTTTTCTTCTTTTTGAATTATGGTTGTCCCAGAGATTGATCTTCCCATGATATGTAGGTCTGGGCCCAGTTGTTCAAAGCACCGTTAGCTTAACAAGCTTGTTAGTGGTCAAAATGTTAACTGTCCTAGTAAGTACAATATCTAATTCACAGGTATTTTGCTGAAAAAATGTGAGCAGCTTTTGCAAAACTGCTAAATGCAAAAGCTGCTCACATTTTTTCAGCAAAAACATTAGCATATATGCCATATTTAATGGTCAAAGTTTTAACAGTACATTAACTAATGACATCGTAAGTTTCGAACAACTGGGCCCAGGTACACAAAATGATACCACAGTGTTTCAGTCCCTATTAGGGTTTAATGTTTGTAGGTCATTTGGTTAATCAGAAATGGGGCTAAAAGCTAGTTAACGTAAATAAAGTCATTAGACTGTGAAATACAGGTTGGGATCATAATAAGATATTGCAGTGTTCGAGTATATATATTATGGAGGAAATGTATGCCAGGTTTGATAACTCTAGGTCATACATTTAATCAGAAATGGAGCTAAGCGTTAGCTTAGATGCAAAAATTGATAGTCGTTCAACTGTTAAAAACAAATCATGGTCACAAATGTTTGAGTCTATGTAAGGGAGATAGCACGTTATATGATTCGTGGATGTTAATCAGAAACGGAGCTAAACGCTTGGGTTGATATAATGTTGTTTTTTTTTTGTGTTGGGGTTTAACCACACGTCAACCCTTGTGGGTCATTTTTGCCCTCTCCCAGAAAAAGGGAGAAAAGAGATAGAAGAGATAGTAGGAGATGGAAGAGAGGGCCAGGGAAGAAAGAGGAACAAAAATGAAAGTGAAGAAACAGAAGAAATAAAAACATTCCCCCTCTACCCTTACCTGCCACAAGGATAGCAGGCCTTGCCCAACTGTAAGCCAATATCAGTCGGACGCCCCGGTGACATAAGCTACACAACACCTTCGCACCATCCCCGGTTGAAATAAAGACTTGCAAAGTTGTTAGGCCGTTAAAAATAGCTAATGGTCATAACTGATGTGGCACTGTTTGAGTACTTGATATGGAGAAAGTGTATGCCAGTTAAGATGATTATAGGGGTAGTAGTCATTCAGAAATGTAATTGAAATACTAGTGAGGTCGCAAATGTAGACAGATGAACAGACAGAAAATTTTACGCCTGTTATCGCACAGGCTTCCTTAACCCTACTCCTGCTGAAACCGGATATGTCCTGTCTTTGCAAACAGTGCAGATCCAGATCAGTTGGCTTCTGAAGAAGCCAACTGATCTGGATCTGCACTGTTTGCCATTATGTGAATTTATAGCAACAATCAGGATCAAGTAATTTGATTAGCTGAAAATTAGAAGTAGGCGTCGCATCTTAATTTATTCAGCAGGACAAGGGTTAAGCAGATGCGACAAAATAAAGAAAGTTTACCTGCAGTTTCAATGAGTGGAAACCCACTTTTTATTTACATACGGCTTAACCCTTTCAGCCCGTCAGAACAACAGCAATACCTAAGCAAACACTGTAGATCCAGATGAGCAGCTCAAAGAACCATCTCATCAGGATCTACACTGTTTGCCATTCTATGATTGATTTTTTACTAAACTACTATTTGCAGCAATGGATGTGTCCAAATTCAGAGACGGATGAGCCCATTTCAGAAACTCGGGGATGAAAGGGGTAAGGATCTTCTTGTGATGCACATCACATGACATAGTCATAAGTTTATCACACTAAACATTATTACCTGAACTGCACGTAAGATATCCCTAAAACTAGACTTTTGGTGTCTTCTGTCTCTCTTAGCTCTGTATTTGTGTGATTCAGTAGATAGCTGTTTGAGTTTATCACAGAGATCATCTATATTGTCAATTTCAAAGTCCTGAAGAACACAAAACATAAATATTGTTCTTATCTTACAGTATGGAACATTGAATATGCTTTCTTTAAAAAGTATCAGTTTGATTTTAACATTGTTTTAGTTACCTATACTGATATCAGTAATACTAAGCAATGTATTCCCTCTTCACCTTTTCAAAACATTCAAAGCAGATGTAAGGTTGTATGTGTTTAGTTCACTGCTATGATAAACTATCTTTCTGATTATTATGTCTACACCTTTTAAGATGACACGGCACAATATCCAGGGCCCAGTCGTTCAAAACTAATGATGTCATTAGTCATTATCGTTAAAACTTTGATCATTAAAACGGCAAATATGCTAATATTTTTGCTGAAAAAATGTGAGTAGCTTTTGCAAATCTGTGAATTAGATATTATACTTACTACAGCAGTTGACATTTTGACCACTAACAAGCTTGTTAAGCTAACAACGCTTTGAACAACTGGGCCAAGATATACAGGTCTGACTTGATGTTCACTGTTCACACATGCATATAGCTCTAGATAACGTTTACAACCCATTTTGATGCAGAAGAAAAATATCAATACTGTTTTCTAAATAAAAATGTGAAACAATAATAACCTACTCCATGAGGCAGGCAGATGGAAGTGGATAAAATTTGCCTATTAGCAATCCCAAACCAGATCTACACAATATCAAAGCATATATCCAGTTTTGTGAAAATCCATTAATATTTACTCAAGTTGTCCAGAAAGGAAAATATGGACATATGGATGCACAGACAGACAGACATGGATGACCAACACAAAACCATAATACTCCACCACTATCATGTGGTGGGGTGTAAAAAGATCTGAAAAATGGCAGGGTAGCTTGCAAAAATGACTGCCGTCTTCTCATACAAAGTTGTTCCAAACAATTCTACAGTTTGTGGATTTAACTTGTATCAGTTATTTTTTTTATTTTATGCCATTTTTTCATGTTCTGATTGTAGACTTACAGCAATTTTCATGGGCAAGTGGTTAATTTTGTATGAAAGATCTGTTACGTTACTTTATGATCAAGTGGTAAAATTTTGTACGCATTGTCTAGAAATGTGTACACAGGGCCTTTGAAGTTAATGAAAAAATATACTTTTTAACTGAAAGCAGTTATGAGAAATAACCTAAACAAGTTAAAACCTTCAGTTAAAGCAAAGTTAACTCTTACACTTTGGAAAGAAGGTAACTTTATAGTTGAATTTTTTACTTAACTAAGTTATAAATCTTCTCAAAATTTTAACCTTTAGAATTTATGCTCCTGACTTAAAAATTACACCATTCTACTCTTTGACCTTAGAGCCAAACCCAGGGGCATGCCCTGGCATACTACTCCAAAGAAAGAAAGCTGATCTCAAATAATATTGTTCTAAATAGAAAGATTTGTTAAGAATATGAAAAATTCAAATGAAAACATTTTTATCATTCGATTTCTAAATCTCTTTCTGCTGCAACCAGTGGGATGACCCTAAGATATCCCACTAAAGTATAGAGGTTCACCAAGACAATGACACATAACTGTTAAGATATGAATTATACAAAGCTCCAGAAAAGGTGCTTTTTTTTTTTCATCCTAAAGGTAGAGTCAAACCTGCTGAATTGGCCACCTCTTTAAGAGCGCTACCTGTGTAAAAGCGCCAGCCTTAAACATTCCCAATCAATTTCTAGAGCTATGAATTTGTTCTCTATAAGAGGGCCACTTTTTAATGAATGCCATCAGCCAGTAAATTTATTCCCAAAACACAAATTGTTCTTCGTATGACTGCACACATTACTTGTAAAAATTTAAATTTCCCATAATCATCGGATATTAACTTCAAATGTCAATAGAAGCTAATCATGTTTGTGCAAATGTGAAATTACAGGAATATATCCTGTCTGGTTTTATTTTGTCAACATCCTCTCGCCAACTCTCTTTGTGGCTCGCATAACGTCATGTGTAAAGAAAAGATTTTCTTTCTTTCTTTAAAATGTTTTTACGCATTCTGGGGGAAGGATTTTCATATTGATAAGTAATTTAGCAATCTCTGTCGATCAAAACTAATTTAGTAATGACAGTTCATAATCAGACATGGAAAGACCGCAACCTGAACGTTGGGACAAACTTCTTGCAGAACGAAACATTTCTTTTATTGCTAAAATGTTCTTTTAACTTCAAATCAGTGTAGATCAAATGTGTTCTGATGGAGTGTAAGTGCTTTTCAGTACAATGAGTTCCTTTTGCACACAATTATTGACCGAGATTATGGCAGCTTCCTGGATTGGGGTCGATATTGTTGGAGCTATTCGCCCTCATAATTTTTTACCTTGATTTTTTTTTTTTTTTTTCATTAAAAATAAACAGAAGTGTATTAAATTTGAAAGATGCTTTTGTTTTCCTTTCATCTTACAGGAATACCGTCCAAATTTTCTTATCACTTATTAATGTCCTAGATACCCATCAATTCAGACTCTGATGTGTTGACCTAGATTTCTTCCATAGTGGCAATTTTGACTTAACCTTGATAAGACAGCTACCTTTATATAACAGCCAGTTTAGTCCACTCCCAAAGGTGGCGCTCTTACTGACGTTTGACTGTACTGCTATTTTTCTTATTTCTCTACAAAAACATATGCTGTGGTACTCATTTAAAGACCCTTGGTGACCTACTCATTAGAAGCACCTCCCTGAGGAACATCTAATGAGTACCAATAATGTTTTCATGGAAAAATAAAAAAAAAACAATTGTTTGGATACCCACTCTTATTTGGACCAATGAAATATCTGATAAATCTGTTAAACACTTTGTATCATCTAGGAGGATGCCCACAGATAAGGTACTTTCTTCACGAATGTAGATGTTTCTTTTATTTCTCCATGAAAACCTATCTTATGAATATTCATTAGAGGCCCCTCATTGAGGCACTTCCAATTTGTACCCATAACATATGCAAAATATCTGGATATCCTTCTTATTTAGAACTATGCACATCCACTAGGGCTGGAACAATTAATCGGATAATCGATTAATTGATCGATAAATACCACAAAAATGATTATCATTTCATATTTGCTAATAATCGATCATTTGATTTCTGTGTCTGTTCTTTTACCGTATTTACCCTTAGTATTCAGACACCTCAACTCCTAACCATACTTTATCCGAAATTTGAACAAGTACAATTT
The DNA here is from genome assembly GCA_964016985.1 of Anodontia alba. Taxonomy (NCBI): domain Eukaryota; kingdom Metazoa; phylum Mollusca; class Bivalvia; order Lucinida; family Lucinidae; genus Anodontia; species Anodontia alba. The sequence continues at coordinate 49,470,247 of OZ024828.1, read as the reverse complement.
AGTACCCACTTTAGTGTCTTAGATAGCTGGATGAGTGGCAAACAGTGTAGACCCTGATGAGATGCCACGTTTGCGACATCTCATCTGGGTCTACACTGTTTGCTCACGCCTGTCTGACCAAATGCATTTAGTAAAGTATAAGATATGGTAAGAGTCATGCTCAATCAGACAGGCAAAATTAATACCAAATCTTCAGTGATTACTAATCGATTATCAATCACAATGGCAGCACTGATAATCGATTATTTTTCAGCTCCGATTAGCCAGCCTTAACATCCACATTGTGGGTACTCAGTAGAAGGGACTAAGCAATGTGCTTCACCTGCAACATATGCAAGGGTGAAAGTTGAGAAAATTCTCAATTCTAAAAAGTTTGTTCTTGTTCTGTTTCTTTTTTCAATACTGAAAGTAGTATTTTCCCTATTACTGTCTATGCCGTAGACAATCTTAGAGTTTGCCATTCCTCTGCAAGCATTTTATGAAAGGTCATTGACTGGTCCAATGCTATTTTCCATGGATGGCTTAACATTATTATAACCAAGTATTAGCTTTCACAAAAACTGCTTAACATTATAATCAGGTATTAGCTTTCACAAAAAGCTTGGGCTATGCTTAGCGTAGACCAAGCTTTTTGTGAAAACGAATACTTATTTATACAGGCAGAGGAAACTTTCCAATCCTGAATTCATTATCAATACTGAAAATTTTCACCCACAAATGTGTTTATCTAGAACTGGACAAAATTATCCAAAAATTATCAATCTTGCGATAATTCTAGGATAATTTTGTTCAGTTTATGCAATCACTCTTTGCTCACAGAAGCTTTAGTCTACACATTATTTCATCAGAAAGTACATACCCTAGCAGACTGCAGTTCCCAATACTGACCTAGGTCTCCATTGGCTGTATATCACTGTATATTACAAAATCAATTTTTATCCCATTTCAGACTGAATAAACTCCCTCCCACAATATACTGGAAGAGTCAAATTCAATTAGGCATGTCAGGCTATATGATTTAGATTCCTAGAGAAAAATGGCTGAACTATTTGCAAACAGTGGAGACCCTGATCAAATGCTGCACTCTGCGGCCTCTTATCTAGGTCTGCACTGTTTGCCAATTACCCTTTTCAGGGTGTCCCGATTAAAAGGGTTACGCTGGAGAGGCACAATAAATGTATTTGTCTGCAAAAACAGTTGAAACTCACCTCGTCTTCATTTCTCCCCAACTCGTAAAACAATGCTATAGTCTCTCCTGCAGCAATTCGTAAATCTATATCTTGGGACGACAGTATATCAGGAAGCTTATGTAAATAACTGAAAATACACAATGTTTTCCATATTTACTGAATAGGTTCATCAGGATAAAATATCACTTAAATTCAAAGAATTTGTTTAGCATATCCCATGGTGGGATATACTAAAAGAATTCTTTGGATTAAAGTCAATGGGCTATGCTAAAAGAATTTTTGGATTAAAGTTTTCCATATTTTATTTTAGCCTAAATATGCAGACATTTTAACCCATCACCATACTTTTTTCAATATTTGAAGAGGTTGGTTTGTTAATTTTTTTTGTTAACCCTGATCAGGCTGCTCCATCCAACAGTTTGATCTTGGTCTATATTTTTGACTTGAGCAAATGCATCCCCAACTGTCACAAATTTTTTGGGAAATTATCCAGAACCTGAGTGATGAAGATAAGCAGTGACCATAAAAATATGTTTGGTCATTTCTCTGTAAACATGTTGAGCTTTATCACATAACAGAGCTCCAGATAAGATGGGGTATCCACATATACACATGATCATTAAATTTAGCAATACCCGTAATTTTTGAACGATTTGATGACTTCATGCTCATCTCCATATTTTAAATTGCATTAAATGGTCTTGACCAGGTGTCTATCAACATGTTTGCTGTTGACTGAAACAAAAATGAAGGGCAACTAGAACAGTGCTTTCGGAGGAAAATGTATGTCCCCCACTTATCAGACAGACCTATCGTTGAAAAAGGTTGTATCTATAATTTATCCTTTTTTTGTGTGTGTATGTGGTTGATAGGGGCCATTTTCCTAAATCTAAGCCCTAGTGTGACCTAGAAAATGGGGTTAAGGTCATCAAAATCTAATCAGTTCTTTTTCATGTCACAACAATATAGACATACAAGTTTAGTCAAAATCCTTCCATTCATTCTGGAGATAGGGTGCAGACAAGCCATTTTCCAACAATCTGAGCCCTCCTGCGACCTTGAAAATGGGGTCAAGGTCACCAAAATCTAATCAGTTCTTGTCCCTGTCTCAACAATATAGCTGTACAAGTTTGGTCAAAATCCATCCATTCATTCTGGAGACAGGGTGCAGAAAAGCCATTTTCCAACAATCTGGGCCCTCCTGTGACCTTGAAAATGGGGTCAAGGTCACCAAAATCTAATCAGTTCTTTTTCATGTCAAAATCTAATCAGTTCTTTTTCATGTCGGTCATGTGTAGAAGGAATCTGCTCTTGTCTGAACAGTGGATCCTGCGCCATGTCCTCAAATTCCAGTTATGCCTGGCACCACACCACACGAGGCGGGTCTGTTTGTGCCGATCAGTGAGGAACGGTCGTTTGACTGTCATCGGGCCTTCAGACCAGCAGCCCGTAGTCTCCTCTTGATGGTGCTGTTGGGCACTCGTGTGCCTGCTCCCCAGTGCAACTGCAGGAATGGAGCCGTGGTCATAGGGGTGCGTCTGGCCAGGCAGACTAAGGCTCTATCATCTCTGGGAATGGTCTTGCATGGGCTGTCTAGTCTTGGACGATCCTTAACATGTCTGGTGTCAGCTTGCTTCCTCAAAAGTCTGCTGACGATAGTGTGACTGATGTCCAAATTGACACCAATATTCCTGCAGGACATCCCTGCCCCATGCATCCGATTATCTGCCATCAGACATTTTCAAGTATTCTACGCCTTGGCATATCAAAATAATGACCCTATCCAACTTTTTATCGACTTACGAAAGCCGAGAAGTTTTTTTAATGTAAACCCTATCGTTTTTCAGCCCCTCCCACGATCTAGGCGAGACACACATACTGCATGAAACATTGTGTGAATATCGAGATGTCCGTGTTCAAGTTAATGGGACAGTATATGGTGGTCTGATTGTTCTGTCATTTTCATAGTTAACGAATCATTTATGTGGTGCTTAATTAATGCTAATGTGTATATTTTTCTTACTTCTCCACAAAAATGTGTGTTGTGGGTACCCATTAGAAGCACCTCAGTGAAGTGCTTCTAATGGGTACCTACTACACGTTTTTGTGGAGAAACAAGAAAAACATCAGTACTTTTCGGTTGAAAAAGCACCTTATTTGAAGCTATGACATCAGAGTTGTAATACCAGCAGCCTTTTTTCATATGATAAGCATTTCCAGGAAATAAGTTAGGAGAATTAGCTACATGGCAGTCAGCCACATGAAAATGTAACAAAGGCAAACAAAAGTATCATGATAAAACCTATCTCCAGGTGTATCTAAACTGTGCATGTCAAAATCAGACTGCACAAACAGTCCTGTTTGGGCATCCACAGTTCCATAGCTCCAGATAAGGCACTTTTTCCACCTAAAAGTATTGATAAGTTTTCTTATTTCTAAACAAAAAAAAACATGCTGTATGTACTCATTAGAACTGCCTCTGCAATGTGAGATGCTTCTAATGAGTACCCATACCATATGTTTTCTTTGAGAAATAAGGTAAATATTACTTGGATACTCCCTCTTATCTGTAGCTAGGCAATTCACCTTTAACAGACTTCAGGTCATTGCATCACAATACACTCTTTTGTGGAGAAATAAGCACATCAATACTTTTTTATTGAAAAAAAAAAGTAATAAAAATGCCTTATCTGGAGCTACTTGCACTGCTATAGGCCTAATAAGGCTATGCAGAAATGCAGGTTGCACAAATCTTCACTGACAGGTCAACACGAGCATTATGATACAAAAAAAAAAATATAATTCCTTAGTCCACAGCTCACTTTCAACCAAAACGTATTTATATTTTAAATTATTTCTCCACAAAAACATGTGTGAAAACTCCGTGTGGCACTTCTAAGGAGTACACACAACATAATTCGTAGAGTCAAAAGTAAACTTATCTGGACACCCGGCTTATCAGGAATCATAGCTCCAATCCATATGAGGTGTTCTTTAAAAAAAAAAAAATGTATTCATAATTTTTCATTACGAAAACATGCCTACTTAAATATATAGAAAATTTCACTTCCAAAAACTGAAAATTTTCAAATAAAAATCTGTGATATTTTTCATATTTCTGGTCAAAACATAGACTGTGGGTACTCGTTAGAACTGCCTCAGTGAGGAAGTTCTAACAAGTACCCACAATCTATGTTTTTGAGCAGAAATAAGAAAAATAACGTATACCCCTGTAAACCCCAGTTTTACTATATAAAAGTGGGGTTTAAGGGGGTCAGTATCATATAGGCATGTTTTCATGATGCTTATTTCTCCAAGAAAACATGTTGTTGGTATTCATTAGAAGCACCTTGAGGAGGCACTTCTAATGAATACACAAAACATATGTTTTCATGGAGAAATAAGAAAAATACTTTCCTGGTAACCTCTCTTATCTGTAGCTAAGTGGAACTGTAACTTACTCTTCAGCCATTTTATCTATGAGATGTTGAGGTGCTATAGAGAGTAGAAGACTCCAAGCTGATATGGCACTGGCATGTAAACTACAAACTTGAGGAGTATGGTTGGGTATCGAGTTATCGCCTTTTCGGAAAGACAATTTAAAAACCTGTTCTAGAGCCGTCATCACTTGTACAACACTCTGAAAAGACAAGTAGATTTTTTTTTTAACCCATTGTAGTAGGGAGACCCGTAAAAGGGTAACTAGCAAGTGCAGACCCTGATCAGATGCCACAGAATGCGACGTCTGATCAGTGTCTCCACTGTTTGCAAACAGTTTAACCACTTTTCTCCAGGAATATGTAAATATCATAGCCGGACATACCTAAAACTGAAATTTGACTCTTCCAATATATAGTTTGGGAGAGTCTATTCAGACTACAATGGGTTAAAAGGGCTATATTATATTTTAAAGGGACCTCAATACATGAAATGTAAGCAAAGTGGTTGATTGCTAAGAGTCACTTGGGCCCAATATTTTATGTTGAAATGGCCATAGATGGTTTTATTTCAACAAACAGTCCCCTCTAGGCATAACAAAGTGAAATATTATTCAAATTTCCAAATACTTGTTTTTTTTATATAAATTAGAGGGCCACGGCTCGCTCACCTGAGTGAAATAGCCACTTCAGGCATGCAGATGATATGCAACATTTTTCCAATCCTGTCTTTGCAACTAATTTAAGATCATCATTTTGAGTAGTTCTTGGTTTTGAAGAAGAAGAATGTGTGGTTTTTTTTATTTTTTTACCATATATGGGCATGATTGTCAATCAAATGTGACCATTTGAACAAACTCGCAATCCAGTTTCAACAGTAGGATTGACATGGAATTTGGTGAAAATTGCCCAAGTGGTTTCAGAAGAGAATTTTTTTAACAATAGCATTTTATATATGTTTACAGTACAGGGGCAGGTGAAAGATAACCCTTGCAGAAGAAAATTTTGCTTGTAACTTAAAGCTTTTGCTACTTCAATCATATATATTAAGTTTTAGACACTTCAGCTATTTTTGTCTTTGTGTGTGTGTTTATTGCTCTAAAGGGCCATTCTTTTTATAATCTATTCATCTTTGCCAGGGATTTGCCAAGCTCTCATCTTCATTGAATAAGTAATGATGGGAGAAGAGGTATTTCAATTGCATGTTGCCACTCCCACCTATGCTACATTCTGTCTCTATACAAGGCCAGACGAGGAAAGCTCAACAAGATCTTTCCCTGCTGGTGGGCAACAGGGTCCCTGCAGGTGTGTAACAGGCTTCGATCCTGCTGGTGAGCAAAAGGGTCTTCTTTCCCTATTGATGCTTTATAGATTTCCTTCTTTAATTTTGCCATGCCAATCAAAACAGAAAGGCCACTGGTCATTAAACACATAAACTGGGTAGACAATCATCAAATGATCATAACTGTCAAACCTGGTTCACATCACTTCACTGGTTATGGAGAAAATGCAATTTAACCATTTCCCCATAAGTTTATGGGACCTTACTGATGCCGTGGCAACCAAACAAAGGGGCAGATCACCATAATTTTAGCTATTTTGAATTGTACTTACCCAAGGAACATTTGTACCAAATTAGAGTCATACTGCTTCAGCCGTTTTGGAGAAGCTGTTGTTAAAAACATTCTTTTTTAAACATTTAATGTTGCCATGGCAACTAAACAAAGTGATCACTGGTCATAAAATACATAAACTGGGTAGACAATCATCAAATGCTCATAACTGCCAAACATGGTTCACATCACTTCACTGGTTATGGAGAAAATGCAATTTAACGATTTTCACATTATAAGTCTAAGGAAGCTTTCTGTTGTCATGGCAACCAAACAAAAAGGCAGACCACCATAATTTTAACTATTTATAAATCTCCCTATCCAAGCAACATTCTTACTTAATTAGGGACAAATTGCTTCAATGGCTTTGGGGGAGTTGTCATTTGAAAGAGTTAACAGACAGATGGACGGACTGACGAATGGATGGACAGCGAACAAAAAGTGATCACAACAGTTCATTCTGAGTATTGCTCAGGTGAGCTAAACAAATTATCAATTAAAGTGTAGCTGGATGGGTTGCATTGGAGTTCAACACTATTAAAGGTCTGGTCAAGCTGGTCAGTTTACCTAACCACATTTTTTCCTGGGCAGGCTTAGTCCTCTAAGCAGTTAACCAATACTTGTGCTCATTCTCTCGCCAGAAACTGACGTGCCCTTCTTAATTCAGCGGGAGAGAATGAGCTGGATGGGAAAATTTCCTCAGTGAGAAAGGGGCTATATTCCATGTAAAATGTAAGGCATTTTTTCTGTGTTCGGGTACGCAGATACATAGAAATGGCAAGTCCCAGAGAAAACCAAGAGTAAATGAAGTTGGACTTGCAGGTAACAAAATCACTGAACTATCCATACCTCTAGTTCCATACTTGCTATAAATGCACACATGGCAACAGCTATTGCACACTGAAATAAAAATACAAAGATGTTAGAGAACACAGTGATATAGAACCTTATAAACATGCTGTAAATGTTGGAAGGATAGTGTGTGGTCAAATAATTTTTTTTTTTTTTAAATCAAAGTCTCCAACAGATGTAATCTGAGACTTGCTAAGCAAAACATTGATACAAATACACAACCATGGTCATTTTTTCTATACAATCTACACTTTTTTTATTTAGATACAACATTTTTGGGGTCCACCTTTAAACTGCCTTATATCTGACCATCTTATAAAGATGCTCAAGTGTATATGTGATTTTGCAGTTAAACCGAAGGTCAGAAGATCTGACACAGCTTTAAATAAGAGGGATATCCATCTAAATAGTTTTCTATTCCTCCTTGAGAACGTATGTCAGGTGCTTCTAATGAGTACACGTTTTCATGGAAATATTAGAAAATTATGAATGATTTTTGGTTGGAAAAAAGTTCTTTACCTAAAATTATGAACTGATTTCTCTAGACTTGGGCTTCTTCCACCACTCAAACTAGCTGCTTCATATGGCCTAAGCCTGTGCTTAAAATGATACTAAATCCAAAGCAGAGATCAATTTTAGCACTTGCTAACTTGCTAAATGCTGGTTAATTTCCTCAAAAAGCAAGCTGCAATTTCCATCACTTGCTAATTCTAGCAAGTTGGAAAGATTCTCTTTAATTGTGGAACCTGAGGCATTGTTGCTGAAGTTTTGCAATTTCTTTTCCAAAAGCAATGACGATATTTTTTTTTCCCAGAAAACAGGTTTTGACATTACATGCAAATTGTCTCCATAGGAGACAATTTGCATGTAATGTCAAAACCTGTTTTCTGGGAAAAATAAGAAAAATATTTTAAAATGTCTGCTGAAAGTTTTGCCCAGAGTGCTAAGGTTTAAAGCCACATTTAACAGTGTTTATAAGGGTGAAAAAGCAAGTTGGCTGAAAGGTTTAGCAAGTAAAAAATAATACTACTTGCTAATTTTAGCAAGCTTCAAAAAAGTTAAATTTGAACCCTGCCAAGTTCTTCCTTTTTAAGGTTATAAAGTGGAGAATGTTCCCGATAATTTAGGATACTTTTCTTTGTCAATTCTGCAGAATAATGTTTGTAATTTTATAATGAAATGGCATATGTGAACAGCACTTCTAATGACTGAACATCACAGACCGAGAGCAGCCTGTGCACCCCCATATCTCATATCTCAAACTCCACATTATGCTTCAGAACGTATCTTGTCTATAGCACTCAAACCATGCAAGCAGATTTAAGCGTCTTCTATACAAGACAATCAGACTTGAACTTAAAACAATAAACTACAAAATACAGCTACAAAGATCCAGACCAGCCAGCTATGCCACACAATCTAAAAAGGACCTTTTCCATACACCAATATATTCTACAGTATCCAATCAATCTGTAAGCAGACAGCCATGGTAGGCTCAGCAGGTATCCACACAATATAAATTTCTGCATGAAAACCTATGTTGTGGTACTACATGAAAACCTATGTTGTGGTACTGCATGAAAACCTATGTTGTGGTACTGCATGAAAACTTATGTTGTGGTACTGCATGAAGACCTATGTTGTGGTACTGCATGAAAACTTATGTTGTGGTACTGCATGAAGACCTATGTTGTGGTACTGCATGAAAACCTATGTTGTGGTACTGCATGAAGACCTATGTTGTGGTACTGCATGAAAACCTATGTTGTGGTACTGCATAAAACCTTATGTTGTGGTACTGCATGAAACCCTATGTTGTGGTACTCATTAGAAGTGCCTCACCGAGGCACTTATAATGAGTAACCACAGCATAGGCTTTTTGTCAGCATTCCCATTCACGTACTACAGTACTTGATTCACATACTGCAGTACGTGATTCACGTAGAGAATCTGCCATGAATGTACAGAATTGTTGGTATCTATGTACACAAAACGTTTATTTGTTTGTGTTGAGGTTTTACGGCCCAGTCAACCCAATGGGGTCATGTCGAGCGCAGTCAGTTTACCTAACCACACGTTTACTGGGCAGGCTTAGTCCTCTTAGCAGTTAACCAGTATTGTGCACATTCTTTCGCCAGAAACTGACAACTGCCCTTCTTGAATCAGTGGAAGGGAGAGAATGACCATAGAAAATATTTCATGATCAATCCCCACGAAAGAATGTTGCCGACCTCGGCGGGGGTTGAACCCACTACCTCCTGCTCTCCAGAAAGACGGTGCATCCAAATGAGCCACCGAGGCCGGCACATAAAAAGTACCACAAAACTGGTGCACGTATAAATTGCAACATTCGTATGTAGTTTTTGCTCATTAGCATCCTTTTGAATATTAATAAAGCATCAAAACACTGTGATTGCTGACGGACAATAACTAATGCGTACGGCCAGTTCATAGAAACGGATCGATGATCGTTACGGGGATCATGGAATTTTATTATATTCTTACCGAGAGGGATGAGATTATTATTCATTGGTTATTGCGTATGGTCTTTTTCGCATTATCCAATCACTGCCAACCATGTGGTTTATATCCGAGAGGGATATCTTGATTGTTCATTACCTAGCCAAAACATGTGGTCGGTTTGAAAAGCATCAACAAAGATGTCACAAGCCAGCATTCTGAGCTTCTACGGCTCAAACTTAGCAGAGAAAGGGGCGAAAAAGCGCAAGTCTTCGGATGTTACTGAAGGCCCCGCTGCCACCAAATCACTGAAATGCTTATGTTCTAATGAAGACGTTCAGCATTTTTATACAGTCTTTCCAGTACTATACAATGCATTTAATTACAGTTGGGGTTTAACAACATGTCAACCCTTGTGGGTCATTTTGTGTCATCTCCCAGAGAAAGGGAGAAAAGAGATATAAGAGATAGTAGAGGAGATGAGAGAGAGGGACAGGGAAGAAAGAAAAACAGGAGTGAAAGTGAAAAAACAGAAGAAATAAAAACATTCCCCCTCTACCCTTACCTGTTACAAGGATAGCAGGCCTGGCCCAACTGTAAGCCAGTATCACTTGGACGCCCCGGTGACATAAGATACACGACACCTTCGCCTCCCCAACCTCCCCTTATGTCCTCTGAATACTTTTTCTAATAAGAAGAGCTGAATTCTCCAGTAAACTTACTTCTCCTCTGGCCTTGATGGCCGTTGAATTATCAGCAAGAACTGTCAGTAAAACAGGTTTCATATCTGACATAATTTCATCAGCATCTGCTCCTAACTGAATACATAATATACTACAACACTGTGCTGCCAAGGCTTGTTCATCACCTTTGCCTTTCTTCAAACACCGTACCAAAGCATCAGAGATCGTGATTTTTCTAGAAAGAAAAAAAAAGAACAAACACTCTGCCAATATACTGTTGTGGGCAGATAACTGTCAATAATTGACGAAATTTGCCCATTAGTAATCCCAAACCAGATCTCCAGAATGTCGATGCACATATCAAGTTTGGTGAAAATCCACTGACATTTACTCTTGAAAGTTATCATCTGTAAACTAAAATATGGATAGACAGATGGACAGACACATGGACAACCAACGTGATACTATAATATCCGACCACTATCCTGATTACTTATTCAGATTTCAGCTGCTAGTACTGCAGCTCTAGACAAGGAGCATCTAGATTTCAATTTTTCTTTTTTCTCCATGAAAACATGTTTTGGGATTCATCAGAATATCCTCAGTGAAGTAATTCCAATGAGTCCTCTAGTATTTTAACTAACAAGGTAAGAAAAGTAATGATATTGGTCCATTTTCTACTAGTCAATATCAATGAGTATAAAATTTTATCAAAACCCTCAATTCTTTCTCTCAAGATATTAAGCTAAAACTAAATGTTGATGTCAAGAGCCATAGCTGTCGAAAACTAACCAAATACGCCCATTTTCAATCTCAACCCAGATCTAGTCAATCTAAATGTGTATATAATATTATGTGGCAGGGTAAAAACAAGAGCTCCGCCAAGCGGGGCATTATACGCCCGTGGCAAGTTATAAGATGCAGCACATTAACTGGCTCCTGTATAATTCAGTGCTCCGGATATAAACTGTAAGTGGAATTACAAAAAATAAAAAATTTAAAAAAAAATTCATTGGGCTATAATCTCTGCTGATATTTGGTGAACTGTAACTTAAGGGTCCAAGCTGGCCCAGAAATTAAGAGAGAAGTGACTTCTCCCTCCTGTGAAAATAGGGAGAAGTTTGCTGCTTCTAGGGAGAAGTGCTTTCTGAAGGAGGACACACCACAGAAGCATGGCTATATTATAAGCTCATATGAGCGTTTGGTACATTATTACCTCTAAACAATATGCTGTGAAAAGTTTACAAAAACTTTCAAAGGGGCATATATCTGCAAATATTTGGTGCACTGTAACCTCAAAATAATATGTGCTACTCCACATCATCATGCAACTATTTATGAAGTTTCAGCTTGATCGGATGTAAACTGTAGGAGGATTTAGCCAGAAAAAAAAAAAATTAATAGAAATTTTCAAAGGGGTTAAACTCTGCTAATATTTGGTGGACTGTAACCTTGATATAATATGAGCTGCTCCACATCATGGTCTTACTACAAATCAAGTTTCAGCTTGATTGGATGTAAACTGTAGGAGGATTTAGCCGGAAACGAAAAATTAATAGAAATTTTCAAAGGGGTTTAACTCTGCTAATATTTGGTGGACTGTAACCTTGAAACAATAGGCGCTGCTCCACATCATGGTCTAACTGTACATGAAGTTTCAGCTTGATTGGATGTAAACGGTAGGAGGATTTAGCCATAAACTAAAAATTAATCGAAATTTTCAAAGAGGTATAATTCTGCTAATATTTGGTGGACTGTAACCTCGAAACAATATGCACTGCTCCACATCATGGACTAACTATACATGAAGTTTCAGCTTGATCGGATGTAAACTGTAGGAGGAGTTAGCCGGAAACGAAAAGTCTACTGAGATTTTCAAAGGGGCATAACTCTGCTAATGTTTGGTGGACTGTAACCTCGAAACAATATGCGCTGCTCCACATCATGGTCTAACTATACATGAAGTTTCAGCTTGATCAGATGTAAAATGTAGGAGGAATTAACTGGAAATGAAAAGTTTACAGAGATTTTCTAAGGGGCATAACTCTGCAAACATTTGGTGGACTGTAACCCCGAAATAATATGCGCTGCGCCACATCATGGTCTAACTATATACCAAGTTTCAGCTTGATCGGATGTAAACTGTAGGAGGAGTTAGCCAGAAACGAAAAGCCTACTGAAATTTTCAAAGGGGCATAACTCTGCTAATATTTGGTGGACTGTAACCTCGAAACAATATGGGCTGCTCCACATCATGGTCTAACTATACATGAAGTTTCAGCTTGATCGGATGTAAAATGTAGAAAGAGTTAATCGGAAATGAAAAGTTTACAGAAATTTTCTAAGGGGCATAACTCTGCAAACATTTGGTGGACTGTAACCCCGAAACAATATGCGCTGCGCCACATCATGGTCTAACTATATACCAAGTTTCAGCTTGATCGGATGTATACTGTAGGAGGAGTTAGTCGGAAACGAAAAAGTTTACGGACGGACGCCATACCCTGTAACATAATATGTTCCGTTTTTCAAACGGGCGTATAAAAATGGAAGGCAAAAAAGGATAATTCTGGCTGTAAGAATCTTGCAGAAAAAACTGCACATTGCTATTAATCATATTGTCAGATCATTTTTGCCCAGTTTTATGGAAATTTAACAAACTCTGAGAAGCTGTAAAATTCCAATCCACTCCAATGAACTAATCATTATAAGCAATGTGTTACATACAAACCATATGATCTGTAGAGATGAAAGGGTCCTTTTGCTATATGCAAAATACCAAGACACCGAGCAGTACATGTGCACGTTTTTTACAGCAGCCAAGAGTTCTGTGAGTGGACAGCATAGGGTCTTATCTCTGGTGTGGTTGCTCTGGATGTGTGCTGTTCACACACACACCATAATGGTTCCTTTGGTATGCTGCATACAATTATATATGCAAACCACATAGATGTAGATAGTCCTATATATCAAGGTAGTCCAGTAAAGATTTTGTTCCTACCAGAGGCATTTTTTTCAATGACATTATGCACAAGTCAGTGTTATGGAAATGCATGTGGAACTATCAGAATTATGTATGACATGCAAGCTGACTCGATTCTAATTACCATAGCTCAAGATCAGAGGGGGATATTTTTCTTATTTCTTGACAAATGAATATGTTGTGGTTACTCATTAGAAGCACTTCTAACGAGCACCCACAACATAAGTTTTTGTAGAGAAATATGAAAAATATCAGTATTTTTCAGTTCAGTGTCTTATCTGGAGCTATCAGGGTTCTCACTAGGATTTTGAAGTAGGAGTCTGCTCTTTTATAAAAAGTTCCGTAGGAGTCCCAGCCAAAAGTAGGAGTCCCACTCCCCAAAAATAGGAGTCCCACATTTTTTAGTGACTATCCTTTAATAGTGAGCATGTCCCGGGTAACTATATATGCCTAATAGGGAACCATTTTCCTTATTTTCACACACTTTTTGTGAGAATTTTCTAAATCTATTTTGGTCTATTTACAGTTGTATGCTTTAAGTTTTATTCCCGCCAATGCATGTAACCAGTTGGTAGTCATTATCACACATACTGTTGTTGTCAACTCACGTAATTCAAAGAAGCCGGCCCAGAAAATAGTGGTGACACGACTTACTGAAATACCTGAATACTACCAAAAATACCGAAATACCAGTGAAAAATACAGGAATACCTGTGAAAGACACCAACTGAAGAAACCAATACTGTCTTTATTGCCGCTTTAATTAAGAAACGCATATACTCGGAGGACGATGTTGAAAAGCCCAGAGGCCAAAGAAGCTCATGTGAACAGCGAAGACTGATTTGCAGGCTGATCTGAGCATTCACTGGTTGCAAAGGTCTTATTGTCCAAAAGATGTTTTCCAAATTTTCATGATCCCTTTCCCCTATTCCCCCAAATTAGTTTCATTCCCTTGTTCTCTGAGGTGTCTAATCTGGGTCTATACTGTTTGCACAGGCCTACTTGTCCCAATATTTAGATTCTTTAAATTTTTAAAACGAGCTAATTTCCTATGCATTTCTGACGAGAAAAGGCTCTATAAATTAAGTTGTTTTTCACCCGAACAGGTTTCCCCATCATGATTTCATGTGACGTTACCGCTACAAGTGCATGGTTTCTTCATGCGGGGCAAGGGAAATGTTGCTTTGTGACTGTTGCATTTTCTGGTTATTCTAATAATTATAATGTTCTCAATATATAGATAATGTAAAAGAATAAAAGTACTAATATTCATATACGAATAGTCGAACATAGCATTTTTTTTTTTTTTTTAAATCAGGGGTGGATCCAAGATGATTTCTTAAGGTGTTCAATTTGATCAAATTTCTGTATTTACTCAATGTATTTGGACAGCCAGGTCTGAGCAAACAGTGTACACCCAGATCAGATGCCGCAGAATGCATTTATACCTTCACTGAAATGGTGATGTATTTAACCAGAGATTTGTAATCTCCAAGAACTGGAGTTTACATGCCTGTTTGTCACCACAAACGGCAAAATCTGACTGCCCTTGCATCAGAAAATGATCTGAGTTTTCACTGGTTGCATGTCTTATTGTCCTAGAAGTGTTTTCCAAATTTCCATGTTCTCTGTTTCTCCTAACTAGTTTCATTCCCTCTTTCTCTGCAGCATCTGATCTGAGTCGAAAGTTTGCATAAGAATACTTAGGTTCTATTTTTAATGTATGCCAGTTTCATATGCATTTCTGATGTAAAAAATACTGTATAATTTAACAAACTTAAGTGTGTTTTTCTCTCAAAGCGGTTTCTGCCATTTCTCGTGACGTTACCGTTATGCGGGGGAAGGGAATGTGACTTGCATTTTCTGGGTATTTTCACATATATTTTTGTAATATATACTGGAAATGGGACTGTCCCAGAACTGCATGTCGTCATCCACTGGCGTATCTGAGCAGAGCCATTAGAATATACATAGGAATAATTACTAAATAGGTTCTGCAGGACTAAGAAACATGCATAGCCATTCTGATGCGCAAACTGCTATCTCGCAAATTAAGCGCTAAATTACTGTTTTGCTCTTTTCTCAAAAAAAAAATAATTTGCATCCAACACTCGAGTTGTCTCCTCTAATGGAAATAATGACCGTCTGTCAGATCGCAAATCTGTTGGGGAAAAAAAAAAAAACAAAAAAAAAACCCAGCAAGCCAATTAATTTTCATACAGGGTGAAAAAAATCAACAGCAAGTGAGGCAAATAAAAGCCCTGCACTTGCATGATTACGCTACAATGTTTTGGTATTACTCCCTACTCCCCAAATAACCTATAAGCTGAAGCAAATATCTTACCTATCAACTAAAAAATCAAATAAGTACTTTCTAGAGAGTGTTTTAATCAAAAACTCCAAACAACTTTTTCTTCCTTGAGCACTGAAAAAGAGCAAAATTGAAGTAAATTAATTGTTTAGGTTGAAATACTACATCACTGTCAAGTGTCAACAATCTTTCAGGCATGTCATCACAGTGTCTGGATGTGATGGTGGAAACTAACGTACTTTTAATTTATAATGCTGCCTCACTGCAGTATCAACGTTTAGGACACATGGACATGGTACACCACTAGTCTAATCATTGCTGGCTAATCAGAGCTCAAAAGATAATCGATTATCAGTCCTGCCATTGTGATCGATAATCGATTAGTAATCACTGAAGATTTGGTCATAATTTTACCTGTCTAAGCACGACTCTTACCATATGCTATACTTTATTGTATGTATTCGGTAAGGCAGGCCTGAGCAAACAGTGCAGACCCAGATGAGACACCGCAAATGCAGCGTCTCATCAGGGTCTACACTGTTTGCCACTCATCCAGCTATTTTAAACTCAACAGTGGGTAGTAAATTGTACTTGTTCAAATTTTAAATGAAGTATGGTAAGGAGTTGAGGTGTCTGAACACTAAGGGTAAATACAGTAAAGTAACAGACACAGAAATCAAATGATTGATCACTACCAAATCTGAAATAATAATCATTTTTGTGGAATTTATCAATCAATTAATTGATTATCTGATTAATTCCGCCAGCTTTACTAATCATACTTGCAATAGTGTGACCACTTCTAGCTCTTTTACTTACAATGTATTGCTGACCATCAAGGGAAAGACCAAAAATTAGACTAAGACAAAATGTGTAGACCCACACCACAGTGTCTGATCAGGATCTACATTTCATTACACATATGAATTTCTGTAAAAGAAACCATAAAATTAAACTAACCCAGACTCCACTAAAACTGAAAATGGACCCATCCAACGAGTGAGGCAGACAAGTCCCCTCGGCATTACTGTGTAAACAAATAAGAGTGGTCGCAGGACAGCTTAACTCATCTGAATTGCGCTTCACAATTAAAAACTTAAACAGAAAACTTTAACCTATTTTTTTTTTCTGTGACCTTGACCTTAAGATCATTCATGTGGGTCAGGATGGTACAGCATAGAACTGCAGATAAACAGCTAACATTAGTGCAAGTATGAACCGCTTCGATCCAGAGGTTCAAGGGACAGATGCTGGGGTGACTGATATAGCTAGATACCTGTACTTTCTACAGGCGAGCTATAAATGAAAACACCCTCTGGGCAATTTTTGCCTTCTTTTGGCTCAGAGTCTTGTAATTGTCATAAAAGTCAGAATAAGTCACACAAAATATTGTTTCTCAAGGGCAAACTGACCTGACAAAATCAAGGTGCATCAATCCTTCTACATGCTCATTTTTTTTTTAGAGAATGTCAGCATTGCTAAACAGAGAATACAAAATCCCTGGTTGTTTATACTGACTCCAGTCGTGCTCTGGTTAAGTGATTATTGGTACTTAACCTGTGCACTGGTTCACAGTTTATGCTAATCAATAATATAATGCAGTGCTCCAGAAACTGAAAATTGCCAATGGATCCAGTCATTTTTGGCCGCATTTACTGGATTTGCCTTGTCATTTTGGTCACGTTTACGTATTTGCTGAGTTGAGATTTATTTTCCGTAACCATTCTTAAAGAATGTCCATACTGCAATTACCGAAGGCAGCTACTGTTTTAATAACATAACAAATGATATACCAACATTGCTTATTCCTGCTGAACTTACCTGCAAATAAGTATCACAGTTATAAACTAGCAATATAGCTCAATATTATAAGACATGCGGGATTTAATCTACTTTCACTTTCACAACAACCGAGCACCCAGTTGGTAAAGAGCACAAAAAGGAAACATCCAGAATCTCTTCACGTCATGGCAAATTGCGTTTCATGTTTGCGTTGTGCCTCAGTTAGCCACTACATTTTATTTTCTTTCTGTGGACTAGTAAAAAAATAGTGTTTCATCCTAGTGCTGTGTCAAGTCCCAGTACATCCAACTTTGGCAGGCTGAGCACATTAAAATTACAATGAAGAACATTAAACAGATACATTGTAGTTTAAAATAAAATTTTAAAACAAATTAACAACTTGTCGATGCAGTTCAAAAGAGTACCCACAACATATGCCTTATAAAGAAAATCAGAAAAAAATCACGTAATTATCCTCAAATAAATCCTTTTCTGATCTTTTTTTTATAATGTATCCATAGTAAGTAGATACATATTTTACCACAAATGAGTATTCCCAGTAAATCTGAAATACCTAAATGCAGTGTGGTAATTAGGTCGAATACGGTATATAATAGGCGACAGATATCAGTTTATTTTGCCTCTTTTCTCTGCAAAACATGGCTTATCATGGGATGTCATCAAATTGCGTCCATCAGACAAACCTGTGAAAATATTACTTCTTTTGTTGTTGTTGAGATTAGAATTTTTATCTAAATTACCAAAATAATACCTTTACTATCCATTATGCTACTATCCATTCAGTGCAGTGTGTGTTTTTACCTTTTTTGTGTTAAGCCTTCTACAGAATCTTTCAACTTTTCTTCAAGTACTTCCTGAGCACTAGTTTCATCTACACCTACTTCTTCTGCTTCATCTGGAATTCACACAAGTCGACTCATGTATGAGCCGGGATACAGCATTTCCTACCTAACTGCATGTGCTCCCAGCAAAGACTTCATCAGCCTGTCAATCAACACAGTCTGATCAGATTGTCACTGTTGAGAATGCTTTGGGTCACTGGTCATTGGCTACCCACTTAGTACCTATGCAAAGACTGATCAGACTGATCAGACTGAGCTGATGCACAGGTTGATTTTTGCTGTGTGCACATGTTATCTTGTAGGAAACGCTGTGCGCCGGATGGAAAGATATCAGCCAAATTTCCCAATTTAAACAGGATAAGAATTGCTCAAGGGCAGTATATACAACAGGGCATTATGTCAAACAAGTAATTTTAATCGAGGTCAGCTGATAAACTTGGTTTAAAAACAATGAATCGCCGAATTTGACAGTTTAGGCCTTTGTTGTTGCTGTTTCGTAACATCCGCCAGTGATTTTTCGGAGCACCAGGTAAAATGTAAAAAGTAAAACTCAGTAGACTGTGAATCCCGGCAGATAATAGTTTTTATTTTTATCATTATTATTATTCACAATTATTATATGTATGTATTTTAATTACCTGAAAGGGTCCTTTAATTTGGTAAAAAAAATTATATATTAACAAGAAAACGGTCGCATGACTTACCGAAATACCGGAATACTACCGAAATACCAGAATACCCATGAAAAATACAGGAACAGCTGTGAAAGACACGTACCAAAGAAACCAATACTGGCTTTAATTAAGATATGCATATACTCGGAGGATGATCTTGAAAAGCCCAGAGCCAAAAAAGTTCATGTGAACAGCGAAGACGCACAGGTCTGACTGTCCTAAAAGCGCTTTCCAAATTTCCACGATCCCTATTCCCCCAAATTAGTTTCATTCCCTTGTTCTCTGCAGTGTCTAATCTGGGTCTACATTGTTTGCATAGGCCTATCTGTCCCAATATTTAGGTGAATACTTGCCAGTTTCATATGCATTTCTGATGAGAAAAGGCTCTATAAATTTTTTCTCCCGAAGCGGTTTCCTGCCACAATTTCACGACATTACTGCTAAGAGAAGTGGTTTCTTCATGCAGGGCAAGGGAAATATTGCTTTGAGACTGTTGCATTGTCTGGGTATTTTAATAATTATAATATTCTCAATATATAGATAATGTAAAAGAAGAACAGTACTAATATTTATTTATACCCTGGTAAATGCGACGTAAGGCTCGCGTAAGGCCCTCACTCTTTAGGTTTTATTCTTTAAAGGGAGCTAATTGCATATGCCTTGATAATGAAATTTACGAGTCGAACACAGCATTTGTTATGAATCAGGGGCAGATCCAGGATGATTTCTGAAGGGGTTTAATTTGATCGAATTTCTGTTCTTACTCTATGTATTCGAATAAATAGGCCTGCACAAACAGTGTAGACCCAGATCAGATGCCACAGAATGCATTCAAACCTTTACTGAAACGGTGATAAATTTAACCAGAGATTTGTAATCTCTCCAAGAACTGGTGTTTACATGCCTGTTTGTCACCACAAACGGCAAAATCTGACAGCACATGCATCAGAAGATGATCTCAGTCTTCACTGGTCACACACATTTTATTGTCCTAAACGTGTTTTCCAAATTTCCATGTTCCCCCATAGTAGCTTCATTCCCTTGTTCTCTGCAGCATCTGATCTGAGTCTACAGTTCCCATAGGCCTGTCTGCCCCAATACTTAGGTTCTATATTTAATTCATACTAGTTTAATATGCATTTCTGACGAAAAAAGGCTCTATAATTTAACAAACATAAGTGTGTTTTTCTCTCTAAGCGGTGTCTGCCACGATTTCTCGTGACATTACTGTTACAAGCACGCGGTTTCTTCATGCAGGGCAAGGGAAATGTGACTGTTGCATTTTCTGGGTATTTTCACATATATTTTTGTAATCTATACTGGAAATGAGAATGTCCCAGAATTGTGTGTTGTCGCCCGTGGCATATCAGAACAGACCCATGAGAATCTATGTAGAGATTACTAAATAGGTTCTGCAGACTTAGAAACATGAATAGCCGTTTCGATGCGCCAACTGCTATCTTGCAAATTAAGCGCTAAGGTACTATTTTGTTCTTTTCTCAGAGAAACAATAATTTGCATCCAGCATTCGAGTTGTCTCCTCTACTGGAAAAAATGACCATCTGTCAGATCACAAATCGGTTGGAAAAAAAAAAAAAGCCAATTAATTTTCATACAGGGTGAAACAAATCAACAGCAAGTGAGACAAATAAAAGAATGTGCACGAGTTACAAAGAAAAAAAAAAAAAAAAAAAATAGAAGACGGTATAACCACGAGACATCCGAATTTGTCTTTTACCCCCACAGACTTGAGCAAACCATGTGGACAAACTGTTTTCAAAGACAACACTTCAAAGACGATTTGCAAATTATTTGTGGTTACAAGTTAAAATACTTTCCCTTTTCCTATATGTTGACATACCTTAATTAAAGCCACTATTGGTGTCTTCAGTAGGTGTCTTTCACAGGCATACCAGTATTTTTCACGGGTATTCCTGTATTTCGATATGTATTCCGATATTTCGTTAAGTCATATGACCCACAAGAAAAATATTCTATTGTATTGGTATAAACAGCACAGAAACTACATCGCTTATGTTCTAAATGTTTGTTTACATTTTACAGTACTTGGTGTTGCTTAGAGGTGAAACGATTCACCGAATTTACAGTGCATCGCGGTTCAGTGGTCAAGATTCGGTTCACGATTCTTTTTCTCTACGAGTTTCGATACGGCTCTGTTCACTCAAGTGTAAACTAGAACTGATTAAGGTAAACATTCTGACCAAATTTCATAATGATTATATTAACAAGTAAGACAATGTAGCATGTCTAATGGACTGTGAAATAGAGGTCAAGGTCAAATATGGATGACTGCACTCAAGAGGCCATGCTAAGATGTATGCATGTACTAAGTATCACGGGCTGTAGGAGCAATAGTTACTGAGAAACTGACCTACACAAACACTTCACAAGTACCAAATATCACTCTGTAGGACCAATAATTACTGAGAAACTGACCTAAACAGAAAAACTTAAGAAAGGACTGGACAGTGAAATACACGTCACCTAGAAATCATCAAGACAAACCTTTTGAGCAAGATTCATGATAATCACTTCAAAAATGTGACCTCTATAGAGCGTCAACAAGGTTTTCCTTTGATTTGGCCTGGTGACCTAGTTTCTGACATCAAGTGACCCAGTTTTAAACTAAACATAGAAATCATCGACGAACATTTTGAGCAATATTTATGATGACTATTTAAAAAATGTGACCTCTGGAGTGTTAACAAGATTTTCCTTTGATTTGGACTGGTGACCTAGTTTTTGATCCCATGTGACCCAGTTTTAAACTTGACTTAGAAATCATCAAGACAAACATTTTGGGCAAGATTCATGATGATTTGTTTGTTTATGTTGAGGTTTTACGGCCCAGTCAACCCAATGGGGTCATGTCGAGTGCGTTCAGTTTACCTAACCACACATTTACTGGGCAGGCTTACTCCTCTAAGTGGTTAACCAGTATTGTGCACATTCTTTCGCCAGAAATTGACAACTGCCCTTCTTGAATCAGTGGAAGGGAGAGAATGACCGTAGAAAATATTTCACGATCAATCTCCACGAAAGAATGTTGCCAATCTCGGTGGGGGTTGAACCCGCGACCTCCTGATCTCCAGTCCGATGGCGCATCCAAATGAGCCACCGAGGCCGGCAAGGTTACTTAAAAAATGTGACCTCTAGAGTGTTAACAAGGTCTTCCTCTGATTTTGCCTGGTGACCTAGTTTTTGACTCAAAGTGACCCAGTTTCAAACCTGACCTAGAAATCATCAAGACAAACATTTTGAGCAAGATTCAAGATGATTGCTTCAAGAATGTGACCGCTAGAGTGTTAACAAGGTTTTACACTGATGTGGCCAGGTGACCTAGTTTTTGACCCCACATGACCCAGTTTCCAACTTGACTTAGAACTCATCAAGACAAACATTTTGAGCAAAATTCATGATGATTGCTTCAAAAGTGTGACCGCTAGAGTGTTCACAAGGTTTTCCTTTGGTTTGGCCTGGTGACCCAATTTTTTACCCCAAGTGACCCGGTTTCAAATCTGACCTAGAAATCATCAAGACAAATATTTTGAGCATGGTTCATGATGATTGCTTGAAAAATGTGACCGCTAGAGTGTTAACAAGGTTTAACGCCGACTTGGCCAGGTGACCTAGTTTTTTACTCCATGTGACCCAGTTTCAAACTTGACCTAGAAATCATCAAGACAAACATTCTGAGCAAGATTCATGATGATTGCTTCAAAATTGTACCTGCTAGAGTGTTAACAAGGTTATCTGCTGATTTGGCCCGGTGACCTAGTATCTGACCCCAAGTGACCCAGTTTCGAACTTGACCTAGAACTCATCAAGACAAACACTGAGCAAAATTTACGATGATTGCTTCCAAAATGTGAAAGCTAGAGTGTTAACAAGGTTTTCCTTTGATTTGGCCTGGTGACCCAGTTTTTGACCCCAAGTGACCCGGTTTCAAATCTGACCTACAAATCATCAAGACAAACATTTTGAGCATGGTTCATGATGATTGCTTGAAAAATGTGACCGCTAGAGTGTTAACAACGTTTAATGCTGACTTGCGCCAGGTGACCTAGTTTTTGACTCCATGTGACCCAGTTTCAAACTTGACCTAGAAATCATCAAGACAAACATTCTGAGCAAGATTCATGATGATTGCTTCAAAATTGTACCTGCTAGAGTGTTAACAAGGTTATCTGCTGATTTGGCCCGGTGACCTAGTATCTGACCCCAAGTGACCCAGTTTCGAACTTGACCTAGAACTCATCAAGACAAACACTGAGCAAAATTTACGATGATTGCTTCCAAAATGTGAAAGCTAGAGTGTTAACAAGGTTTTCCTTTGATTTGGCCTAGTGACCCAGTTTTTGACCCCAAGTGACCCGGTTTCAAATCTGACCTACAAATCATCAAGACAAACATTTTGAGCATGGTTCATGATGATTGCTTGAAAAATGTGACCGCTAGAGTGTTAACAACGTTTAATGCTGACTTGCGCCAGGTGACCTAGTTTTTGACTCAACGTGACCCAGTTTCGAACTTTACCTAGAAATCATCAAGACAAACATTTTGAGCAAGATTCATGATGATTGCTTCAAGATTGTGCCTGTTAGAGTGTTAACAAGGTTATCTGCTGATTTGGCCAGGTGACCTAGTTTTTGACCCCAAGTGACCCAGTTTCGAACTTGACCTAGAACTCATCAAGACAAACACTTTGAGCAAAATTCATGATGATTGCTTCAAAAATGTGACTGCTAGTGTGTTAACAAGGTTTTCCTTTGATTTGGCCTGGTGACCTAGTTTTTGATCCCAAGTGACCCAGTTTCAAATTCAACCTAGAAATCATCAAGACAAACATTTTGAGCAAAATTCGTGATGATTGCTTCAAAAATGTGACCGCTAGGGTGTTAACAAGCTTTTACCCTGATTTGGCCAGGTGACCTACTTTTTGATCCCACGTGACCCAGTTTCGAACTTGACCTAGAAATCATCAAGACAAACTTTTTGAGCAAGATTCATGACGATTGCTTCAAAAATGTGACTGCTAGTGTTAACAAGGTTTTCTGCTTGTTTGGACGGGTGACCTAGTTTTTGACCCCAAGTGACCCAGTTTCGAACTTGACCTAGAACTCATCAAGACAAGACAAACATTTTGAGCAAGATTCATGGTGATTGCTTTAAAAATGTGACTGCTAGAGTGTTAACAAGGTTTTGGCCTGGTGACCTAGTTTTTGACCCCAAGTGACCCAGTTTGGAACTTGACCTAGAAATCATCATGACAAACATTTTGAGCAATATTCATGATGATTGCTTCAAAAATGTCTAGAGTGTTAACAAGTTTTTCCTTTGATTTCACTTCTAGTTTTTGACCACAAGTGACACAGTATCAAACTTGACCTAGATTTCATAGGGGCAAACATTCTGGGCAAGTTTCATCAAGATTGGGTCAAAACTGTGACCTCTAGAGTGTTAGAAAACTAATTGTTGATGACGAACGACTGACAGAGGGTGATCACAATAGCTCACCCTGAGCTTTTGCTCAGGTGATCTAACAAAAGTTGTCAATTAGCTGCCAATTAGATCGGTAATTACTGCATGCAAAAGAAATATTTCGCTTCATTCAGATCAATTTAGGATAGTTGTACTGCTGCAAGACTACTTTAGTCAAGTTTTTAGTGACTGTTACCAACAAAACAGTGTACTTAGTGTCGTAAAATCTAGAGTCATTAGTTTTCGCGACTTCTGAATTTCCCGAAAAACGTATGAACAGGGTTATGAATATTAAAAGCACTCACAACACTCAGGAAATGTCAAACACTCTTTCATAGAATTTTCAATATTTCATGCCATTTTGCAAAAGCAATTTTCTATTAAATCAATGTCTGTCTCGCACTGAATAAAAGAAACAACATTCATGACAGAACCTGTTTTACCTCTTTTCGAACATTATACATGTATATCTGGAAAGCTTTAGTGCTTAAACTTGGTTGCTTATATTAGGTTCTTTTTCACTGAAGAAAAAAAAAGAATAAACTTCACATTATGAAACTTTTACAAATATGATATAAAGCCTATGAATGTGAACCATTTCAAACAAACTTTGAAGTATGGTAAGCACCTTAGTTGACAACCATAGTATAATCCACATGCAGTTCCTGATTATCTGGAGTCTGAAAAGTGTATCGTGATATGTATCGTATCGTGATGCAAGTATCGCGATATGTATCGTATCGTGAGTATCATTGCAGCCCTAGTGTTGCTTCCCTTCATTGAATCAATGCTTGTACTAACTGATGCTAATTGGATTGTTTGTCACAATTTACTTAGTTGGCACTGTTGAGATATGCACGAAAAACCAATACTGGAACAAATTGCAATTACTGGTAGTTGTTTTTTTTTCTCAAGTTAGTAACAACATTTTTAAGCTTTAAATTTTATGCTTTGGGTCCACGGCTGATTCGCGATATACTGGATTTCTTAAAATAACTGATTGCAATGTACTGTACTCAATGGAATGGCTAATGGCAGACCCTGATCAGGCTGCTCCTTCAGGAGCAGTCTAATCTCATTCTGGGTCTGCACTATTTGGGTCATTCTGGGTCTGCACTATTTGCACCTATATGCAATTCTATCAGAAACTTTGGTGTCGAAATTTTAGGACATTTTCCACACAATATGATAGTAATTTTAGTAGTTTTATTACCTTCTTCTGGAATACTGCCAGACTGGTCTGGGTCTTCAGAAATCACACTGGCAGTACTCCAGTTGTCTGCCGTATCATATTCTTCATCACTGGCTGGACGCGAGTCGCCCTGCCTCGACTTGCGACCTCCTGGAACACAACAAAATAGAAACCATTTTAGTTTTTAGATATATTTCAATATACAGTATTACCTTTAAGACTGCAGCATTATATTTAAGAAAAATAAAAGCAGTTTTTGTAAACATCGGTAAGAAACCCAGGTACCCATTTTAACTATTTTTAACACTTTTAGCAGGAAACCATCAGAAATTCACCCAAAGTAATGTTTTAACTGCAATTTTATTAATTTTTCAACCAAACCCATAGCACTAGTTAAGACGTTTTTTTCAATCCAAAAGTATTGATATTTTTGTTATTTCTCCATGAAAACATATGTTGTGGGTACTTATTAGAAGCACCTCGGCGAGGCGCTTCTAATGAGTACCAACAACATATGTTTTCATGGAGAAATAAAAACATTCACAGGATACCCTCCCTTAACTAGACCTATGCAAACCTATTAAAAACAATTTATTACAACTTCATTTATTATCCAAAATCATTTTTAATGACAATAGTGCTGTAAAATAGCGCAAAAATCAAGCCAAGACAACATATTTTGGCAGTTCTGTTAGTGACGTCCGGGTATTATTAGGTCCGAGAATGCGGTTGTCAGTTAAATGGTCAAGTGACTTGACGGAGGAGTCAATTGTCGTTATTCTATACAACTAACAGATTCCAATTAAATAAGCAATTATCGTTAGTTGCAGGCAACCAATGATCGATTATCAAATTCTGGGTTACATGACTTCCCAAATTACCAGCACTAAAAGATACCAGTATTTTTGTAATCATGTGACTGAAATTCCGAATGATTCCTATCACTAAGAAAGATGCTAAGGAAGTGAAAATCCAGAAAGCTACATGTATTATTATTGGACTCAACAGCCATTCCATAGATTTATAAATAGTGGTATGTCAAACCGGTCCTACTGATCACCGCAGGACACCGCAGGATACCCCAAGACAGCGCAGGACACCGCAAGACACCTTTATTTATTATAAAATACCCACCAGATGAAATAAAAATGCCTTTCAATGCATAACAATAATAAAATAAACAGATACTATTTATATTCCAGTCTCTTATATTGGCCAAAGATATCTTAATTATGTCTTTGGCGTACACATATTTATTATCGGAGGTCGCTCTATCTGTATCGGACACCGCAGGACATATTTATTTACTGTAAAATACCCACCAGATGAGATAAAAATGCTGTACAATGCATAAAAATAATAAAATAAACAAATATTACATGTACTTGTATTCCAGTCTCTTATATTGGCCAAAGATACGTTATGTCTTTGAAGTACACATCGAAGGTCGCTCTCTACATGTAATGGACACCGCAGGACATATTTAGCACAGATACCTATTAGTAATATCCATACACCAGGGATCAAGCTACAGGGCGACTGGGGCGAAATAGTCGCCCTAGAGGGCTCAAAGTAGCCCTGGGAAGCCCAGAGGGAGACAAAAACTTCGCCCTCCATTTTTGCAACTTTTGAAAAAGCTAGTACTTGTGCAAAACGAACTTTTTGTTGGAAGAAATCCAGTAAAAATTGAGCAAACATGCAAAGGTAAAAATCTGTTGAAAAATGTTGTTAGATGTATCAGAAATGCCACTGAATGTAAGTCTGATGTGATTTAACAAGTTTTGGAGGAAAACTGTTCGCCTATTAAGTGACCAAAAGATCGTTTTCATCAATGTCATTAGTTTTCGTGGGTGTCCGTTTTTTCATAAATGAACCATTTACATGCTGAAAATTGGCCAGAAACATCATTAAAAGTGCAAAAAACTAAGTCGAGAAGTTGGCAGACACTTTAGTTTAACAAATGTATTATTATCATTATGTTTATAGCTTACTTACCAAGCCACAGACCTTGATGTTTTGACTGTATCTACTCAAAAGAATTGTCAATTTCCAAAAAGATATGAATGAACTTATGTGTCCAGCTATAATGTATTAGCCCAACTCATGTCTGTGTTACTTTGCATCATTAATTGGGTTAGAAGTAAGAATGAATGTAGGTCTACAGTAAAATTTGTTTCCTTCTTTGTTAATTCCCGAGACAGTATGGTAAAAATTCCCAAGACAATGCAGTAAAGTGAGTCGAGAGTCCTAAATTGTCGAGCTTTCAGTAAGGCGATAGGTGAACAGTCTTGACTTCTCCCTCATCCTATAAAACTTCTCCCTGTTTTGTCTGCCTGATACACGCGTAAAAAGGTATAATATGAAAATACAAAAGCGGCTCATTATGGAACTTATTTATTCTGGATTTAATTTAAAGTTCCTTATTACAAGTTTCAACATGCTCATTTGTTAAACTTGCTGAATTATGGTAAAAAGTCCGACCGCTCTTGTGTTCGTCCGTGCGTACATCCATCCATCCATCTATCCATCCGTCCTTTTTTCTAATTTGATATCAAAGGTTACAAGTATAATTATCTTAAAACTCTTTAATGTCTGTCAGTTGTCTGTAATTACTTACTATGAGAACACCCGCAAGCTTGTTTGCTGATTACTTAATGATATACAGCCTAATCCGTTTAACACCAACAAACAAACTGACGCATGCTGTTGATAGATGTCACCACAAAGTTGATGATTATATTGTTTATTCTGCGAAGGTGGTCGTTTTATTTGTTGTTCTATCATATTAAAAGTATATAACTATTAATCTAGATTGAACATGAAATCCTGTAAATTAAAATTTGCACAAAAGAGCAGCAATAATTTAACCTCACCCACCCATCAAATATTCATGTAATCAAAGTTCAGGATTTAATTATACTGGTCACTTAGGGTGAACTATAATCAGCTCCGATTGGCACCTGAGCAACAATACTGGACTGAAAAAAATATGAAAGCAGAATTCGCAGAATTCTATGCAGTATTCTGCTGAAAACGGCCCTTATTAGGGCCATATAAATCTTCTGAAAGAAAATCCTTATAATGTCCATCCAATCTCCCAACTCCCCGCCTCCCCCCTCCTCCACCGATCGCCCTCCCCGCCCCCCTCCCCACTTTTAATGTCATAATGGACCCAAAATAAATAAGATCCAACACGACTCAAAATGAATGAATGAATGAATGAATGAAGGAAGGAAGGAGAGGGGAATAAACGATTGAATAAATAAAAGTAATCTAATTAAACTATGGTAATGTAAGCAATTAAAGGTAATCAACGGAGATCGGTAGTCTTTGAATCCCTACAGAATCAACCGATTAAAGGCAGTCAACGAAGTTCTAGTCACACCTCCACGAGTCGCAAATTGAACTCTAGGCATTTGCTGCTATGCATTACACTTGCGCAGTGCCAGCTGGAAACTAAGGATAAACTTTTATAGTTAGATAATATTTTATCCTTGGGCTAACGTGACAGGTCGCATATAATGTAAAATGAAAATAATTTTGTAACAACAAACCATAGAAACAATTTCCAATGTTGAACACTGTGATATTCATTGATATTCATACAGAGGCAAAACCATGTCATACTGACCAACTATTTTTCAACAATGTCTATTCAAAGTACTATAAAAAATATAAAATGCACTTTTACACATTTTTCAAGTCAAAATGTATCAGATATATAGAAAATAAAGGTGTCCTGCGGTGATAAGAGTGACCCTGTCAAACCGTTCGAATTTGCGTCACATATCACAAAAAACCGGTCACCGGAATAACCGAAATCACCATGGAAATCACCGAAATCACCACCAAGGGGTGGGGTGGTGGTGATGTTGGGGTTGGTAGGTGTGAGTAAAGGTGGATAGAAGTTAAGTTATGTTGGGATTTGGTTACGTAGGGTGAGTAAGGCTATCGAATGTGGCCCCGAATGTGGCGAGTTTTACACCTAAATCTCGGTGGAAATATTTGAAATCACCGTTGTTTATAAAGTTCTGGACACAAATCATACTGTCATATGATGGGGGAGGGGTAGGGTGGTAGGACTACGACAGGGTATGCTGTGTAATGCAAGCTGAGTATGGTTATCGAAGGGCCCAGACCAGTAGTGTAACGAACTCCCAGTGGAAATCACCGAAATCACCGTTCTTTAGTTATGCGCGATACCGTAACACAGTATTTTTATATTACACACTTGTAACAAGTTCTGTAAAGAAGTTATAAGTTGACGAGATACGTTTATTTTTTATAGTTACTTTTAACAGTAATAACTTAACTGTTCTAAATATACATTTTGTTTTACGCAATAAATTTCAAAGTAAGACATTTGATTGTTGAAAATACAGTATAGAATTATATGAGAGAGAGAGATAGAGAGAGAGAGGTTTTGATATTTTAGTAGAGAGAGAGAGAGAGAGAAATTTTAATATTTTAGTAATGTCATGTTTTATGTATAAATAGTGAAATAAAGATATGAAATAAAACATTGTATTCATTGCATTTCCCCTACGACAAACATGGCTTGTTTATGGAGATTTCTTATTTCTGTTTTTTAGCATAGTACATAGTGTGTGGATATTTGTTAGGTATAAGTAGGAATGCAAAGTTCAGGGAACGCCACAATCAGAAGATGAGGCCAACTCATCTCTACCCTATCCTGATCCACCCTAATGTATCATACCTTCCCCCACCCCACCCTTCAATGGTGATTTCGGTGGGGATTTCGGTTATTCCGGTGACCCACAAAAAACCGTTTGAATATTCCAAGCATTTCAAGGAATCACATTATCACAATCAATTATAGATAACTGGGGTCAAAATAACAGCAATTACGTAGATGGCAACAAAACTCACATTTTTATCATAAAATGGCTGTACTGAAATAAGAAGATAGAAACACTAAAGACGCATTTCAACATATGGTAACTCGTGAGTCACTTGTGGCAGCGATGGCGCTTTTCCAGTTTTCTTCAACCGTTCATTTCACTCACCCTTTTTCTTTCCTTTCGGCATTATTTTCCTAAATTTCTTTTACTTTTATAATGTCTAAATGTTCCTAGATACATGAACCTTCGTATATGAAAATCTGGTGAGAAATATTGTGAAAAAATAGTTAAATCCACAACTGGCCACATGGACATTCTCTAAGGTTTTGGTAGTTCAAGGTTGAACAAAGTCTATTTTTAGAAATAAATTTTCACAACAACACGAAATCGGCTAAAACATGTAACTCTAGTACCCTTACTTCCTACGCGGAGTAACGGATCAATAATTAGAATAAAATTGATTTTTATGCCCCCCGCTTCGGATGATGCCGGGTGCATATAGTTTTTCGGTTTTCCGTACGTGTGTACGAATGTACGTCCTTCTGTACGAATGTGTGTACCAGACTCAGGTTAAGGCATTTGTACCAGGTAATCCTGTCATGTATTTTGACGCACATCTAATTTGACGCGCTTACATGTTTCTTCCTATTCTTGGACTTGCAGAAACTTTTTTGCAATGTCTCGTCATTATTGGGGTAGAGCAACATAAGAGAGTCACATCCAGATGTTTAAGTAGAAATTCTGGGATCTCCTTGGAAAATTACAACCATATAACCGTCAATGGTCAACATTTTGAAAGAAATGCTTAAAGCACATTTTTTCTTTGAATTAAAGCTCAAAACTTTAAAGATGCATCAGCTACATCTGAATCAAACATGCTTCTTTGTTACAGTGTCACCTGATACATTTATTCACAAGTATGATATATGGTTGAAATGCTAATGCATACACAATATTACTTTTCAAATAAATATAAGGTCTTATATGAAAATATTTTACAACTGGAAGAAGAGAAATTCATAAAGTAATTTTCTGTGTATTTGTTTGATGCCAAGCATAAATAATTTGAAGAAAAGTATTTTTGCTGACAATAAATAATCTATTTAGAACATATTTTATTAAGACATGTGGCAAATTTGTGCATGCAAGCAGGAGAAACAAGCATTTTAACTGCCCTACCCCTAGAAACCGAGACATAAAAATGGTGGCACTTCGCAAAATGAGGTCAGATTTTTAAAATCTATACAGGTGTCATTCAACAATGATTCTTGTCATTTATTTTGTTCTAACAGACAAATGATGCTGCCTGAACATGATCCTGGTATTATTGTTAAACTTAAATTACTATCTTGCAAGAAAAATAGCAGCCTATTAGATGCGTCATTTCATATGAGTGTAAACCAAAATGACAATCACCATGGTGGTCCTATTTCACTTGGAATATTTATGAAGGCAGTTGATGCAAATTTATTTTAATGATATTAAATAATGTTCCAGAAGTCCATGATTGTCTTACACAAATCAAATGTACTGGGAGTTGTCCTTGAAATTAATGACATGTCAAAAAATGCTTAGGTGCGTCAAAACCCATGAGTCTAGGCTAGAATTTTGCAGTTCTATAGTCAGGTACCCCACAGCGGGGGCATCCGTGTACTGTGGACACATTTCTAGTTTTTTTTTTGTAAATTTTCTTTTTATTTTATTGTTCACACGTCAATGCGCGTTTCTGACGTTATAAATAACGTCACCAAACAAAACATGAACGTCATGGCGTCGACGCTCAGTTCTTAACATGTGAACCGCTGGAGAGACAAGAAACAAAAAGTTTCGGCGAATCAAAATAATTTTGATACCAAAATGTTCCTTACATTTTAACTAAGAAAATGCATACCAACACTTGATAGTATAATTCAGAAACAAAGAAGCTAGAGGTGTTCAAATATCTGAAGTGGAGGTAACATCCACTTTTGAAACAGTGAAGAAAACCGAAGTCGTCCAAAGCGAAGAGTGAAAATATAAATCGTATCATTCACTATAGTGAAATGATACGATATCATTTCACTAGTGATTGATACCACTTTTATTTTCATCAGATATACACTGATTTCACTGCTGACAATGAAATAAAACCTCCCTACGCTGGATTCGCTTTTTTCCTCGGACATCAGGAAAAGACAGGGGAAAAACATGTGTAGTAGGTTATAGTGGGTTACTGGACGAGAGGATATGTTAACGACATAAAAACCAAGAAAACATTAAATTATCTGACGGTGTGTCAGCTGGGAGTCGGACCTACACACATCTTGTGTGGCAGAGTATAGAGACAGTAGCAGCAGTTAGAAAAGCACTCATTAAAGAACGGTTTCTAACGGGTGTGTACATACTGCAATCCAGTAAGCATTTATTTAGTAACAAGACCGTCGACCCAACATGCCGTCTGTACCAGGTAGACGTGGAAGACATCTCCAGAATGTTTTTCTTCAATATACATGTCAAAAGACTCCATATACTTAAACAACTTGAGTGATGGCCGCACATGGACTTCCCCTAACGTAAATATTCAGTGTTTTTTTGTTTTTTGTTTTTTTTTGTTTTTTAAAGAACTTTTTATGTTTGTGTGCACGGAACTTTTAAAATTGATAAGAACTGTAAATATATAAAGAAGACATTGATGCAATCTTGCGGTGCCTCTGACAGAAAGAGGGAGAATACATACGGACTACAAGACAAGACGACCAAAATATCATAATTAAACAGGCCGACAAAGGAGGGGCAACGATTCAAATGCCAAATTCTCAAACAGTCAACCAAAGATATCTGAAGTGACAAAATGTGATGAACTCAGATGTGGACTGTCCAAATATACGAAAGAAGGATCCACATACAATTTTAATGGTAAAACGTTTACACTAAACTGTGGTATGTAATCTATCAATCAATTCAGATTTTTAACGTAGACGGGCAATAGAGTCACATAGGGGCTACGCCCTGTGACATGTCATGTACAATTTAGAACGTTACATATGTCATTGAATGCAGGGGCTGCAATAAATATTACACTGGGGAAACAAATAATTTAAGAAAGAGAACAACTTTACATAACCAACATATTAGACACGAACACTTAAGAATGATCCCGCTTGGCGGACATATTGCTTCATGCTCATCAAAAGAACCTAAATACTTCATATTTCTATTTTATAAGATAGAAACGGACAGTATCTTTGACAGAAAAGAAAAATAATAAATATTTTATACAAAAAATATAGAGCGAAAATAAATTCAGCTTGAAAAAAATAAAAGTGGAGACACCAGATATTTCTCACCATCCAAATGTTTTTTTTTTTTTTTTTTTTTTTTTTTTTTTTTTAGTTTACTATTTCATACTTCTTCATATGCAACGTCCCATATTTAACACATACCAGAAAGAAGTTGATAACGTCACGTAACGTTAGCTTCCATGGTTACATAACGCCATTATATTTGTTGTAAAACTTTGTTGTTGACGCTTTAATAAAAAGGGCTTTGAAAATTGACTTTTGTCATGAAACCGGTCAGCCAAAATAAATATTTTGTTGTGCATCTGACTTTAATTCAATTTATTAACATATTTAACAATCATTGATATATATATATATATATATATATATATATATATATATATATATATATATATATATATATATATATATATATATATATATATATATATATATATATATATATATATATATAAACGTTCTTTTTAGACTTAGTAATGTTTTAAATCTGGAATATTTTGTTTTATTTATAAGTCAATTATAAATTCAAATTTTAATTATTGCCCTTTGGTATGGCATTTCTGTTCTAAAACTAGTATAGAAAAAACTAGAAAAAAATACAGTATACAGCTTTGAGACTGATTTTTAACGATGTCACAAGCTCACGTAAAGACTTTTTGAAGAAAGCAAATATGTTTACCTTTCATATTTACAGAATTAGAAGTATGGTCATAGAGGCTTTTAAGATTTTGTATAAAATGTCTCCAAAATATTTACATGATCTTTTATCTTTTGAAAATAGATAAACCAATTATTCTGTCAGGGATGAAAATCTAGTTGATGTGCCAAGAGTTAGTATCATATCATAGCTACTGGTGTCTTTGTGAGGCTGATCCGGACCTGGGAAGGAGCCTCATGTAAATGTTCCTTATGCTGGTTTAATTTATAACAACCTTATTTTTCGCTTATACTTTTCATTTTGCTTTTTTAGAAAAAGTTTTAGCTTTAGTATACACGCTTTTCTTATCTTGTGTCTGCTTTTTTTTCAGTTCTTGTTAATTTTTCAGTTCAGTATTGTTTATTGTCTTTGTTCTCTAGTATCAGTTTAAATGTTATATATTTGCATGCAGAAGTAAAATTTATTTTCATTTTATTTCTCTACTGCCTTTCGTTGTTTCGATGCAAGTTTCCTTGATCAATACTTTAGTGCAAGGACTGCTTGTTGCCCCTCCCTCCTCCCCCCACCCCACCCTTTCATATTTCTTTCCTACTGAAGCTAGCCAGCGGGGAATCGCATTTTGATTTCGCATTTACACTTGCATGTGTGTTCTGACTTTAAGAAAAAGTGCAGTGATTTTTCATTGTAACTGTGTTTTGTCTTGCATGCTGTGATTTTTTGTTACTTTTGTTACTTTTGTTACTTTTCTGTTTTTTTTTTTTTTTTTTTTTTTTTTTTTATTTTATTTTTATTGTTTTAGTTTTAGGATTTTGTTCTGTCGGTATAACAGTTTTCAGGCTAATGTTAAATAATGTTGTACATTTGAAAACCAACGTAAATAGATATTCCTGTATCTTGTGTTTTGCATCTTCTTAATATCTCTCCGCTGACTTTTCGGAGCACCGCCTCTGTCACGTATTATGGGCATGGACAGGAACGGGAGTCTATGGACTTAGCCAGGCACGGTGATAGGCATCAGAAGGGATTTAAAGGGTAGTTGTTTTTAATATAATCATTTTCTGACAGCCATTCCTGTGCTTAACGCAAACAGTATACCCTGACATGGATCTGTGGCGTCTGACCTGGGTCTACACTTTGTCAATGTCCTTTTTATAGGACACTAGGCATAAACGGGTTAACATTTAATAATGGGCCAGGAGATTCCACACATTTGGTGGAGGGATATAGGACACTACTATCATTGTTGATAGACCATGATTATACGGATGTTACTCAATTATTCTCATGCAGGAATGTGTTTCGGTTCTCGTTCACAATCGGCATTTTCCGCGAATAAAGTCCGGTGAAGTCGACAGTCAGAGCTCAGCAAGACTGGTTCACAAACTTATTTCTCACCAAACCTTCGCACGAACACAAGAATTTTGTAATTTTCTTATAAAGTATTATCTTTCACAAAAAGCTTGGCATGATTTTAATACGGAATAGTCTTGGGTTCTTTACGAACAATTCTAAATCAGATAAATTCCATAATGCAAAAGGTGAATTTGAGAGGTCTAAATGAGATCTCGTCCCGCTGGCCTCCACAAAAATGAGCTAATTTCACTTCGCTGTTTTTTAGGCCTACATCATCAAAACTAAAATAAGCAGTTATGACTATCAAATTTACGCTGACAAAGATTTTTAACAGTGCCTTCGACTGTAAATAGACTTTTATTTCATCTTGGTTTGATTTCCAGAATGCTAATGCGTGTCAAAGTTTAAATGCACTGCATTCTATACATCTCATTGAACGCTAAATAAAATTTGCCTCGGAGACAAAAATAATGTTAGCTTACAAAAAAGATTTTTCCACAAAAAGAAGCGTGTCCTTGATTCCAGATGACTAAATTTGGGTAGTGATGACAAAAGATTAGTTTTGAGCTGGCATGACTGTCGGCTTTTAATCCAGCCCTCATCTTTTTCATCATGATCATCTACTATTAAAAATTTCCACTGAAAAGTTAGGGAATCAGATTTAAGACCCCAGACAGTTTTACTGTTATCCGTTCGAAGGCGGTGTTTTTGTTGCGGTGCTTCTTCGTTTGTCTTCTGTCTACGTTTGTTCTTCCGTTTTCGACGAAGTGCTGTTTTGTGAATTTATTTTATATACATATCCTTATCCGATGCTTTGGGAGGACTGAGCTCTGTGTTTTTCAAGTTGGTATTTCCTGAGTATCTCCAAATTTATATTTTTGTTTGATTTGAGTCAACATTGAGTCATATCAGACCGGTCAGTTAACCTTCTAACGCTTTTCCTGGACAGGCTTAGTCCTCTAATGCCTGTCACACTAAAACTAATGGTCGACCGACCAGATAGTTTGATGTTGATCGCTGATGAAAAACTTTTGATCGGCCAACTGCAGCTGTCACATTAAAAATATACCTCACCGATAACCTTAGGCAGCGTGAAATCTTTCAATATTAGATTGACCGTCGCTCTATCAATGTTAGATCGACCGTCGTTTTTCAGTCGGGCGACAAAACATGAGTCAACCGACGATCAGGCGACATGCCTGATTGTCGCCATGTCGCCCGACTATCGACCGACCAGATTATGCTTTCTTCCGCATCAGGGTGAGTAGAAGCATGTCGTGCCGCTGATGCACCATCTGGAGCCTCGCGCGCAAATGATGGATGTGGAGTTGTCGCAACCATGCTGGCATTCTTGCAAACGCCGTGACTCAAAAGATGGCGGGCGTTGTTGTTGTTGTGCAGATTTTTAACGCTACCAGGCACCCGAGGCACGTAGAGGTAGCCGCGATTGTTATGTACATGTATTTATACAGCATTACTTTCATGGATCCCCCATGCACAGTTTGTGCCGCTGTCACCAAGCGCCGCCCTGTCCCCTTTATACCCAACCTAGGGCACCTCGAGTATGAGCTAGGCGTACTAATGGTCTGAAAATTTTCTCGACCAGAGCGGGAATCGAACCCATGATATTCCGCTTGAAAGTCGAGTGCGCTAACCACTTGGCCACCCAGTCCACGATGGCGGGCGTAGAGTAGCCAGTTGCTTATAAAGTGGTGGGCGTGGAACATTAGCGTTTATCGGACGGGCGAGCATCGCGCGCTTATCTGGCACAAGAAGGCAGATGATCGGCAAAGTCAGGCGACGATCGGCCCAGTCAGGCGACTATAGGCCGACGAGCTGTCGATCAAGAGTCATCGGCCGAACAGTCTGGCGACCGTCTCTTGGTAATCGCACGATTTTCGGTCGTCAGGCGGCCGATTTTGGGTACCCCAGATGCCCATGAAGTCCGCCGACTGTCAGTCGATGGTCGCTCTACGATCGACAGTCGCCCGACACTGTACCGATCACCAAATTCTCAAAATCATCGGCCGACCAAAGAAAAATATATCTGACCAGTTTTACTAACGTAACGATCGGACGACAAGAAAAACAGCCAAAATCAGGCACAGAGACGGCCGACTGTCGCCTAAAATGCTTGCCAGACCGTCGGTCGGTTTAGGCAATGTGATGTCTAGCGGTATAAGAGGTTGACCAGTACTTGCACATACTTTCACCAGTAACTGACTGCTGTCCTTCTTTAATCAGCGGAAGAGGAAGAATGGTCGTAGAAACTATTTCATGATAATTATCTACAAATGTTATTTGGCAGAGCTGGGGTTTGAACTTGCCTAGTTGTCAACCCAATCATTGTTGATGGCTATGCTTCACTCTTTAATTGCACAACGGCGGTTCGAGCCTCAGACTCAATGACGGTCTCTTCGTAAAACTTTAACCAGTGGGTTGGGGCTTGACGATATGTCTTTGGCTTGGCCCGCCGTGGTTCAACTATTGGTTTTCATTTACTCTGGCATACAGTAGAATTAGCCATGAGTACTCGTCTTTGTTTGTTATAGTGATTAATTTGATTTTTATTTTTTCGCTTTGATGCATTGACTGAGTTGGGAGCCTTTATGCGAACCGAATTTTTATGTGTTTCTGTATTAAGAGTAGCATCGGGACTCAGGGTGAAGTTAGCTAGCTGTAAAAGTGCTTTAAATCCCCCGGTGGTTTGCTCTACTGACCGTTCTAAGGCGTTGGTCCCGGTGTTAGTCTTACTCTTTGTTGCTTTGTGGTTTATTCTACGAGGCGATTTGTTATATGTCTTTCCGTGTATCATTTTGTTCTTGTGTTTTTCAGTCCTTTTAGTATTGCGATTACCTCGCTTGGGGAAGAGAGAGCTAATCTTAGTGCTTTTCTTACGTTTGTTCGGTTTGTGTTTGTTTGGATTTGTCGGTTTCCTCTTCCTCTTGGGGTCTGGGAAGGGCTGTGGTCTGTGATTGTGGCACTCCCTGGACTTTTCTCTTACCTTTTTTTGCGTCACCCTTAACATTCTTTAACGATCCTGTATTCTTTATTTCTGTGCAAATCATTAAAAGTTTTATATTTTAGGAGACTAATATGTTACAGTTATTTTTCCCATTCTTTTTCGCATCAGTATAAAACTAAATGACAACTTTCTCTAATTGGTAAACCCCATCCAGGCCCTTACGTATTAAGAGAAGGGTCTTAGGTGTTAAAAAAAAAAATAGCTGTATTTCCGCTAACCCGACCGACCCTGTTTCAAACATACGACTCTGCTATTTTTTATCAGCAAAAATGCAAAATAAAAAGGTAAAGCACCGACACTCAACAAAATACCTGTATTTTCATAAAATTACAGGCCCAACCCTGTTCTTTTCTGGAGACAAAATAAAATCTCCTGCCTACCTGCCTACTGACCAAATATTTTCTCAGCATGTTAGCGGAAACACAGCTATTTTTTTTTTTTTTTTTTTTTTTACGCCTTAGAGATATACAAAAAAAAAAGATTCTAGAAAAAGACGCTCCATTTTAAGCATGCAGTTAAGTCCTCGTTTGTAAAGATGCTATTTTCCATTTATTTTGTCCCTTTGATCATGGATATGTCGTAGTCCAAATAGGAATTTAGCCAGATTCGGACTCTGGCTAGGCCAGACCGGAATTCTTATTCAAATGATTTCCTCACTGCTGACCAGTAAATCAGTTATTAGACTGTGTACTTTTCCTCATAATTATACTTTTATGCCATAGTTCCATTTATCTGCTATCATTAAAGCGTCAATTTCATTAAATGATACAGTCGGCATATTTGAGAATGACTAACGCAATTTATTGATGTGTACAGTATGTACAATGGTGAATTACTTGGAACAAAGACGTATAAAATAACTGTATTATTTACGTCCTTGCTTGGAATAAACACGATCTTCTGGAAAATGCGATGAAGGTCAAAATAAGAATTCGTATATGGCCTAGTCAGATGCCGGATCTGTCTAAATTCCTATTTTTACTATGGCAAGATATATGCCATTAATGGTGATTAAAGGCCTTGGAGAAGTTTGCTTTGGTCCTAATTCCAAGTTGTGTAATAAAGGTCCTGTCCGTTTTATTGCCAAGAACGTTCATTTTCAATCCAAAGCTGTTTACGGAGTAAACCACTGTCGACCCGGGACTAATCAGTCTGTTAAAAATTTGTCCAGTAAGTATTTTTTATCGAATGTGTCAGCGTCAGTGATATTCAATCACATGTACCTTCTGACATGTGCGCCCAGCGAAGACTCAAATCAGCCTACGCTTCTGTGCAGCCTGATCAGTCTCTGTTGTCCACACGAAGAAACTTTTATGCTTTGCTATCCAAAGTGCGCCCAGAGAAAATGGCACACGCGCACGCATTAAGCATTTGACACATTGTCACACAGCTTCTAAAAATTCACAAATTAAAAACAATGTTAATTTCAATTTGTTTAAATAAGTAACATTTGAAAGGATAATCGTTTGAGATTTGCTTTCTTTTAAATTGCATTTTCCGAAAGCACAATATTTGCAATAGTCACGTTAAAGACTGGAAGCCAATGCAGTCGTTTCAACGTTTTAGCCGTACCACGAGGATCACAGTCTACAGTCAGAAACTTTTGATTGGTTGCCGATATCGTCGTCCCAACGACTTCGTCACGTGATCAATGTTTATAAAAACATGTAAACGTTGGTATTGCGACATAAAATTCCCAGATATTAACGAAGGTACGCTAGTTTATGTTTGGTTCTACAGACTCGGAACTAAATTTTGTGAATACTAAACAGTGGATCAGATAATATCTGTTTCTCCATACCGTTGTAATAATTGTAAAGATCATAATATGTATGTTGAGAGCTTTTCAAAACGGGAAGAAATGGACAGAATAATGTCAACTTGTAGGAAAAAGAAAACCCGTAGAGGCAAAAAAAATCTGAAGAAGAAATTGCCCAGCTTGTATGTTGAGAATCTATATGAACAGGATTTGGAACGTTGCGTCAACGTTGTGGATATTGCCAAGTCCAAAAATAAACATGGGCTTAGACCAGTGACAAGTCCAAAGGCACCTATGAATTCTAATCAGTTTTTGATAGAAGACGGGGGTTCTTTGGAAATATTTGGATTGTCACCAGTGCAAACTTATGAAAGCAGGGCTTCCAGTCCATCCCTATACACTGAAGATGTTTACTACGAGCCACTCTGGGTTACGGACACCACAGATTTTATGGGTAAGGAATTTGAGAAGGACTATAATGCTGCACTTGAAATGGAAGCTAGTAAAACAAGCAAATTGAATATGTTTATTAATTTGTCAAAAGAGGAGTTAGTACAAAAATATTTGGATTTGGATCGAAGATACACAGAGAGAACATTACATGTTTCAAAATCAGTCAAGTCTAGTCCATTGAAAGTAGTTGAAGACCTCAGAAAGGAGAACAGAAGATTAACAGAAGAAAATAAAAGACTAACATCTTTAATTCTATCAGAGAATCTGTACAAATGATTACTTTCAACCTTCTATGTACATTTTCTTACCATTTTATAATTTAAGTGGTTTATTTTTTTCAGCTATCATTATTATTTTATTCAGCAGACAACAAACTGATGTATTTTTCCCTGAAAACTGGATTTGACATGTCATACATAATGTCTCCATTGGAGACAATTTGCATGAAATGTCAGCAGTCAGGAGCATAACCTCTTCAGGTATTTTTTTAACAATACAGTTAAATTATTTTGTCACTTAAGCATGTATAACATTTTTATTTATTGTACGGTCAATTTTCACCTTCATACTCTGGAGTTATAATTCTTATGGTCGGATGTAATTTTTGCTGATAGATCTCTTACATGACTATGATTAAGCAATGAAACTGTACTACTGTGCTTTCGACATCTTTCAGAAAGTCGTTTTTTGCTTGGCGCTTTACATACAAGAAGTAAATTTGCAAACTTTTGTCAGGATTTAATGCAAAGCCATTTGTCGTAACTACCTATGCACAAAAAGTTTTATTTTATTCATTGGATTTTAAAAAATCAAATATTTTCACTTTTTCCTATAGTAAAAATGAATGCAAATTTTGAAGAAATCTGTAGGGTAGGTAACTTGGAGGCAGATTTTCAACAAGTTCTGTTTATTAAATTTTTCTGAAATTTTCACAATATTGTTGTGAAACATCAATAATTTAAATTCAGCAAGAAAAGTAAAAAATATTTTCTTAGACAAAAACTCCAAAAAATCACTTTACTGTAGAAATTGCATGGGTCAGACCAATTTTTGGCTGTAAATTTAATTTTACTGTAAATATTTGAGAACAAAACACTGAAACAGAAAAGACAAATGGTTTCTGATTAGATATGGTCAATCAGAACAAAATATTTTCATTCAAAATAAAACGCCAAGCAAAAAACGTCTTTCCGAGAGATGTCGAAAGGACAGTAGAAATCTGTTCACAAGACTCATAAAGATCAGGAAAAATGCAACTTATTACAGTTCTTTTTGAATGGTTTACTAACTTTACCTTGACACAAATAACTTGTGACATGACCTAAAAAGTTTTCTTTTTTTTCTACAATTTTTGATGTTACTGGTGGATCTGTAACTTTAAAATTGTATTAATTAGTTAACTTGTTCTCCTGACTGGTCAAAACCTGTTTTCTGGGAAAAATAAGAAAGATGTTGTTTGCTGAAAAATTTACTGAGAGTACTAAGTGTTAAAACTGTTTAAAATCTTAAATAGCATATATACTCTGCTGAGTCTAAGGTGTACATGTATCTTGGTCTCAGAGGTTGTCGAACGATCACATATAGCGTGTAAATAAAAGTAACCAATTAAATTGAAATTTGAAAATACAGTTGTTCCTTTTACTGTTCATTTAGTTAAGACTAGCATTGGTAAGATGAATTAAGAGATAAAGTTGTTTCAGAATGCCAAAAATTTTTTTTATTTGTTTTCAGTTTTATATATGTTTAGCCTTCCATATAACTTTTAGGCCTACAAAGTTTTTGACTGACATTGTGTGTAAATAAACAACTATCATATACCCGGTAGGTTGTATATCGGCCGATTGTTTTGTTGTTTTTTTTGTTTTTTGTTGTTGTTGTTTTTTTGCTACATCTTTCCTATCTTTTAAATTGATATTTTAAGCTACATGTACCAAAGGTACTTTTGTCTTTTAATAGCAAAAATATGGTCATTATGATCAACAGCATTTAAAAGCAATTTGACCTGCTCTTCACCATGAACATACACAGTAACGATGAGACAAGAATTAATTGTACATGTATATATTGTTTTATTATGAAAATATAAAAATAATAGCACAGAGCTTTTAAATCTTGTACAGTTTTACCTCTTTATTGATAGTGACCTCCCTTGC
Organism: Anodontia alba; assembly: GCA_964016985.1. NCBI lineage: Eukaryota > Metazoa > Mollusca > Bivalvia > Lucinida > Lucinidae > Anodontia > Anodontia alba. The sequence goes on along the minus strand of OZ024828.1, from coordinate 49,427,161 downwards.
TATAACTTGTTAGCAAACAGAGCCCAGTTGTTCAAAACTAACGATGTCGTTAGTTAACGTATTGTTAAAACTTTGATCGTTAAATATGGCATATATGCTAATATTTTTACTGAAAAAATGTGAGTAGCTTTTGCATTTGCTAAAGCTACTCACATTTTTTCAGCAAAAATACCTGTGAATTAGATATTTTACTTACTAGAACAGTTGACAGTTTGACCACTAACAAGCTCGTTAAGCTAACAGCGCTTTGAACAACTGGGTCCAGACTCTTTCTTTTTATCCAAGCATACCATGATAAAGAGTTCTTTATTTAGTAGCATCTTATTACAAAGTATAAAGAAATCAAAGAAGTCTCTGGGTTAAAATAGTTCTTTCAGAAAAGAAAAACAAATAAGGTTAGCACAGGTATTGACCTTACTAGCTCAAGATGAGGCTCTTTTCTTTCAGCTCAAATGGGCCGATAACAAATTTCTTCTGGAAAATAAGATTTTCTTTTTCTGAATACCCTTCTTATCTGCTGCAAAAAGTATGTTGACTGCATAATTTCCAAGTATATTGATTCAAAAGGAACCTGAATAAGTTTTGGAAATTGATCATGAAATATTTTCTACGGTCATTCTCTTCCTTCCGCTGATTCAAGAAGGGCAGTTGTCAGTTTCCGGAAAAAGAATGTGCACAATACTGGTTAACCGCTTAGAGGACTAAGTCTGCCCAGTGAACATGTGATTAGGTAAACTGACGCACTTGACATGACCCCATTGGGTTGACTGGGCTGTAAAACCTCAACACAAACAAACAAAACCTGAATAGGTTCAAAATCACATGGAAAGACTGTACATGTAGGAATCTATTTTTCTCATGGTCCAGAATTTACATTTTATATGTGCATCTAAATCTGCTTGCAAATTTGCCCTTACACCTCTGAAACATTACACACCGTAAACAAGTGACATTTTGTCCATAATAGGGTTATAATATTGTAAGACACATCATCTGGTAATTAAAATCTTTATTGTAGGAATAATCCCAGAATCACATCTTAGATTTGACATGCTAGTTACTGATCATTCCTTTGATAGAGAGTTGGTGAGATTTCGGCTAGTTGTCAAATCAGCTTATCACACTCATTATAACATTTAACCATAGAAGTATATAAAAAAAAAAATTGTACATCATTGCATTTAACCCTTTCGACCCTGAGTTAATGAAAGTTCTGTCATTGAAATCGGACATCACATGTCCATTGTTGCAAATAAGTTTGTCTGTAAAAAATCATAGCAGGATGGTAAACAGTGTAGGTTCTGATGAGACCGCTCATTATGAGCGGTCTCATCAGGATCTACACTGTTTGCACAGGTATTTGGTTTTGGGCTGAAAGGGTTAATCAGACGTGTGCAACCTGTAGGACAAATGGTCAGTATACTGATACAGAAGCTATCATTTCATAGCTCCAGATAAGGTACTTTTTTTCACTAAAAATGTTAACCCTTGTCTTGCTGAATATATTAAGATGCCATACCCACTTCTAATTTTCGGCCAATCAGAGTACTTGATCCAGGTTGTTAGTACAAATTCATATGCTTACTGACAAATAGTGCAGATCCAGATCAGTTGGCTTCTTCAGGAGCCAGCTGATCTGAATCTACACTGTTTGCAAAGACAGGGTATATCCGGGTTCAGCAGGACAAGGGTTAAGGGTATACAGCAGATGCTCTGATCAGACTACACTGATGCACAGACTGAGCTGAGTCTTTATTGAGCACACATCCAACACCTGTGAGGTACTTCTTTCATGCAGTGGCTCAACTTGTGAAGCAGCTAATTAAAATTGCATTGTGAGGTGACTTTAATCAGTACCAACAACATTGGCTTTTGTGGAAAATAGAAAAAATATTGGCATGTACTCAGATGTGGTAAACATAAAACTGAAAATTATGAAAATTTATATTTCAGCGACATGATGCTCCATCGACTTAAACTGGGACAGGGGAAATGTCAACTCTACCCCCTCCAGCAGTCGATGAGAAAGGTTTTAAACAGGTAATTTGCCTTGTTTATTCACTTTACTGTGTATATTATATTACAGTATAGTATATTACAGGGTTCTCACTAGGATTATGAAAATAGGAGTTCCAAAGCCATGTTCTGCAAAAATAGGAATTCCACAATGTAATTTTGCTAAATTCTGAAAAAACTCTGTATTTTGAATTAATGAGAACCCTGTAATAAATAGTAATAGAAGAAATTACTTTTTCTGTTTGAAATTGTAGTGGCCTTATCAGCAGGACACATTGACATGCTTCAAAGCTTCAGATTATTTGTGGGTGTTTTTTGTTGTTTTTTTTTAACCAAAAAGTATCAGTATCTTTCTTATTTCTACATTAAAACATATTTATGGGTACTCGTTAGAACACTGAGGCGCTTCTAATGAGTACCCACAACATATGTATTCATGGAGAAGTAAGAAAAATATTTACTTGATATCCCCTCTTATCTAGAGCTATGAGTACTAATGCGAAGAAAAACGAGATAAAAAGGGAAAGCACTTCCACAACTTCCTGTTTTCTTAACCCTGGTCCTGCTGAAGTTATATATCCTGCCTTTGAAAACAGTAAGATCCAGATTAGTTGGCTTTTGAAGAAGCCAACTGATCTGGATCTGCACAGTTTGATATTTAGTATATGAATTTGTATCAGTAACCTAGATCAAGCAATCTGATTGGCGCCATAATTTATTCAGCATGACAAGGGTTGATTTCTCTGCCAGTATGTTAATTTTATGCTCTGACTTATTTTACATATTTACCCTAAATATTCAGGCACCTTACCTTGTAACTCCTTAGAATGTGTAGAAGCGCTTGTTGAGTGGCAAACAGTGTAGACTCTGATCACTTTCATTTCACATTTTTCTGTGGTATCTGATCTGGCTCTACATTGTTTGCTCAGACCAGTCTCTCTGAATACTTAGGGTATGATTTGACAGGATTGGACAACTTTCAAATTTGCCTGCTAGTCTGGATAATATATTGACGTCTTAAAAATGCCCTATGGAACAGGTTTGCTTTACATTCTATACATATTTCTGAGCAAGTAATATATTTTTGTCTTTGTCCTGAACAAGTTCTTACTTTTCCTGAGCTATCAGACTTACATGTAAATGTCAAAGCCTGCCTATTAATATTTTTTCCCCTCTGTCACCTCGCCCATTCAGTACAAAAAGAAACAGATATAAAGTTTTAAGTTGGCAACCTCCAACACCCTAACATATGACTGCCTCATCCACAAAAGCTTTCTTTTCATTTCCTGCCCAATATTATGTTACTTTGTATTGTCAGGATAATTCCTTCTGCTTTTAAAAGCTGTTTCTGTGATGAGGAACTAGAAATTAGTTTTCGGAAAAAAGTTGCCCTCCATCATCAACATTCTATGTTATACGCTGACAGTGAAAACATGACCAAGGTCACCAAAATCTAATCAACTTGAAGGAGTATCCAAATGATTTATACTTGTAAGTCTGATGGAATCCAACAGATGAGTTTGACCTGAAATCGTCCACTGGTTCAGGAGATAAAGTGTTGAAACGCACTTGTGACCATAAAAATTAAATTAAGGTCACCAAAATCAAATGAGTACCTACAAGTCATGTTTTGTTTTATTATTTTTGCGTATTTTGAGAAATAAAAAGTATCGTTTTCTCTGAAAAATAATAATAATAAAAAATATTTCAAAATGTCTTTTGCTGCAGTTGTGATTTCTCTCTAAGGGTTAAGCAAACATGAAACAACACTCAAGTCGTGGAGAAGCACAGGTAGGCCAGGTCATTCTCTCTTTCACATATATTGACCCTAAATATCTCTGCCCAGTAGTTCAAAGCATCGTTAGCTTAACAAGCTCGTTAAGGGTCATTTCTTTAACTGTTTTAGTGGATTCAATATTCATTATGCTGAAATGTTTTGCTGAAAAAATGCAAGTAGCTTTTGCAGATTTTTTCAGCAAAAAATTTCAGCATATTTTTGTGTATCACTCGATGTAAATTTGAACAAATCGTTAACTAACAATGTCGTTCGCTTTGAACAACTGGGCCCTGAACTCCTTACCCTACATCCTAAACTTTAAAAAAGTTCCTTTCTACTAGATGGTGATGAGTGGCCGTTCTGCTAGATGTCGATGAGTAGCAAACAGTGGAGACCCTGCTCAGAGGCCATGTTCTGTGGCATGTGATCTAGGTCTGCACTGTTTGTTCTGACTTGTCTGTCCAAATACTTAGGGTAAATTCAGGAATATGGTCGAGCTGGGTGATTCTAGTATGCCTCATGTATCTAATTTTCTAAGGTGCCTGCTGCTAATTCCTGAAGTTCTGTATTTCAGAGAAATCAGCCAAAATGCTGTAGTGACCTTCAACTGGATAAGGGGAATAATCCTTTCCAGAGGTCTGGACAAATGATGGAGGTAATAGTGTTTCTTTGACAATACTCCTGTTAACCACATCATATGATGGGCAAAACATTAAATGAGCCTTATGCAATTTGCGGATAATGCTGGCTGAGATCAATCTGCACATTTGAGCCTTCATTGTCCATGGCACTTGCAGAATCAATGGATACTTGAGTATATGTTGATGAACAGAGAATGCTCATATCAGACGGCACAGATGTGCAGGCTGATCTGGGCCTTTGCTGTTGGCACAATGCATAAGAGCCCTTTTTCCACATTGTGCATCATATTACATCTTACCTTGTACGCAGTTGCATAACTAGATGAGGCGATTTTTGGACCAAAATATGTTAACATTTTTTTATTTCTTCAGGAAAACTTAGTAATTGCTCTGGATACTTGACCATTAGAAGCACCTTGCGGTGGTGCTTTTAACTGTTAAATGAGTATCCATTATGTGTTTTCATGAAACACCACATAATAATAATATATGTACATGTGTATTTACTTGGATACTTCTCTTATCTGGAGCAATGCAATCACATTAACCACATCAAAATTACATCTTACCTATATTCTGATTCAGTTGTAATTGATACAACTTACAATAGTTTTGTGCCGATAATAGAAATAATGGAAAATTAATCAGATGAGCCTACTATCGGCAACTATCAGTTGATAATTTTTCATTAGCGATTATCTGAAATTCTATTTTTAGAAGTGTGGGCCCACATTAATGAGACCTACAAATTAAGTAAAGGGTATTATTATCAAGACTCATTGATTTGAAACATGGCTGCAAACAGAGCTCTGCTTTATCTTGGAACATACTATATCTTAAATTACCCTAGTTAGGCTATTATATTACATGTATGTTGTTGCATTTTAAGTTATACAGAAACATAAAATGCATATGCAAAAATGATGTAATATTTGACGCCAGTTATGGGATATCCGATAATATCGATAATCAGTCGGTTTTACTTTCCCGATAATCGACTGTGATTTTCCTATCCGATTCCCAACACTAACACAATGTATACCGTATTTACCCTATGTATTGGGACTCCTTTTCTATTACCATACTTATCCTAAAATTTGAAATAGCCCATTCTGTTACCTCTTGATATGTTAAAAATATTATTGTGTGATTGTATGGCAAAAACTGTAGGCCATGAGCAGATGCCATAGAATGTTGTATCTGATCTGGGTCTACACTATTACATGCTCACACGACTTAACAAAATACCAGAATACCACGGAAGTACCGGAATACCAGTGACAGAAAAAACATTAATACCTTTGATTTCATTACTATTGATATAATATTTAGTCAATAAAAAAAAGTGAGGAAGGTTCCAAAACATTTTATGGTTAAAATAAACTATGCCGAAATCACTTGGCAGACATAAATATCTATAATGAAATATGTGTTCGGATTTGAGTGTTACAGCCTGAGCAGATGAGATTTGTCCTTCACAAAATAATGGGAAAATGAGACTGACTCATGCATCAGCAAACAAATAAAAGGCACATGTCGCTAAAATACGAACAGCAATACGCTGGTTCACAGAGAAAAACAAGCAAATCATCGCAAATCACCTAAATTTAAAAACAAGGGGGCCCATGGGCCACAACCCTCACCTGAGTTAACTGCTGTTAAGTTAATCAGGTCATTTACTCATCATTCCCTATTAACCCGTCAAGTTTCAAGGCAATCGCTTAAACAGTTTTTGATATATCTTGCTTACAAGGTTAAAATGCTGAAATTTTCAAAGGGCCATAAGTTAAAGACACTTCAGATTTTTTTCAGAAGTTAATTGGTTCATCTAGTTTATATCCTGTCTTTTAAAGGTGTTTTTTTTTTTTTTTTCTAGTTTTAGTTCTGGCAACCATTTTGTTCAGCAGAGCAGAACCATTTTAGCAATTTTGGCAAAGGGGCGTAAGAGGAACATTGATGTGAAATTATTTTGAAATCCGACCACTGGCCATGGGGATGTCGTTTAAAGGTTTTTTCTATTTTTAGCTCTGGTGACCATTTTGTTCAGCTGAGCAGAACCATTTTGGCAATTTTGGTAAAGGGGTATAAGAGGAATATTTCTGTGAAATCATTTTGAAATCAGTCACTGGCCAAGGAGGAGGTGGTTTAAAGGTTTTTTGTTTTTTTTCTAATTTTAGCTCTGGCGGCCATTTTGTTCAGCCAAGCAGAATTGTTTAAGCAATTTTGGTAAAGGGCTATAAGAGGAACACTTCTGTGAAATTACTTTGTAATCAAGACACTAGCTGCTGCGGAGATGTCTTTAAATGGTTTTTCTATTTTTAGCTCCGGCCCCCATTCTGTTCAGCCAAGCAGAACCATTTTAGCAATTTTGGTAGAGGGCCATTGGAGGAACACTTCTATGCAAATATTTTGAAATCAGACAATTGGCAAAGGACAAGATGTCGTTTGAAGATTTTCTACTTTTAGCTCTGGGGGCCATCTTGTTCAATGGAGCGGAACCATTGGGGCCATCTTGGATTTCCGATCGACACAATTTTAGCTCGTTTCGATCCAGAATCATCCTGTTGTTACAAAGCAAGTTTTGGCTCAAGGTGACCAAAGGTTTGGGAAGAGATGTCGAAAATTGATTTTCAAGATGGCTGCTGTGGTGGCCATCTTGGATTTTCTATCAGCTCATTTAGCTAATTTGTGTCTACTAAGCGCCTTAATGCTCATCATCAAGTTTTGATTCAACTGGATTATAAATGAGATGTCCAAAATATGAATTCTCAAACATTTTTTCGCATATAAATGTATAGGGCCCATACAAATGCATGGGGAAGCAAATTTGACCTTGCGGTAAAAAGGTTAAATGTCAACGTAGTACCATCATTTTAGGAATTTTGGTAGATCTCCTATCCCCGATGAATTGTGCGAAGATAAGGCCCAAGGGCTTATTTAGTTCTGGAGAAGAAGATTTTTACCATATATGGGCATGGCAGAGAAGAAAATTTTTACCATATATGGGCAAGGCAGCCATCTTGGTCAGTGGACCATGACCATTTTAGTAATCTTTCCTTCCCCTGCCCCAAGGAGGCTCCACATGAAATTTGACCAACATTGGCCCAGAGGCTTCAGAGAAGTCATTTGAAATTATCACCATTTTTTCCATACAAATGTATAGGGCCCATACAAATGCATACGGAAGCAAACTTGACCTCGCCGTAAAAAGGTCAAACATCAATGTATGACCATCATTTTAGCAACTTTAGTAGACCTCCGGTCCCTGATGATTTGTGCAAAGATTCAGCCCCAAGGCATCCCCTGTTCTGGAGAAGAAGATTTTTAAAGGTTTTTAGCATATATGGGCATGGCGGCCATCTTGGTCAGTGGACCACAACCATTTTAGCAGTCTTTCTTTCCCCAACCTAAGAAGGCTCCACATAAAATTTGAGCAAAATTGACTCAGCGGTTTTAGAGGAGAAGTCGTTTGAAATTCTCAACATTTTTCCCATACAAATGTATGGTGCCCATACAAATGCATAGAGAAGCAAACTTGACCTTGCTGTAAAAACGTCAAATGTCAGTGTACAACAATTATTTTAGCAACTGCGGTAGACCTCTCGTCCCTGATGATTTGTGCAAAGATTCAGCCCCAAGGCATCCTCGGTTCTGGAGAAGAAGATTTTTAAAGGTTTTTACCATATATGGGCATGGCGACCATCTTGGTCAATAGACCGCGACCATTTTAGCAATCTTTTGCTCCCCCAACCTAAGGAGGCTCCATATGAATTTTGAGCAAAATTGACTCAGCGACTTCAGAGAAGTCGTTTGAAAATGTTAATGGGCGGACAGATGGACGAAAAGTGATCACAATAGCTCATCCTGAGCATAGCTCAGGTGAGCTAAAAAAAAAACAATGTGGTGAAAAGATAAACTATTTCTGTTTTCTTTTAATTTAAAAAATGCTTTCATTGGTCACTTTCATTGGTCATAGCATCAAAGAAAGATGCACAACACTTGAACAGTTTATAAGACTGAATGTATTTCAGTTTGCTTTCAGTGACACTATTTATTTATAGAATTTCTCCCAGTAACTTTTCCTGGAGTGTTGAGGCTTTTTCAGATGACAATTGTTTCCTTGTAAAATGTTAATAATTTTAAAACCTGAATATTAAAAAAAAGTAATGAACTTATATACATGTACTTTTGTTAGCTCACCTGAGCACAAAGTGCTCATGGTGAGCTATTGTGGTCAGTCAATGTCCGTCGTCCGTCGTCCGTCGTGCGGCGTCAACAATTGCTTTAAAAGCCTACTCCTCCTACACCCCTGGGCCAATTGACTTGATACTTGGTAGGAAGCATAGGGGTGACTTGTAGATCAAAAATAGCTAAAATCGTTCCGATTGGAAATCCAAGATGGCCGCCATGGCCACCATCTTGAAAATCTATTTTTCGCTTCTTCTCCTGAACCGAAAGGCCAGTTGACTCCAAACTTGCTAGGAAGCATCAGGGTGACTTGTAGATCAAAAATAGCTAAAATCGTGCCGATCGGAAATCCAAGATGGCCGCCATCTTGAAAATCTATTTTTCGCTTCTTCTCCTGAACCGAAAGGCCAGTTGACTCCAAACTTGCTAGGAAGCATCAGGGTGACTTGTAGATCAAAAATAGCTAAAATCGTGCCGATCGGAAATCCAAGATGGCCGCCATCTTGAAAACCTATTTTTCGCTTTTACTCCTAAACCCAAAAGCCAATTGACCCCAAACTTGGTAGGAGGCATTGGAGTGACTTATAGATCAAAAATAGCTAAAATTGTGCCATGGCCGCCATCTTGAAAATCTATTTTTCGCTTCTTCTCCTGAACCGAAAGGCCATTTGACTCCAAACTTGCTAGGAAGCATCAGGGTGACTTGTAGATCAAAAGTAGCTAAAATCTTGCCGATCAGAAATCCAAGATGGCCGCCATGGTGGCCATCTTGAAAATCTATTTTTTGCTTCTTCTCCTGAACCGAAAGGCCAATTGACTCCAAACTTGCTAGGAAGCATCAGGATGACTTGTAGATCATAAATAGCTAAAATCGTGCCGATCGGAAATCCAAGATGGCCGCCATCTTGAAAACCTATTTTTCGCTTTTACTCCTAAACCCAAAAGCCAATTGACCCCAAACTTGGTAGGAGGCATTGGAGTGACTTATAGATCAAAAATAGCTAAAATTGTGCCTATCGGAAATCCAAGATGGCCGCCATCTTGAAAATCTATTTTTCGCTTCTTCTCCTGAACCGAAAGGCCAGTTGACTCCAAACTTGGTAGGAAGCATCGGGGTGACTTGTAGATCAAAAATAGCTAAAATTGTGCCAATCGGATATCCAAGATGGCAGCCATCTTGAAAAATCTATTATTCGCCTCTTCTCCTGAACTGAAAGGCCAGTTGACTCGAAACTTGGTAGGAAGCATTGGGGTGACTTGTAGATCAGAAATAGCTAAAATCGTGCCGATCGTAAATCCAAGCTGGCTGCCATTTAGAGTTTGTTCAAATGATCACCCTCAATTGACTGGCTTGCCATATATCTTCTTCTTCAAAATAAAGAACTGCTTAAATGATGATCTTTTCATTAGTTGCGATGACAGGATTGGAAAAATGTTGCATAACATCTGCATATCTGCAGTGGCTATGTCACTCAGGTGAGCGACCCGTGGCCCGTGGGCCTCTTGTTTATTTGTTCCAAAGTTCATTTCATTTAATTGAAATAGGTTAAATGCAAAAGTGGTGCAGTATTTTTGCTTTGAAGTGATGGGTATTCCTGTTTTTCATGGGTATTCTGGTTGAATTAGCAGACTTCCAACAATTTGGTATGGTGTTAAGAGGGATTGATTCTCTTGGCAGATCTTCTACCATTTTTGACAAGGGAGATAACTTTGATTTCCTAAATGCCTTTCTGCACCTTCAACCTCCTACTTAAAAGGGATTTGTTCCAAAAGAAAAAAAATGCTCACAAGTGAAGCAAATTCTTTCCTTTTAGAGTTACCTCTTTTCAGAAGTGAGGACAAAATCGAACAGTTATCTCCCCTGAAAAAAATGTACCAGTTCCCCTTGAATTGTCCCAATATCTAGGGTAAATACAGGATAGTACATGTAAGAGGACAGCATTAGCAGGTAACAGATTAGCTCTTAGCATGCTGGGTAAAAATTTTAGCAGACTTTTTGTAATACTCTGTTTTTTTTCCAGAAAGTAGGCTGCTGACATTTCATGCAGATTGTCTCCTCTGGAAAAATTAAGAAAAAATATCAATTTGCTGAGTTTGCCCATAGCTTGCTGAGCGTTGGTGATAATTTTCTGAAGAAATAGGGGTCTCTAAATTCTAAATTTCTGAGGAAATAGGGGTCTCCTATGGTCTGATATGATTAACATGAAATGTCATTCTACTTTCTCTGAAAAATAAGAATAAAAAAGAAAACATTTAAAATATCATCTAAGATATGTGATGTTGGTACTTTATGGCTTTATAGGCCGTGTAATGCAGAATGCCTATATCTGAACATGCCGGGTCATTAAAGCTCATCAGTCCTTTAAGAAAAGGGTGGATATGTATGCAACAGAATCCACTGGCAAAAAAAAAATGAAGGCCCTGATCAGACTCTGTGGAGTCACAGGCTTATGTGCATACATGTTCTGGCTACTACTGTTGTGTTATAGGAAAAAACAGCATTGATGCAAAAACGATTTCTTAATGCCAGCTAAGTATATCTCCAGATAGGTTACTTATTTCGACTGAAAGTATTGATGTTCTTATTTCTCCATGAAAACATATGTTGTGGTACTCATTAGGAGCACTGAGGTGCTTCTAATGAGTACCTACAATATACGTTTTTTTGCGGAGAATAAGAAAAAATAAGAAATAATATCTGGATACTAACTTTTTATCTGGCTGTGCTTTTGACGAATTCTAATTACTAATAAGTATTGGGACATACAGAATGTGGCATCTGATCAGGTCATCAAGCTATTTTTAGACACATCAACCGGTTGTCAAAGTTTTTGGTAAAATAAAGTTACCGGTAAGGTGTCCCAATATTTAGGGTAAATATGGTCCACTGCATAGTGCAAGTTGAAATTCATATCCTACATCTGCTTTCATTTTATTGTTCACAAGTCTCTAATTTTGCAGGCAATGCGTTCTTTTACAAGAACCCAGCATTTGTGCAACTCTGGTTTGTAACAACATGTACCTGTGCAGGTGTAAAAGTCAGCACAAGAAACTATCAGAGACAAGCATTTACAGGTCTCTCAACTGAAGGCATTGGTGAGAAAAGCAAGTCTTTCTCTATTGAAGATATCAGAGAAGAGCATTTACTTCTTCCTAAATTGTATTTGTGAGTGGCAATGCAAGTCTTTCTGTATTCAAGATATAGGAGAGAAGCATTTACAAGTCTTACTCTTTTGAGGATATTGGAAAGGAACATTTACAAGAGAGAAGAGACTACAAGTTTTCCTTTTCTTGAAGTTAGAGAGCAGCATTTACTTTCCTAGATTGAAGATGGACTAGTGCTATTCGCAAGAGTATTGCATCAGGACTATTGTGATTGTAAGGTCCTGTCGACCCAGCCAATTTACCTGCTCACACTTCTCCTGGGCAGGCATAGTCCTCAAAGCAGGAGTTGAGTTTCAGTGCTTATGTTGATAAATTGTGATCTTTTCCTCCACTTCTGCTCTTTTTTCAGTGGAGTAAAGCAGAGGAGTACCAGTAACACTGTCAAACATGTACATTGCTCTGATTTCTAGGGAATGTATACACTTTCAGGGGACAGCTTTGTCAAAATGGTTTTGCCTTCCTTCTGAAAAAGGGTTTCTCTAAAAGGAAAGAACTTGTTCCCTGTGGGAGTTCTTTTCCTTTTAGAGGAGACCCTTTTTCAGAAGGGTTCTTTCCTTTTAAAATAGACCCCATTTCAGAAAGTGCTTGGTTTGCAGAAAAGCAAACAGGAAGTCACAAAAGTTGTCTCCTTTGGCAGAAAAGGCAAAAGATCTACCAAGACTGTCCTGTCTTTTTAATGGCTTTGCACTCCTTGTAGTAGCATTCTGCTCAGAATTGTGAGCATTGCTCTTATGCCAGTCTTTATTTGTTGACACTGAGTTTGACCATAAAGGATATGCTTCAACAAATGTCAATAGCTATATATAATAACTGGATGGTTATTGACCCTGTATGGAAACATCAGAGAATAGTATGATTTTATAGGGGGTAGGTGCCACCAGGTGGCGAGCTGGAGCCGAGCATCTTATGAAATCAAACTGATTCCTGATATTGCCATACAGAGTTAGTAACTAACCGACCAATTGATTTAATGTGTTGAAGACCCTTTAGTACTTGATCATCCTTCAAATACATTAAAGGGAAAGACACACTAAAGGCACTGTTTGCCTGAAAATATGCAGCTTTTGAAAATTAGCACCTTGGTGAAATTTGATCAAGATTGGTTAAAAAGTAAGACAGATATTGTAGTTTACAGTTTTATAACTGTGACATGGGTGCTGCCCCTTTGGATACATAACCCTTAAAGCGCCAATCACAGCTGCAGCAGACGACAATCTTTTTATTTATTTTTTTCAGAGAAAACAAGTCTTGGCAATTCATGTGAATTGTCTGCTTGGCAGATGATTCACATGAAATGTCAGGACTTGTTTTCTCTGAAAAATAAAAAAAATTTTAGAATGTTGTCTGCTACAAATTTTGCTTGGTGCTTTAAGGGTTAATTAGATATTCATTTTTTTTAAGATACATGTACAAATAAAAGCCTTCCTTTTGACTGGAATGTGCTGCTGTTAGTTATTTAATAGTTTACAGGTACATGTATATACAAAGGAACACATTTACAGGGGTATAGCAATAAAATATTGTTTTAGATGAGAGTTATTTAATTTTAGCATATTTACATGTAATTAGTGGTTATGACCTCACTGACTCAGAAAAATGGCAGCTTCCAGTGACACCATTTTGCAGAAAAGCAAACAGGAAGTCACAAAAGTTGTCTCCTTTGGCAGAAAAGGCAGAAGATCTACCAAGACTATCCTGTCTTTTTAATGGCTTTGCACTCCTTGTGTGTCTTCAACACATTAAATCTGGAGTAAAGTACATTGTTCAAGAAGAGTTCAAGATAACTGTCAGATATACCGTATTCACCCTAAGTATTTGAACACCTTAACTCCTTACCATACTTGTTCTAAAATTTGAACAAGTACAATTTACGACCTATTTTTGAGTCTAAAAATTAATGGACAAATGGCAGATCCTGATGAGATGATGCATTCTGCAGCGAATAAAATGCAGCAAATGGGGCATCTCATCTGGGTCTGAGCAAAAAGTGCAGACCCAGATGAAACACTGCATCCTGCGGCAAATGCAGCATCTCTTCTGGGTCTACACTGTTTGCTCAGACCTGTCTGTCCAAATACTTATGGTAAATATGGTACATGGTAAAATATAAAATGAAAACTTTCTATTTCTTTCTTTATTTTAAAATGACGCATACAAAATACAAATGACTTTCAGGTACTTGTATCACAGTAAACAGCAAAACACCATAGGAACACTATCTTTCTTCTGTCAATAAATCCACATCTATCATATACCTTGTAATGTAGCATAAGACGGGTGTCCGGAAAATATTTTCCTTATTTTGTCACAAAAGCGTATGTTGTGGGTACTCATTAAAAGAGTCTCAGCGAGGTGCTTCTAATGAGTTCCAACAACATATCTTTCTGTACAATTAACAAAAATATCAATAATTTTTGGTTGGAGAAAAAAAAACAACAAACAAAAGAAAACTGTTATCTACAGCTATGTTGTAATCCAGATGATGAAATTATACCACTGGACAGATTAGTCATAGTTATCTAGTGACAAGAAAAAAAGGACTCGAAATTCTAAACAAATCAATTTGCATATTAATGCATGTAGGTCAGTAGAAATCTAAAATGTTGTCACTGGAAACACAGAACACACAAAAGAACAAAAATTGGAGACTCGGTTTTATTAAGTCTCTTCATGTGCAGCAATGTAAGCCTACTTTCCTGAGAGTGAAGCTGCATTCATAAGGATGAGCTGCAACATGGGCTTGCCATAGATCCAAATAAGGCATGTCGGCAAGAATGAGGCATCACTTTTTTGGTGGGCAGTAAGAAAAAATACTCATCATAGCTCCAGGTAAGAATGGGTATTGGGTAATAATTTTTCCTATTTCTCTATAAATACATGTTTTGAATACTCATTAGAAGCACCTCAGTGAGGCACTTCAAATGGGCACCATAAGAGAAGTAGGAAAAACATCAATACCTTTATGTTGAAAAAAGTGCCTTATCTGGAGCTATACTTATGTTGACATTCCTCTTATCTAGAGCTGCACATCTACCAAAGGAGTTGTTAACCCTTGTCCTGCTGAATAAATTAAGATGCCACACCCGTTCCTAATTTTCAGCCAATCAGATTACTTGAGATTTTTTATATAAATTCACATACTTAATGGCAAACAGTGCAGATCCAGATCAGTTGGCTTCTTCAGAAGCCAACTGATCTGGATCTACACTGTTTGCAAAGGTAAGGTATATCCGGGTTCAGCAGGAAAAGGGTTAAGGAGGAGTATTTAATGATATTTTGGGGATAATTTTCCCCAGGTCTCCATAAAAACCTATGTTGTGGGTACTCATTAGAAGCACCTCAGACACTGCTAATGAGTACCACAATGTAGGTTTTTATGGAGAAATAAGATGAATTATCCCAGAATTATCACCACATACTCTTCTTTAACTTCTCTGCCGCTGTACAGTCTGAGCAGGCTTTGTTGGGCACTCTGAATAACCAAGGATCCTAGGTTTCTTCAGGTAGGTAGCCATAGGTCTAGATAAGAGTGGGTATCAGGTAAATATTTTTCTTGTTTCTTGACAAAAACACACTGTGGGTACTCATAGAAGCACCTAAGTGAGGCGCTTCTAATGAGTACCCACAACATAATATTTTCGAGAAATAAGAAAAATATAGACACTTTTTGGTTGAAAAAGTGCCTTATCAAGAGCTATAGGTCACTACTAGCAAATACTGATTAGACTGCATGGATGTGCTGGCTGATTAAAGTCTTCACTGGGCTACATGTCTGAAGGTACACCTGGTATTGTGACTCAGATAGTTTGAAAAGTCATCTGCCAATCATTGGCAATCTGTTTGAAGGTTGTTGAGCATTCACTGTCAGTAGTCATCTCTACTGAAAAGATACAAGGACTGAATTGTACTGGACTGAATACCGTATATACCGTAAGTATTCAGACAGATAGGCCTGAGCAAACAGGGTAGACCCAGATGAGATGCTTAGTAGACTTTGAGTCCCTGTTGCTGTATAGCAAGATTCAGCCTAAGAGCTTTCTTAGTTCTGGAGAAGAAAGTTTTAAAGTGTTTTACCATACATTATGGTCATGGCAGTCATCATGTTGAATGGGACAGAACCATTTAAACAAGTTGTCAATATCCTTTCAACAAAAGGCCCTATGTGAACTATGTGAAATATAGTGAAAACTGTTCAAGCTGTTTCAGAGAAGACATTTAAAGATTTCACAATTTTATACATGTACAATATATAGCCCAAAGTGCTGAGTGTTTTTTTTTTTAAATGAATTTAAAGGTCATTACAGAAGACTGTCCCATGGACCGTTATTATGCTTATTGGAAGCCAGGCTCATGTTATGGGGCTTTATGCCCCTCCTTAGGATCATGAACCCAGGTGCCACAAGTTTATTTGCTGGTTACATTAAACTGTGCTATGGTCGAAGGTCAAGGAGTGACCTTTACCTTTGATACTCTGGTAGCTTCATTTACTCGTTCAGTTGATTGCAAATACAAAATAAAAGGTCACTGGCAAAAATAGTTTACAAAAAATTAACAATTTCATCTTTTCCCATATAAAAGCACATGCGACCAAATTTGACCTTGATGTAAATTGGGTCATAGTCAAGCCAGTCATTATTTGAATACGGTAGATTTCCTATTAGTTCGAACACACGAATAATTCGAACACCCCTTATTGTTTTGAAATCACCTCCCGAAAATCGCCCTTTTAGTCCGAACAGTCACGTATTTTTGCCAAACTCATTTTTAAATAGTTCGAACACGTGAAGTACGATTCACAAACTGTATATGTATAGTTCGTTGATGAACATTACGTACCTCGAATTTCCGTGTGCAATCCGATGAAAAAAAAATGATACACATGAATTGTTACACACAAAAAAATAAACTTAATTTAACAAAGAAAGCAGTCACCAACAAAAGTACCTCGCCGCTTATGTGACTGATCAAAATAGTGACCGAAGCACTCGGGTCAACGCATTCTCGCAGGCAGTTGAAAATTTATGTAATTTGTAAAGCTGATTCTGAAGAGCCTAAAAACAAATCAGAATTCGTTTTTTTTAAAGCGCAGAGTCATCTGGGTCTCTGTATTTTGCAATGGTTATAAGGTACAATTTTCCTCGTTGCTATTCTGCAGGTGGTCA
Organism: Anodontia alba; assembly: GCA_964016985.1. Classification (NCBI taxonomy): domain Eukaryota; kingdom Metazoa; phylum Mollusca; class Bivalvia; order Lucinida; family Lucinidae; genus Anodontia; species Anodontia alba. Next base: position 49,410,212 of record OZ024828.1, on the reverse strand, counting down.
TTAAATACTGAAACCAAAAAAGGTATCTTATCGATTGTAAAAAAAAAAAAAAAAAAAGCCAAAAATAGGGCAGGGTGTCACATCGGCTTATTCCGATCAGGACCTACTCTGTTAGCTTGACAGAGTTTGCAGGGCCTAGAAACAGAGCGTCGTTTCAAACAGTCAATGCGCAGGCTGGTCCAGGTCATTGTATCTTGCCCAAAAAGTAAGTTACTATTTTGCGGATCATGAGTCTACCTCTGCATGAATCCCATGCAGCGTCCTACTGACAGGCTTACAATATTTCTGTTCCGACAAGTCAAAAAAAGTACCTTATCGCAAATATGAAAAAGGAAGATCCAGATTAATGTGCTCATATGCGCAGTCCGATAAGTCTATTTTATTTATTGTGCATACTTACAAGGCCTGACATTCTTTATGTATAATATTAGCGGTTTTATTATTCTGAGTAGCCTGCGCAGCCGATCTGGTTGCGATTAATTTGTATGAACAAAATAAGGTCTGTTTATCACAGTTCAAATTTCTAGTAACATCAAAGGGATTATAAAAGTGGCCGATTCCTTTGATGGCAATAGGTTTGTTCACCCATCAATCATGTGGCTAGTTGGTGAATGTGTCAATGAAATGTATATGATTAACCTTTACAGCTCTGTGGGCTAATTCAGCAGACGATAAATTGATCACATTTTTCCAAGAAAACTGAATTTGACATTTCATGCAAAATGTCTTCATTGGAGAAAACTTGCATAAAATGTCAAACCTGTTTTTGGGACATATATGCATCAGAAAAAATATTTCTGAAGTAATTTTGCCCTGAGTGCTAAGAGTTCAGTCTTTTTTTTTTTTTTTTTTTTTTTTTTTTCTTACATCTAATTTCCTTACCCGTTTTACCTAATGGATTAATCCGAAAAGTCTGTGCAATTATTTCCCATGTTCATTGTAAGGAAAAAACGAATTGGTTTTAGTGTTCCTCGGGGATGGATAACATTTTGGAACATAATGTGATTTTAATTAGTCTGGATTCGTAAATTTCTGTCAATGGACGAAGGTAAACATTATAGCTTTCTACCGGCTTCGATGATCGGCACTTTCCGTGACCATGTGGCACCACCCGACATGCCGAAAATACCGATATGGCCGAAGATCTTGACGGATCTGGTTTTTGGGGGCATTTTTTTTTTTTTTTTGTGGAAAAATCACAGTCTTATAGGCGGATTAATACAGTAACCGCAATGGACAGAACCAGGTTGATCCCCGAGGAGAAAAAAAAAAATAAATCGGAAATTGCGGGGAAAAAAAAAAAAAAAAAAAAAAAAAATGGGTCGCGGCGATTTTTGTGGGTCGGTCACAAAAGTTTAAGGATGGCCTTAGTTCTTCTTTTACACCCAAGAAGCCTAATTCGTTTTAGAGTAAACAAATTTCTGTCCGCTGAAATGAAAAGACCCGCAGAGAAGAGCGGGAGACCAAAATGCACTGAAAAGCCGGTAATCAGTGTTTTAGCATCGGTGTATTAGCGCTTTATAATTATCGCTTAACCCTTTAAGAGCCAAGCAAAATTTGTAGCTGACAAAATTTTGATTTTTTAGCCATTATTATTTTTTTATCAGAGAAAAAAGTTTTGACATTTCATGTGAAGCATCTGCTTGACTGATGATTCACAAGAAATCTCAAGGCTTAGTTCTCTGAAAAACTTAAAAGTAAAACTGTTTTCTGCTGCAGTTGTGATTGGCGCATTAAGGGTTAAATGAAGTAATACCCTTTACACGCTCAAGATTGCATTTCTAATTCAGCAACTTATCTGTATCTCCGTTAACCCTTAAACCGCCAGTCACAACTGCAGCAAACAACATTTTTTACTTTTTCTTATTTGTCAGAGAAATTAAGCCCTGACATTTCATGTGAATTGTCTACTTGGTAGATAATATTGGTAGACAATTCACATGATATGACAAGACTTGTATTCTCTGAAAACAGAAAAAATAAATACCACAAATTTTGCTTGGCACTTTAAAGGTTAAATGTCTTCACAACCTATGTTAACATCAAAGCGTTTTCGGCTCAGATTTCATTCATACATGACATGAGGGCCTTTACAGTTATAGCTGATTGACAGCCAGTTTAAACTAACCCTTGAAGCGCTAAGCAAAAATTTTAGCAGACGACGTTTTGATTTTTTTATTTATTTAAAAAAAAGAGAGAAATGAGTGATGACATTTCGTTCGCAGATGATTCACATGAAATGTCAAGACTTTATTGTCTGAAAAAAGTAAAATAAACAAATAAAATAAAATAAATAAATAGAATTTTTTCTGCTGCAGTTGTGATTGGCGCTCTAAGACTTAGTTTAAACTGTACAGAAGGCATGCGGTAGAATGGAAAATAATCTTTAAAGCGCCAAGCAAAATTTGTAGCAGACAACATTTTGAATTTTTTATTCTTTATTATTATTTTTCTTGACACTTCATGTGAAGCATCTGCTAGGCGGACATTTCACATGAAATGTCAACTTGTTTATCTGAAAAATAAGAAAAACTCAAAATGTCATCTGCTGCAGACGATTCACCTGAAATGTCAAGACTTAAAATCTCCGAAAAAATAAATAAATACAAGTTAAGTTTTTTTGTTTTTTTTTTTGCTGCAGTTGTGATTGGCGCTATTTGGATTAATTAAAACTGTACAGAAGGCAGCGCAATATTGTATAAACCCATAAAGCGCCAAGCAAAAATTTTTTTGTTGTTTATTATTATTTATTTTTCAGAGAAAATAAGTCTTGAAATTTCATGTGAAGCATCTGCTTAGGAGATGATTCACCTGAAATGTCAAGACTTTATTCTCTGAAAAAAAAAAAAAAAAAAAAAATAAATAAATAAATAGAAATTAATTTTTTTTTTTTTTTCGCTGCAATTGTGAATGGCGCTTTAAGGGTTAATCTGCTCCAGCTGACTGTAGGTGCTATTTTAAGCATGTTAGTTCTTACCATGCTATGGGCAAATTTAGCAAACGACAAACTGATGACAGTTTTCTATTTTTGTCCTAGAAAATAGCAGCCGACTGTGCTTGCAAATAGTCTCCTCGGGAGACGAATTGCTTGAAATGTCAAATTGTGTACACTGAAAAAAAATATAAGAAAAATGTTATCAGTTCGTTGTCTGCTGAATCGGTAAAGGTTAACAAGGTCAACAAGTATGTTTCACAGAGATTACCCGTGAGCAAAAATCTGGTGTCCGCAAAAGAAAAAGGGATCTTACAAGAATTATTCGCAACCCGATCGGCTGCGCAGGCTTTTCAAAATAATAAAACTGCTAACATCTTGCGTAAAGAATACCTGTCCTTGTAAGTATGCACTATAAATAAACTAGACCCTTATCGGACCGCGCCGACTTGTCTGGATCAGCAATTTTCGCATTTGCAATAAGGTGCGCTTTTTACTAGTCAGAACACTGGGATTTTCCGGTAGACTCGTGAAACGCAAAATGGTTACTTCTTGGGCAAGAAACGATGGCCTAAATCAGGCTGCGCATAAAAACATTTCTAAGTCCTGTTAACGCTGTCAAGCAAACTGTTGGTCCTGATCGGAATAAGCGGATGCGACAACTGCTGCCCTATCATAGTTTTTTTTTTTTTTTTTTTGTTTTGTTTTAATTGGTAAGGTACCTTTTCTCAATGACCGCTTTCCGTTATGCAAGCGAATAGTTTGATGTTTTTATAGACGGTTTTTGATGATCGCCTTAGACAACTGTCGTGTGTCACGTCCGCACCAAAGTCTAAGGAATGTTGAAATGCATAGTATACGGATGACTTATTACAAATAAAGACAATTATCCGCATCAAAATGATAATGTTTCTCTATAATTGAAGAAAGTTTAAGAGTGACGTCAATTGTTTATGATTATGACCAGGCTACTGTTTTCTGAGGATAAGAAGATAGAATGTTTTTGTTATTGAAAATGGTCCATTGTTAGGGAATTCGCACAACCATGAGCAATTATCGGTAAATACCGCGAGTTACCTTCTAGTTCAATCAACAGTGGGAAAATAGCTCAAATCGTCGACACATCACACAGCGACTGATGGTTAGTTATTGATTTTTTTATCATGCTCGTTCAGTTTTTATCGGAGATTTTCCGCAATTTAAAATAGTTCGGACATTGTTTTTTTTTCTGAAACTGATTTTCGTATAATTCGAACACCCGGATCAATAATTATTTTTTACCTGTTCGAACTAAAGGGAAATCTACCGTAAACAACGATGGGCCCCATGGCCCCAATACTACATACCAAGTTTCAAGGCAATCAGTCTATTGGTTCTGCAGAAGAAGGTTTTTTAAATGATTATACCATTACGGGCATGGCAGCCATATTTGTCATGTGACCAAACTCATATTTATTAATTTTTGCTTCCTTGTTACTAAAAGCTTTCTTATGAAATGTGATTACAAATGGCCCAGTGGTTCTGAGAAAAACAAGTTTTAATTTTCATATCTGAATGACCTTGGACCAAGGTCAAGGAATGATCTTGACCTTGAATACTCATGTAGTTTCATTTACTTATTTAGCTACCTGCATCTACAAATTTTCAGATCACAAGCTGCAATAGTTTCTGAAAAATACACAGTTTTGACTTTTTCCCATACAAAAGCCTATGGGACCAAAGTTGACTGGCCGAAATAGGTCAAGGCCATTCAGGGGTCATCACTGAATAAACTATGATTGGCTTGAGTCCCCAATGCTACATACCAAGTTTCAAGACAATCAGCCCACTGGTTCCTGAGAAGAAAGTTTTTAAAGGGTTTTGACCTTATATGGGCATGGCGGCCATATTGGTCATGTGATCAAACCCATATTAATTAATTTTCATTTTCGTGTTCCTAAAAATTTTTCATATGAAATTTGGTTACAAATGGCCCATTAGATTCTGAGAAACCCAAGTTTTAATTTTCATATCTGAATGACCTTTGGCCTAGGTCAAGGAATGACCTTGACCTTGAATACTCATGTAGTTTCATTTACTCATTTAGCTCACTGCATCTACCAATTTTCAGACCACAGGCTGCAATGGTCTCTGAAAAATACAAGGTTTTGACTTTTTCCCATACAAAAGTCTATGTGAACAAATTTGACCTTGGCCTCAAATAGGTCAAGTTCATCCAAGTGTCATCATTTGAACAAACTATGATTGGCTTGAGTCCCCAGTGCTATATACCAAGTTTCATGATAATGGGCATACTGGTTCGGGAGAAGATTTTTAAAGGGTTTTTACCTTATATGGCATGGTAGCCATATTGGTCATGTGATCAAGCCCATATTAATGAATGTTCATTTTTTTGTTTCTAAAAAATTTCGTATGAAATTTGGTTACGAATGGCCTAGTAATTTTTGAGAAAAATAAGTTTTAATTTTCTTATCTGAATGACTTTGGGCCAAGATCAAGGAATGACCTTGACCTTGAATACTCATATAGTTTTATTTACTCATTTAGTTCACTGCGTCTACCAATTTTCAGACCATAGGCTGCAATAGTTTCTGAAAAATACAAGGTTTTGACTTTTTCCTATACAAAAGTCTATGCGAACAAATCTGACCTTGGCCTAAAATAGGTCAAGGTCATCCAACTGTTATAATTTGAACAAACTATGATTGGCTCGAGTCCCCAATGCTACATACAAAGTTTCATGACAGTCAGCCTACTGGTTCGGGAGAAGTACATTTTTGAAGGGGTTTTGCCTTATATGGGCATGGCCCCTGCAAACACTTTTGTTCCCCAATCCCATGGATGCTCCACATGAAATTTGACTTCAATCGGCCCAGTGGTTTCAGAGGTGAAGATGTTTGAAAATGTTGACAGACTACAGATGATGACAACAGAGGCTAGTCATACTATTAGCTCACCAGTGAGCCTTCGGCTCAGGTGAGCTAACAAGATGGGAATTGTGGTGGCCATCTTGGATTACCCATCGGTACAGCCTTAGCTTTTTTCGATCTAGAGGTCATCCTATTGCTACAGTTTAAGTTTCAACTCAAATCTCCCAATGGTTCAGTAGGATAAGTCCAAAATTGTTTTTCAAGATGGCAGCTATGGCATCCATCATCTCTGATCAGCAAAATTTTATAGACTTTTGATCTGTAAGTCATTCTGTTGCTACAATGTAAGTTTCAACTCACCCAATGGTTCAGGAGCAGACATCACAAATCGATTTTCGGCCATTTTGGATTTCCAGCCGGCATGATTTTTGCTATTTTTCATCTAAACGTCATCCTGTTGCTACATTGTGAGTTTAACTTAATTCACCTTGTGGTTTGCGAGAAGATGTCCAAAACAGATTTTCCAAGACGGCCACGGCAATCTTAGATTTTAGATTGACACACTCATTTCGATCCAGAAGTCTTCCTGTTGCTACAGAGCAAGCTTAGCTCAAATCAACCAAAGGTTTGGGAAGAGCTGTCGAAAATTGATTTTTAAGAGGGCGGCCGTGCAGGCCATCTTGGATTTTCAATGGGCTCAATTTTAGCTGTTTTGTGTCTACTAGGTGCTCTGATGCTCCCCATCAAGTTTCAACTCAGTTGGATCATAGTCTTTAGAGGAGATGTCCAAGATATGAATTCTCAACATTCCCATGTACAGGGCCCATACAAATGCATGGGGAAGCAAATTTGACCTTGCCATAAAAAGGTCAAATGTCAATGTAGGACCATCATTAAAGCAATTTTGGTAGACTTCCCATCCCCAGTGATTTGTGCATATATTGGACCCCAGGGCTTATTTGGTTCTGGAGAAGAAGATTTTTAAAGGTTTTTACCATATATGGGCATGGCAGCCAGCTTGGTCAATAGACCGCGATCTTCTTAGCAATCTTTCATCCCCCTGCCCCAAGGAGGCTCCACATGAAATTTGAGCAACATTGGCCAGGTGGCTTCAGAGGAGAAGTTGTTTGAAGTTCTCAATATTTTTCCCATACAAAAGTATGGGGCCCATACAAATGCACAGGGAAGCAAACTTGACCTCTCTGTAAAAAGGTCAAACATCAATGTATGACACTCATTTTAACAACTTTGGTAGATCTTCCATCCCCGATGATTTGTGCAAAAATTCAGCCCCAAGGCATCCTCGGTTATGGAGACGGAAGATTTTTAAATGTTTTACCATATATGGGCATGGTGGCCATCTTGGGCAAAGGACCACGACCATTTTAGCAATCTCTCGTTCCCCCAACCTAACGAGGCTCCATATGAAGTTTGAGCAAAATTGGCTTGGTGGCTTCAGGGGAGAAGTCATTTGAAAATGTTAATGGATGCATGGACAGACAGACGACGGACAAAAAGTGATCACTATAGCTCATCCTGAGCATAGCTCAGGTGAGCTAAAAATGGAAAAGCCCTCTTCAGAAACTCAAGGGTGAAATGTTAATTATGCGCGTGTACGACACTGAGTTTGCTTTGTGTGAGGAAATAGCTCTAGATGCTTTTTTCAACCAGAGAAAATGATATTTTGCATATTCTTATCCACAAATATATGGAGGATACACTTTTGATATTCAAAAATATATGTTCTGATATACGAAAATCACATTTTTGTTATATTTATTCTCTGTTGATTTTATCTACAGTGACGTTTCATGTAGTATGTGGTTTTTCGGCCAAAAAAATACAAATGTTTTATTATTTCTTTACAGTTGTGCGTACTCATTAAAACCTCCCCAATTAATTTAAATGGAGATACACTAAAACTAATTATCTGGATAATCCTCTTATCTAGGGCTATGCTTCAGCAACATAAAGGTTTATACAGTGGAACCACCACAAACCATCATCTCTCAACAATGCCCTATAATAGCCACTTTCATAGTTCTACATGCTATGGGTACTCATTAGAAGCACCTTGGCGAGGCGCTTCTAATAAGTACCCACAACTTACGTTTACGTCGAGAAATAAGAAAAATACAGATACCTTTTGGTGGAAAAAAGAGCCTTATCAAGAGCTATGCATTTTCTTGATTTCCCAAAATGCTATTCTACTACACAGGCTGCATCAAGCAAATAGTGCCTTTGAGCATGTGCAAAATTCACATCATTCTGCACATGCACAGTCTTATCTTGGCATTTGCTTTCAAATGAAACATTCAACAGTATTTGATGATTCTGTTTGCGGACAGCAAAGGGCTCTGATCAGCCTGCACATCCGTGCAGTCTGATCAGGGCCTTCTCTATCCGCATATGCCCATAGACACATTTTTGCATGGCACCATCAACACAGTTTACCTCTCAACAAAAGCTAAATTTTTGTCTTCCCACGGTAGGGAAGTTGCACTGTACATTGAAAAACAGAATTTACTTTTTAAGTGTTGAAGCCTGAGATCTAACACTCCTTGGCGTACTTTGTACACTTGAAGGTTCTGTATGCTGGATTGACTCCTCCAACACATCCACAACATCTTGTAAATTTGTGAGAGCAGCCTCACCATCACTCACTGAAATACAGTTAGAAATTAGACCATGAAGTTTCTGGGTATCTTAGGTCTAGATAAGAGTAGGTATCAGGTTAATATTTTTTTTATTTCTCCACAAAAAATGTGTGTTTACTCATTAGAAGTGCCTTGGCAAAGTGCTTCTAATGAGTACCAGTAACATGTTTTCATGGAGAAATAAGAAAAATATCAATTATTTTGGATTGGAAAACACAGCTTATCAAGAGCTATGCTGGGTATACTCTATCAAGTTCACTTTTACTTAACCATGTTAACCATTAATATTTGATATCTTAACTCCATATCATTTTTGTCCTAAAGCTGGACTCGTTAGCTCAGTCCGACTGGTGACCAGGAAGTCCCAGGTTTGATCCCCAACAGGTATGGCAACATTTTTCCCACAAAGAGATCATGAAATATCTTCTACAGCCATTCTCTCCCTTCACCTGATTCAAGGACGAAAGGATGTGCATGCGTACTTGTTAATTGCTTAGAGGACTAAGCCTGCCCAGGAAAAATGTGGTTAGGTAAACAGACCGGCTCAACATGACCCTACTGGGTTTACCGTGCCGTAAATTTTCAACTCAATCAAATACTTGTCCTAAAATTTCAGCAAAAATATAAATGAAATCACCCAAGAAAGGCCACAAGCAAAGCACAGCCTACACGCGGCATCAGAAGATGAAAAGATGAAGAACAAACATAGCTCTAGATAAGATGCTTTTTTCAATCCAAAAGTATCAATATTTTTCTTATCTCTCCACAAAAACATGTTGTGGGTACTCATTAGAAGCACCTCAGTGAGGTGTTTCTAATGAATACCTACAACAGGTTTTTGGGGAGAAATAAGAAAAAATAATAACCAGATACCCATGCTTATCTAGACCTATGAACAAAGAATGACAAAAAATTGCCCAGTTGCAAAAACCAACATAAAAACAAAGAAGAACAGCAATTGAAGAATCACACTAGAATGGTTGCAGAAAAAAACTACTGGGAGACTTACAGGATTGTAACATTGCCCTTAATCCTTAGCATACTGAATAAATTAAGATGCCACATGCACTTCTAATTTCAGCCAATCAGACAACTTAATCAAAATTATGGACAAAAATTTACAAACTGAATGACAAACAGTGCAGATCCAGATCAGCTGCCAATTGACCTGGATCTACACTGTTTGCAAAGGCTGGGTATATCCAGGTTCAGCAAGACAAGGATTAATTCTAAAGCAACTCAAAACTACAAATCTGTGTTCAGTCTTTGTAGGGTCCTCATCAGTGAAATAGCAGGAATGGCAAACAGTGTAGACCCTGACCAAATGTCACATTCAGCAACATCTGATTTGGGACTACACTACCCTTCAATATAATACCAGTACTTATCTAATAAAAGAATACCATCTGCTTCAACTAATTTACTAGTCTGGTCATCTCGCATTCTTCTCAATTGATGCCCTCTGTAGATTTAGACTCACTAAACTAATTGTATATATTTTTCCAGTTCTGTATAAACCATTAAAATATTTCACATAATTTAGTTAATAAAACTTTTATGATGAAAAATGTTAAATAATCTGAACTAAGCATAATGCAACTCTCAAAGAAGAAAGTAGATTGCGCAGTTGATGGCAATCCATCGCAAAAATCCCATGCTTCCATTACATGTCAGGTGAACTTTTGACCTTATCCAAAGGTCACATGGGACAGAGTGAAAAAATCATGTTGCTCTCACTCACTCTGACCACATTGGGAAGTCATATAGCAAGTTTGATTAAAGTTTGCACAGTGGTTTAGGAGGAATAGCCAACATAGTAAAAAGCTGGTTTAACAAGACCTGTCGCCACAGGACAGCTCACCTGAACTCGCACTTGTCAATCAAATAAATAACACTATGACCTTAAAATTCAGATCATAATGGTGGTGGTGGGGGGGAAGACATATGACCTTAAAATCCAGATCATCTTGGAGGAGGTGACATGGTAACAGAGGATATAATTTTGGATGAAGAATATCTCATAGCTATCTGTATACCAAATATAAACTGAACTAGAAATGGTGTTTTAGAAAATAAACAAGTGTCCCCCTAATCCCACCAGAGTTGTCATTCTTGTACGCAACACGTCATCTCGTCCTGTTCTACATTTGTACCAAGCATCATCAAAATAGCCCATACAGTATTCGTGTTACAGAGCAGAGACAAGAAATCAAATTCAAACACAAGAAGGGGAGATCACTCTGAAAGAAAAAAAAGCCAAAGTTGTCATTCTTGTATATGACATGTCGTCTGGACCTGTTCTTCATTACTACCAAGTATCATCAAAATATTCCAAAGAGTGATCGACTTACATAGTCGTCGTCCATTTCTACAGTTCTACAAGGTACCATCCAAATATTCTGAAGGGTATTCCAGTTACAGAGCAGACAAGAAATCTATTTCAAATAAAACAAAGGGAGACAACTCCAAAAGTAAGAAAGCCAGAGTTGTCATTCTTGTATGCGACATGTCATCTGGTCCTGTTCTACATTTCTACCAAGTATCATAAAAATATTCCAAAGGGTATTCAAGTTACAGAGCGGTACTAAATCTTTTTCAAATAAAACAAAGGGTGAGAACTCCAAAAGTAAGAAAGGCAGAGTTGTCATTCTTGTACATGACACGTCGTCTGTCCTGTTCTACATTTCTACCAAATATCATCAAAATATTCCAAAGAGTATTCAAGTTAAGAGTGGACAAGAAGTTTTACGCCGACGCTGACACCAACAGGATCCGTCCAAAAACAGTATGTTCCCCTTCACCCCCCACCTCCACCCCCACTTTGGTAGTGGGGGACATAATGAACAATATAATCTGAAAACTAGTTGAGAAAATACTAGATCTAAAATACTTTGAGGTATTACAGAGGGGACACGAAATCAATGGATAATCACTGTCAGACATAAGGGAGATAACACCAAAAGTAAGAAAGGCAGAGTTGTCATTCTTGTACGCGACATGTCGTCTGGTCCTGTTCGACATTTCTGCCAAGTACCATCAAAATATTCCAAAGGGTATTCAAGTTACAGAGCAGTACTAAATCTTTTTCAAATAAAACAAAGGGTGAGAACTCCAAAAGTAAGAAAGGCAGAGTTGTCATTCTTGTACATGACACGTCGTCTGTCCTGTTCTACATTTCTACCAAATATCATCAAAATATTCCAAAGAGTATTCAAGTTAAGAGTGGACAAGAAGTTTTACGCCGACGCTGACACCAACAGGATCCGTCCAAAAACAGTATGTTCCCCCTCACCCCCCACCTCCACCCCCACTTTGGTAGTGGGGGACATAATGAACAATATAATCTGAAAACTAGTTGAGAAAATACTAGATCTAAAATACTTTGAGGTAAAACTTTAATATAAAATTTCTAAGTGTGTGACGACCTCTAGGTCATAGGGTGAGGAAATTGCTGAATACAATTTTGGACCAATATCTATAATCATGCTAAATATAAAGTAAATCCATGCGAGGATTTACAAAATAAGAGATCTTAAAAACTTTGATGCAAAACTTTTACATAAATTTCTATGTGACCTTGACCTCTAGGTCATAAGCAGGGTTGGGGATAATGCAAAATAAAAATTTGGACCAATATCTATAATCATGCCAAATATAAAGTAAATCCATGCAAGGATTTAGTTATTAAGAGATCTTAAAAACTTTGACGCAAAACTTTGATATAAAATGTCTGTCCTTGACCTCTACTAGGCCATAAGCAGGGGTATGGATAGTCCACAATAAAATTTTGGACCAACATCTATAATCATACCAAATCTAAACTAAATCCATCTGAGGATTTAGAAAATATTAGATCTTAAAAACTTTGACGTAAAACTTTAACACTTTTGTTAACACAAACACCAATGCTGGGAATAGTGCAACAGGTCTTCCTGTACTTTCATGTAGGCAAGCTAAAAATTAGAAAATTCTGAAAATCTGCATTATGTAGATTTCTATACACCTCTAGTTTTGCTATATATTATATGGGAAATAGGGGTTTACGCTACATAGCCTTGTTGAAGTTATGTCTCACCTAGTTTGTTTGCTAGGTCCTCTGTTTCTACAAGTTCACTTATTCTTTGGTTAGCATCTCTTCCTAAAGATGTGTATGTGCTTCGGATTGTCTTCAAACTCTTCAGCAACTAAATAATAAATCCAGAAAACTTACTAGTACATGTATACCTGAAGGCATTTTATTTTGGTTTGTGGTACATCCATAGAAAATACCATATTTTACCCTAAGTATTGAGACACCCTACCATACTTTGTCCTAAAATTTGAAAAAGTCTGTTTTAGTGCCTGTTGATGTCTAAAGTAGTGCTGAATGAGTGGCAAACAGTGGCATTTGATCTGGGTCTACACTGTTTGCTCAGGTATATCTGTCCCAATATTTAGGGTTATTATACGTAGTAATCCTCATTCTTCCTTGCTCATTTTCATGTTTAGCCTATCTGCTATTTTCACTTTTATAAAATTCAGGCACCAAAAACTGACATAATGTTTTGATATTTTTAGAAGATACATAGAGCTTTGGGCATTTGCAAACAGGGTAGACCCAGATCAGGAGCTAGGTCTACACTGTTTGCCATACTTACAGCAATATTTCAGAGACATAAACAGGTTGTAGAAAGGACTATTTCAAAGTTTAAGACAAGTATGGTAAGAAGATAAGGTGTCCCATTACTTAGGCTTGTGCAAAACAATAAGCCCAAATTAGTCATCAGGACTACAGACAGCAAACCCCGTGATATGACTGCCTGACCTGGGCTTTGGCTGATGATATATGCTCTAAAGACTTATGATCTCATGCTGAGGCACACACTGTCTAAAATGACATAACAGAATAAATGCCAACCTGTGTACTGTGGCATCTGATCCGGGCCTACATCATTTGATCAGGCCTGTCTGTCTGAATAAGGGTAAAAATGGATGCCTCCAAGAAAGGATTGGTCTGCTCACATGGGAAGTGGTTATTACAAGGTTGGCAATGCTCCCTAAAATGGGTAATAATGTGTTATTCTGGCTAATGAAATCTAAATTCTTTTTCATGAAATAAAAACAGGAACATATTATTCTTTATACAAATTTTAGTACAATTATGATAAGGAGTTAAGGTATCCCAATATTTAATGTAAAACTCATACCTCGATAAGCTGTTGCAGTAACCTATGAACTCTCTTGAATGTTGGACCAAGCTGTGTGAGAGCTGGAGGGTTCTTGTTACACCAGTGATGCATCTCGTTCTCATAGCAGAATGTAAAACCTGTGATCAGCTGGCTGAGTTCAGACAGGACCAGACTTAGTGTTCGACACACAGCCTCCTGGTGGGAATAGTCTGGTGGTTGATAGCGATACTGGAAATGATCAACAAAACAACTTAAGAATCTGAATTTCAAAATAATCAACAAAAAAAAAAAAACTTAAAAAAAATTCTGATCTGAATTTCAAAGAAACCTGCATATCCATCTCTGATGCATAGCTCTGGATAAGGGGGTATCGGGTAAATGTTTTTCTTACATCTTCAAGAAAACATGATTATGTTGGGGTACTCATTAAAAGCGCCTTGGTGAGGTGCTTCCAATGAGTACCCACAACATGTGTTTTTGCAGAGACATAAGAGAAATACTTTTGGGTTGAAAAAAGCACCTTACCTAGAGCCATGACTGAGACCTTACGAAAATACAAGCAGGAGACTCATACTATATATGTATATTCATATTGTGGCAGCTGAGCTGATTCCAGTTAGTACATATAGCATGTTTTCATGGATAAATAAGCAATTTATTCATATGGATATCCATCTAGAGCTATGGAGACCAGATCTGGATAATAACATAAGAAGTACACAGAAATTAGATGTAATTAATCATGTATAGCATCCTTCATATTAAACTCACTAGAGCTGAAGACTACGGGGTTATAAGTTATAGGATGGACAGTGGTCCATCGTCACATCTGCGTTGGCGTCATCATCAACAATTTCAAATGACATCTCTGAAACTGCTGGGCCAATTCAAACCAATTTATGTGTGGAGGCTCCATGGGTGTGGGAGCAAAAGTTTGTTTGTAAGGTCTGGGTCACATGGCCAAGATGGCCACCACACCCATATATGATAAAAACCTTTGAAAATCTTCTTCTCAGTAATTGAATGACCGATGACCTTGAAACTTGGTATGCAGCATTGGAGCCTTAGACCTTATCAGAATTGTTCAAATGATGACCCTTGGTTGGCCCTGACCTATTTTGACGGCAAGGTCAAATTTGGCCACTTAAGCTTTCATATAGGAAGAAGGCAAAAGAAGTGGATTATTCTAATTCTATTGTAGCCTGTGACAACAAAGTTGATTTATGCTATTAGCTAAATGAACTTTTATAAATACCAAAAGTCAAGGTCATTTATTTGTTTGTGTTGAGGTTTTACTGCCCAGTCAACCCAATGGGGTCATGTCGAGCATGGTCAGTTTACTGGGCAGGCATAGTCCTCTAAGAGGTTAACCAGTATTGTGCACATTCTTTCATCAGAAAATCAAGGTCATTTACTGACCTTTGTCTTGCATGCCTCAGATTCAGTATTTTAACTTCTTTTCATCTAAAACTGCTGGGCTGACTGAAAACAAATTATATGTGGCGCTGTGGTGGGATGAGGGAATGAATGTTTGTTGATGGGATCTGGATCACATGACCAAGATGACCACCATGCCCATATATGGTAAAAACCCTTTGAAAATTTTCCTTCCCAGGGCTGAAAGGCCGATGACCTTAAAACTTGGTAGGCAGCATTGGGGACTAGGGCCCTACCAAGTTTGTCCAAATGATGACCCTTGGTTGACTATGACCTACTTTAAGTCTAGGGCAAATTCGTCACTAAGGCATTTGTGTGGGTTAAAAGGGAAAACCATGGATTTTTCTGAAGCTATGACATCAATGTTGATTTATGCAATTAGCTAAATGGACTTTTACAAATACCAAGGTCAAGGTCATTTCCATTCAGTTGTTTTAAATATTCTCTTAAACCACAGAGCTGATTGAAACCTAATTGTATACAGAGCTTCAATGGGGTCAGGAAATCAAAAACATGGGATCTAAGTCACATGACCCATATGGCCATCATGCCCATATATTGTAAAAAGGATTTGAAATTCTTCATCTCAGTGGTTCAAGAATGGCTACATTTTGAATTTAACAAAAACCAAAATTGCTAGATTGGCTCAGTTATTTGAGACTATGTACAAAAAGTTTACAGACACATGCTTAAGTTACTTTGGCTAGGAAATTACCTTAAGTGTCTACAAGTTTTGATTGATTGTGTTGGGGTTTAACGACACGTCAACCCTTGAGGGTCATTTTGTGTCGTCTCCCAGAGAAAGGGAGAAAAGAGATAGAAGAGAGAGTAGAGGAGATGAAAGAGAGGGACAGGGAAGAAAGAGGAACAGGAATGAAAGTGAAGAAACAGAAGAAATAAAAACATTCCCCCTCTACCCTTACCCACTACAAGGATAGCAGGCCTTGCCCAACTGTAAGCCAATATCAGTTGGACGCCCCGGTGATGTAAGATACACAGCACCTTCGCACCACCCGACCACCCCCAAGTGTCTACAAGTATAAGGAATAGGAGAAAAATATGAAAAGTGAACAAAATTTTAACTAGCAATACTTAGCCTATAGATAATGTGCTATTCATACTGTATTTTCACCCCTTCCACAGAAAAAAACGACAGTTCAGTCGTCTTAAAGAGTCTTAATCCAGAAGGTCCCTTAGGCAGTTACCTATGTGACGTAACTCTTCCCGCTCTTTCGATCATGTGTCAGTTTCTTTGAAGTGTAAAACAATAAAATATTAATTAGAAATGAGCTGCACAGGTGGGAGGAGGGACTCTCTTATCTATAGGTTAAGCATTGCTAGTTAAAATATGTTTTACTTTTAAAAACTTCATTTTAACTGCACAATACATTAACCTATAGATAATGTGCTAGAATTTTCAGATTAGGAGGGAGGAGCTCTACTAGATCTAACATATATAATATAAATCCCTATACTTCTAGACTAAGACTCAGGAAACTCTAAGGAATCAGATACATTCTATTTCTATATATGAGTTAGAATGAGCTAGATTCACTAATAATATATCTTAAAGGTATTACTACCTTATATATATATATATATATATATATATATATATATATATATATATATATATATATATATATATATATATATATATATATATATATATATATATATATATATGGTCAACACTGGGGGCTGTTAGTTTTCCAGCCTCAGAGGCGTAAATTCCTGCCAATTGATTGTACAGTTAAACAGGCCCTTATGCAGTCTATATTATTTGGTCTAGTCTTATCAGGGAATCTGTTCTTTGATATATTTGGCAACATCAAATGATTCTATAAGCAGGCACAAAGGACCTGATCAGACTGTGCAAATGGGCAGGCTGATCTGGACCTTCATTGACTGCATGTCATAGGAAACCTTTCCTTGAGAGTGTGAATATTATAGGGTTATTGCACTGATATGGTTGAAAACTGCTCCAAGCGGAGATATCAAAGCATGTGAGCATGCTTTCATGGCCTTTGATATGGCAATATGCGCCAGTATTAGTGCAATAATCCTTTTATTATATAGCTATGAAAATTTTACATCATTTTCAGTTGTCTGTAGCCTCAAAATAGGCATTTTTATTATCTGAAATTCAGAGCCTGCACAAATGTGACAAATTTTAGCCCAACATCTAATGGTAGCATTTAAAGGTAACCAAGTAAATGTGCAATATCAAGTAAGCATGATATCTGCCTGCTTGCTCCTCAGATTCTATCACACATTTTTAATCTTTCAATATTTATAGGTTTATAACAAAGCATGGTATTCGTACATGTTTTCTGAGATCTTCCAATAATTCTTTTTGTCGTTCCATGTCTTCTGCTAAATGTATAGCTGAATTGGCTATGGACTGTAGATCTGGTCTTGGTGGCCTGTAAAATGAAGAAAAACATACATGTATCAGTGTTCTCAATTACTCTAAATATGGAGTTCTAGCCCCAAGGTTAAAACTTTTTTCATGCTCAACTTAGATGAGCATGAAATTTTCTCTGCTACGAACAGTTGGCATTTTCATGTTTATTAGCATACATGCCATAAGCTGTGGACTAAAATCTGTGGGATAAGGCAAAATTTTAAGGGAGGAGATTTGACAAAATTCTGTGAGATTTTCTTAAATATCACTATAGTTCCCCCAATATAGGTCTTAAGTCTTTTTTTTGTCATGTAAATTTGTCCTGCCAATAAATATCAACTTACTAACAACTGGAAATTCTTTCTTGCCAAATATTACTGAGCATGAAAGTATCTCTGCATAATAATTGTGTAGATGTATTCAGAGGGATAGATATAAGGGGAAAATACAGACCCAAATCAGACGTGGCAAAATGCACCATCAGATCAGGGTCTATACTTGTCTTTTTGCCTCTCATCCAGCATTTTTCAGACATCTCAAAAATAGGTAATAAAATGGAGCTGTTCAAATTCTAGAATAAGTATGCTGAAAAGTTAAAACATCCAGATATTATGTGTAAATATGGTATAGGAGAAGTCGTCTCTAGTTTGACAGAGCTCACTTGTCTTTTTGATATCCTTTCTGACTCCAGTGTTCTTCAACTGTTTTCTGCAGATCTGGTGGGAGGAGACTGATGGCAGGGTTAAAGATGGCCTCAATGTTACATCTAGCAGCAAGATTGTTTAAGTAGGCAGCATCATGAAGTAACTGCTCATCTAATGACATAGAATCACTGAAAATAAAAAAAAAAAAAAAAAATAAATAAAATACTGTATTTACTCTTAACCCTTGTCCTGCTGAACCTGGATATACCCTGCCTTTGCAAACAGTGTAGATCCAGATCAATTGGCTTCTGAAGAAGCCAACTGATCATGGATCTGCACTGTTTGCCATTTACGAGGGTCCTGCAAAAAGTTTTGTCACTGGGTTCGGATTACATCAGTGCTACGTTTCATCAAACATATTTTTATTACAAACCTTCAAAGTATTCCCCCCCTTTACTGAAACATATTTTTGTAACCTTTTTACCCAGTCGCGAAAAGCAGATAAATAGTCTTCTTTTGGTATCTGTTGGAGACACTGATAAATAGCGCTGCCAAGAGAAGTTCTAGACGTATACTTATTTCCAGAAAGCATTTTCTTAAGCCTTGGAAATAAAAAGAAGTCACAGGGACTCAGGTCAGGTGAATAAGGTGGATGGTTTAAAACTTTCACCCTTTTAGAAGCCAAAAAAGACTTAACAACCTCACACTTATGAGAAGAGGTATTGTAAAAGGTGGACTCCTGACCATCCTTTGCTTGGTCGTTTCTTATTGTAAAACTCTTTCACTTTCTTCAGTACAGAATTCTTGTAGAATCGGGACCAGATCAACAACGCACTTGAACGACTGGCCCACTTGAATTAAAGAAAACTGCGTATGTCTTTTTCGAACTTATGGTTCTCTTGGCAATACATGGGTGTTTTTGATCTTTTCGCTTCCATTGCTTATTATCAGCCCTTCTTTGTGGCTCAAACATGTGCACCCAGGTTTCATCACCTGTTAGCAAGTTAGAAATAACCCAACTTTTACAGCCTTTGTATGTTTTCAAAAGTTCAAAAGTTCCCCAGGCACATTTAAGTGAGCAAATGAGATACCCACCTAGCGCAAACCTTTCTCAGGTCCAAACGCTTTTTCAGAATTGTTTGCACACTGCCTTCTGATATGCCAGTACAACTAGCTATATCTTTGACAGACAATCGCGCATCCTGTTCGACCACAATCTTTACAGCAGCGATGTTAGCCTTGGTAACACAGGTTTTAGGCCTTCCAGGACTGGTATCATCTTCAACAGAAAATTTCCCAGCTTTAAAAGCTTTAACCCACCTAAAAACTGTGCGCATTGAAATGGTCTATATAACACACAATTCATTAAATATCTGCTTTGAATCTACATGTATATTAAGCCTAATGCGGCATTTAAGATAGCTACGAATTTCAGTCTTCTGGTCCATGTTCCAATGTAACAAGTAAATTGGTCAGTGTATATGACTGCATCTATTTCAATTTGAAATAACTTGGTCAGTTGGAAAGCAATTTGCAGGAAATAAACAGGTATCATTAGCTATTCTACACACCATTCAAGTGCAGTGAAGCATTTTAAAATATATCAGGGATAAAACTAAGTAAGCCTATTAGTGACGGAACTTTTTGCACGACCCTCGTAATATGTGAATTTATAGCAACAATTCGGATCAAGTAATCTGATTGGCTGAAAATTAGAAGTGGGCATGGCATCTTAATTTATTCAGCAGGACAAGGGTTAAGTACAGTAAAACTTCAATGACTCAAACACAGATAATTCGTATACCATGTCTGATTCAAACTTGTTTTTGAGTCCCTAGGAAATTCTTCAGATATCTTCCAACACGTCAAGAAAAATATTTGGGGAGATTTTAAGGAAATTTTCTTTTTTTTTCAAGGAAATGTATGTTGTATACTCATTAGAATCACCTCCACTGAAGCAATTCTAATGAGTACAAGCAATCTACCATTATTATATGGAAGATCGAAAATACATCTCTACATTATCCCCATTTGCCTCCTGACCTGGTGCTATGATCAATCCTCAGTGGATCAATCTACCCATGTCTGGAACAAATTTCCATGGTCCAAAGATTTCACAGACACTGAAATTTGACTGTACATGTATTCAGACACACAGGTTAGAACAAACTGTGTACACCCAGATAGAATGCCACATTCTGATCTAATTCTACAATGTTTGCCTCTCATCCAGCAGTTCTTCATGCCCATCAATAGGCAGTAAAATTGACTTGTTCAAATTTTAGGGCAAGTATGGTTAAGAGTTAAGGTGTCTGAATACGTAACCCTTGCCATGCTGAATAAATTAAGATGCCCTGCCCACTTCTAATATTCAGCAAATCAGATTACTTAATCCAGATTATTGATTTAAATTCACATACTTAATGGCAAACAGTGCAGATCCAGATCAGTTGGCTTCTCCAGAAGCCAAGTGATCTGGATCTACACTGTTTGCAAAGGCAGGGTATATCCGGATTCAGCAGGACTAGGGTTAAAATATATAGGATACACCTGTGGACACAAAACTGTGCAAACTTTGATGGGCTTCATTTCATTTTGATATGCCACATTTATCTAATATATCCTAACATCCTGTCAGTCACTTGCTAGCCAGATATCAATGCAAATCATATCATGTTGTATATTTCACAGCAGACATCTGCATCAGCCAGTTAAAACACATCTCAAATGTCAAGAATATACATCAGACCTAAAAGTAGGATGAGTGCTTGTCAAAATGAATCAGATCAATCAATTTAAATTGTTAGATCCCTTTAAGAATTCTTAGATAAATGACATTTGATTGTCAAACAAACATGAAGCAAAGAGACTCATTGAAAGTTACTTTATTGGAGTTTGCACAGATTTGTGTCCATGGGTGTAGCATGTCGAAATGAGTATTAACAGGTGATAAAATGTGTAAATAGTGAACAGCTAGTGAAAACATATAACCTCTGAAATTATGGTAATTCGGTAAATGTCCTAAAATTTTAAAAGTTTTGGACAGTTACTATTCCTGTAAAGCCTAAATGGCACAAGTGTGACCTAGAACTCTTTAAGGATTCTGTGCGCACTCAAATCCGTCAATCCTTTCAGTACAAACACACGAATAGTGCATATGATGTGCACTGTCAAATCAGAGGTTTGACGGATATACTAAAAACAGCTACAGAATCGAGTATTCCTGGATATACCCCAACAAAGATGATGAAACCTTTAAAAAAATCCCGTAAATGGAATCCTCAGGTCACTGCAGCCATCAGACAGTCCCGCAAAGCTTGGGGAGATTGGAAGTTGGCTGGTAAACCTGATAAAGATGACAGTCCTACCTGTCATAGAAATATAAAGGAGGCAAAAACAAACTTACGCAAATCCATCCGTAAAACAAATGCAAAGGACAGGGAAACGAAGCTTCAAGCTATCATGGATGCTGAAAACAACACCAAATCTTTCCATACCCTCGTCAGGATGCAGAGGAAATCTAACTGTCAGCAAACAAATTCTCTGATGGTTGATGGTGTAAACTTCGAGTCCCCCAGGGAAATATGCGATGGATGGTCGAGTCATTTTAAAACCCTTGCTACTCCTAAGCAGAGTCAGAGATGGAATGCCATTTATACCTCTTCTGTTAATGATGACCTTGTACATATAGAAAGCATTTGTAACCTTCAACACAATCCCATTAAACCTGCCTCTTTAGCTGAAATAAAGAAAGCTCTGAAATGTCTAAAAAACAACAAAGCTGCTGACTCTTTTGGACTGACTAGTGAACATTTCATTTTATCATCTCCATATATTGAGACATCACTGCTCTATATTATAAATAACATCTTTCGACAGAAGAAGGTTCCAGACATTCTGAAGGAAGGGCTTCTCACTCCAGTCTACAAGAAAGGTGATACATCTAATCCCTCAAATTATAGAGGTATCTCAGTCACCCCCATTCTTCTTAAAGTCCTACAGCTTGTCCTGAACAACAGGCATAATCTGACGCTTAAACATTCCCAATCTCGACTCCAAAAAGGCTTTACTGAAAAAACCTCATCAATGAACGCTGCTCTTGTACTGACAGAATGCATTAGTGAAGCTAAGTCACAAAAAAAGCCCATGTACATTGCTGCACTTGATGTCCAGAAAGCTTTTGATGTAGTGAACCATCAGTTTCTGCTACATAAGTTATATGCAGACGGTATCACTGGTGACGACTGGTTACTTATGAAAGATTTGTACTCAAATATGACAGCTAGGGTAAAATGGGAGGGTCACCTTTCCTCACCCTTTATTATAAAACAAGGAGTCCGCCAAGGTGGAATTTTGTCTGCTACTCATTACAAGAGGTACAACAATCCTCTCCTCTTAGATATAGAAGACAGGTTTACAGGAAAAACAATTGGTACTGTAAAAGTCCCCCATGTCACATGTGCAGACGACCTTTGCTATGTGACAGACTCCAAGAATGAGTTACAACCTATGATAAGTACCTCTGAGGGTTATGCAAATAGGGAACACTACACAATTCACCCTACAAAAACTGTAATTGTGCCCTATAATACTCAGGATGTCCCGTCCATAACTTTGTATGGAGAAAAGGTCCCAGTCATGAACCAAACAGTACATCTTGGCATATACCGAAACTCTAAATGCAACTTTAACATTGACGAGAAAATAAACATTGGACGCAGAACTGCTTACTCACTTATGGGTGCAGGATTCCATGGGAGGTCTGGTACTAAACAGTCTATTAAGGCTGATATGTGGAGGAAGTACGTAATTCCAAGGTTGATCTATGGTCTGGAAGTACAGAATCTCAAGAAAAAAGATATCACTGCCCTTGAGGCCTTTCAGATAAGATGTGCTAAACAACTTCAGGGATTGCCAACTAAAACTTCTAATTCTGCCACTATGGCATTACTTGGACTTTTACCCATTGAAGCGTGTATCAATAAGTGTGTTCTGACGTTGTTCTGTAATGTTGTCCGTGACCCCCAGTGTATAGAATATGACATCGCAAGGCGGCAGCTAGCTGTAAAATCCCCAAATGATACAAGCTTTTTCTCTAAGGTGAGGAATATTCTAGACCTGTATTCTCTTCCCACAGCATATTCTGTGGTTGAAACCGCCCCTACTAGAGAACAGTGGAAAAAATGTGTAAAATCAGGTATTCACCAATATACCGAAACCCTATGGAGAGAAGACATTGAAAGTAAGTCAACCCTAAGGTACCTTAACCCAGATTCTGTTAAGGTGGGCAGAGTTCATCAAGTTTATGCCTACGTAAATAATAGTACTTTTGATATCAGGAGGGCTGAGATGAAGGCTAGACTGCTGACAGGTACATATACACTACAGGCCACTAGGGCGAGGTTTAATCAGTTTTGTGTAAACCCTCAGTGCCCCTTGTGTAAACAAGAACCTGAAAATAGGGTGCATTTTCTCGTCATTTGTCAGACGTTGAAGGATATTAGATTTCCCTATATTAAGAAAATAAGAGACTTATTTGGTTGTTCCAGAAATATCGACCACGTCTTGAGGAATCCAGAGTTGTGTACACAGCTTCTTCTAGACTCAAGTCATCCGAGTGTTGCTCTACATTTGGACATAACAGAAAGGCAGACGGAGATTCTAGAATTGCGCAGCCGTGAACTTATTTATGAGTTACATTTGAATCGTGCTAGGTTACTGAACACTGAATAGTGAGATATACCAGAGAGCATAGTGTTAAGTTAAGACCACAATTGAACTCTGACATTTATATAAGTTAACTGTGCATTTTGTCTACTCCACGATAAGAGTGGAGGTGCCACGTAAAATAACCGTGGGAACACTACGAGAAAAGAAGAAGAATGGCATATGCAAAGAGTGCAGACCCAGATCAGACTGCTCCTGAAGCAGCAGTCTGATCAAGGTCAACAATGTTTTCTATTCCACTGAGTGTTTTATGAAAGAACTGCATATGAAGTAAAATTTTGGCCAAAAAAAAAAAATTATGAAATAAAGTGTCCAAAATTGTAGGATATTTACCACATATGAAAATAGAGTAAATGTACAAAAACTTCAAAATCAATACTCACAGTAAATAGAAGGGATATTTATTCAAGTGACTGCATGGTATATTTCCACATTTTTACAAGGAAGGTAACTATGTGACTTCCTCTTTGTGACTTCCTCTAGATAGGTATTCACCTGTGCATCAAGTGCTTCTTGAGAAGGAGTCTGCTCAAAAAGGATAGAATTTGCTCCAAAGAGCAAAGTAGAATTTGCTTCGAAGAGCAAATTCTTTCCTTTTCGAGCAGACCCCTTTTCAGAAGGGAGAAAAAACAATCTGACATAGTTACCTGCCCTGAAAGAGTATCAATTTTGCTAAGTAATCCTAGTAGTTAACCCCTTAAATGCCAAGAAAACCTGCATCTGAAAATGTCGTCTGTTTATGTCGTCTGCTGCATCTTCTTGCAAACTTTTCAAACATACATTTTGCATATAGGCAAACAGTATGAATCCAGATCAGACTGCTCCTAAAGGAGCAGTCTGATCTGGGTCCACACTGTTTGCAACAATGATTTTTAACGTAACCAGCAGATGACAAAGCAGATGACAATTGTTGTGTTTGGCATCTTAAGGGTTAAATAAGATCACATCTGATATCTG
The DNA here is from genome assembly GCA_964016985.1 of Anodontia alba. NCBI lineage: Eukaryota > Metazoa > Mollusca > Bivalvia > Lucinida > Lucinidae > Anodontia > Anodontia alba. The sequence goes on along the minus strand of OZ024828.1, from coordinate 49,385,413 downwards.
TGCCTTTTTCATAGCTCCAGATGATCTATAGTAATATTTCTACTAGACAAAGTGCCCAGTGGGGCACGTATACCCCCGACCAGCGCTACCGCCACTTTTTAAAGAGCACAAAGTATGTAGCTTTGACTCTGGAGATGGCAGTTGTATGCTATATGTTATAACATTGAAAAAATTCAATCACACATAATATGAAGCCCTTGACCTCAAAGGTCAGGCACAGGTGCAGGGATTGAGCTAAATAAAACTTTAGCCCTATAACTATCACCATATACCAGTGAATTCAATCAGTCTTTATAATATAAGCAAAAATGACATTTGTATGAAAAGTCTGTGACCTTGACTTAAAAGCCATGCCCCAGCTTGGGGATGGTGCCAAGAAAAACTTTAGACCTATATATACCATCATGCTTAATATCAATGAAACCAACGAAAGAGTCTTCGTAATATAGCTATATAAATTTTAATGAAAATCTTCAGGTGACATGCCTACTCAATGAGTTATTGCCCACACAAGATTTAAATAACCAAGGGAGAAAACTGCAGAATGAAGACAGTTAGAGTGTCATTCTTGAATGTGATATGCCTACTCAATGTCCTCTACATACTGGTGAAGTATCATGAAAATATCTTAACGTGTTTTAAAGTTATGATTCGCACAAAATTTTTACAATTCTGCAGACAATGGAGATAACTCATGGACCAAGTCAGAGTTGTCTTTCTTGTACCTGACACCCCTACCAAATGCCCTCTACAACCTGACAGTTTCCTGAAAATAGCTCAAAGGGTAGTTAGGAGTTATGGGGTACACAATAATGCGTTTATGGACAGACAGATGGAAAGATGGATGGATTCCATGCTGATAGCTATATCTCCTAAACCTCTCGGTAGGAGGATAATGAAATTCAACAAAAGGTCTTGATGGTATAGCTATATAAACTTAGATGCAATTTTTTTTTACTTTTATATGAAATTTCTAAGTCTGTGACCTTGACCTCAAGGTCATACCCCGGGATGGGGATCATGCTGAGTAAAACTCTAGACCTATATCTACCAACATGTAAAATATAAATGAAATTCCTCATAGGGTCTTGATGGTATACCTATATAAACATACACAAAAAACTTTGACTTATTTTTAAATTATTGAAAATTCTAAGTCCTTGACCCCAAGGTTATCCATCGGGATAGGGTTGGTGCTGATAAAAACTTAAGCTCTACCATCAGGCCAAATATGAATGAAATCTATCAAAGGGTCTTCATAATATAACGTCTTATAAACTTTAACGTAAAAACTTTGACCCTAAGACAAAAATAAAGTATGAACGAATAATGCTTCAACGGATGGACGGACAGACGGACAGATTCCTTGCTGATAACTATATCTGCTCAACCTTTCAGTTAGGGGATAATGAAATTTAACAAAAGGTCTTGATGATATGGTTATATAAAATTAAACGCAAAATTTTTTACTTTTATATGAAAATTCTTAGTTCGTGACCTTGACCTCAGTCACACCCGGGGTGGGATCATGCTGAGTAAGTCTCTAGGCCGATATCTTCCAACATGTCAAATATAAATGAAATTCCTCAAGGGTCTTGATGATATAGCTAAATAAACTTAACACAAAAAACTTTGACTTTTTTATGAAAATTCGAAGTCCATGACCTTGACCCCAAGGTCACCCCCGGGGTGGGGATGGTGCTGATAAAAACTTTAGACCTATATCAACCATCATGCCAAATATGAATGAAATCCATCAAAGGGTCTTCAAAACATGAGGTCTTATAAATTTTAACGCAAAAACTTTGACCCTGTGACGGAAAGACGAACAAACAAACGTATGTACGTACGAACGAACGGGCGAATGGAAAAGCGAAAACATTATACCCCCACAAACTTCGTATGTCAGGGTATAACCACATACTTCATATGTCGGGGGTATAACCACATACTTCGTATGTCGGGGGTATAATAAACATGTGTACTGGAAATTTAAGCTGAATGGATGCGCCTGAAAGATTTTGTCACTATTCTGCAAGGGAGACAATTTTTACAGAAAAGAAGTTGCATCCCTAGAATTTAAAATCTTTCAAAACACGAGTCTAGGCTAGATGAGCAAATTATTTCCTTTAACACTTTGTATGCTGGGTAAAAAAATCAGCAGACGACATGCTGAAATATTTTTTTTCATTTTTCCTAGAAAATAGGATTTGACACCTCATGCAAATTGTCTCCCTTGGAGAAAAATATCATCAAATTGTCTTCTGATGAATTTGCTCATAGCATGGAAAGAGTTAAAAGTAGACTCCAATGAGAAGAGAGGGGCAAATATTGTCATGTCAGAGTTACAGCCCTTCGAGTTGTATACAATCCCCTTAAGTCTTACCAGACAAGGCCTGGTTCTTGTAAGAGTTTATTTTGTGGATCTTCTGCAGCATCAGCAATACACACCAGGTCTAACAGGTGCTCCATAAATGAGGCCTGTTTACTTGCAGATGTCACACCCTGAAAATATATTTATCTGACACATCCAGAAATACATACTGTATAAAATAATATGGGTATTCAAAGCTCTAGACAATGGTGGTGATGGTGTGTGTGTGGTGTGTGGGGTTGGGGGTGGAGGGGGCAGGAAGTGGGAGAATCCACTACATCTGGGTATCCAGGAAAAACAGGTCAAGGTCATAAAATGACGCCACACTGTGTAAGTCCTTGCTAGGGAGAAAGTGTATGCCAAGATAGATGATTGCAGGTGTAATAGTTATTCATGAATGGAAAGAAATGCTAGGGATGAACAGATGGATAGAAAACCAGATGCCTATATCAGACTTGATTGCCTAAGCAAGTACGACAAAAATATTGTCTACAGCATCCAAACATTTTATAAGCAGACAGACATAGCCCCAGATAAGGGGCTTTTCTTCATCCAGAAAGTATTGATATTTTTCTTATTTCTCCATAACAACATACATTATGGTACTCATTAGAAGCACCTTGTTGAGGCACCTCTTATAAATACCAAAAACATGTTTTTGTGAAGAAAGAAATATCCTGATACTCCCTCATATCCTGAGCTATGCTCTGGTCCTGAGACTGTGGAGATGCTACATGCCCCTGTTCACTAATCTGTGTAGAATATTTGAGCCAGCACATGGCAAAACCTACCATAAAATGTGAGCCAGCAAAGACTCAGATTAGCCTGTGCACCCACACAGTCTGATTAGTCTTCACTGATCACATGAGCCTTCTACAGCCTCCAGGCTATCAAAAGAGGGATACACAAGACCCTTGCCATACTGAGTGGATGTACAGGCTGATCTGAGTCTTTGCTGGTCACATAGGTCTTATTGTCACACAGGTTTTGTCATGCGCTGGCTCATATATATGAGCTGTAACCTGAGAAAATGTATCCAGTACCTTCAGACAGCAAAGACTGATCAGTCTGCTCATCCATGCAGTATGATCAGTGCTCTGTAATTAGACAAGGGTACAAGGCTTTTAGATTTTTATTTTACTTCACTGCAGCTGGTGTGAAGTACCTTGTGTGGTGGCTGTAACATGTCTCCTCATACTTCACCATAGTTGAGATTATATTCTTATTTCCTTTGGGATCATTCAGCCCATTATGGTTACTTTCAAAATTAAAAACCACTTAGCCAGTGCTAGTGGAGCATTAACAGCCTCACAAACTACATTGCTACATATGATGAGACTTAATAAAACAGAGTCTCCCGATTCACCTTATTTTGTGTGTTATTTGTTTCCAAAGGCAGCCTTTTAGATCTTTATTCTACATATGATAGTGAAGACACTCACCAAACTGCACAGATGCCCATACTGACCTAATTATTCAATGAGTGCACATCTGAGCATAATTTCCTACATAACTTGAAATACCATATTTGCACATGCTAAGCAGCTCATAGTGGCGTAGCCAGAATGGAATTGTTTTTATGCACTCCCAGGAAAAAATCTTGATAATTTCTCCCTAGTTCCGCTTCCAAAATAGGGGCTACTCTTAAAGGATAGAATTTGCTTGCGTATGTAAAATAGGGGCTACTCTTAAAGGAAAGAATTTGCTCATGTATGTAAAAGTAGGGGCTACTCTTAAAGGAAAGAATTTGCTCACGTATGTAAAATAGAGGCTACTCTTAAAGGAAAGAATTTGCTCACTTATGTAAAATAGGAGCTACTCTTAATGGAAAGAATTTGCTCGCATATGTAAAATAGGGGCTACTCTTAAAGGAAAGAATTTGCTCGTGTATGTAAAATAGGGGCTACTCTTAAAGAAAGAATTTGCTCACGTATGTAAAATAGGGGCTACTCTTAAAGGAAAGAATTTGCTTGCATATGTAAAAGAGGGGCTACTCTTATAGGAAAGAATTTGCTCGCATATGTAAAATAGGGGCTACTCTTAAAGGAAGGAATTTGCTTGCATATGTAAAATAGGGGCTACTCTTAAAGGAAAGAATTTGCTCCGAAAGGGAGCAAATTCTTACCTTCAGGAGTCGTCCCTATTTTGGAAGAAATAAATTTTCTTTTAAGAGTTGTCCTTACAATAAAATAGCAACATATTTTATGTTAGATAATGTCTGTATATTGCTAATAAGATTATTTTTCTTATGTGTAATGTGCATAATGAGTGCTACGCCTATGGGCTCATACTGTTTACACATTCTAAAATGAGGTACTGGAGCTCTAGATAAGGCATTTTATTCAATTAACAAGAGGCCCACGGGCCACAACTCACTCACCTGAGTGAAACTGCCACTGCAGATATGCAGACGGCATGCAACATTTTTCCAATACTCTTATGACAAGGCAATGGCTTAAACAGTTTTTGAAATATCTTGCTTACAAGGTTAAAATGCTGAAATTTTCAAATGTCACACGTAAAACAAGTCACCCCCAATGCCTCCTACCAACTTTCAAGTCAACTGGCATTTTGGTGCAGTAGAAGAAGCGAAAAATAGATTTTCAAGATGACGGCCATCTTGGATTTCCGATCGGAGCGATTATAGCTATTTTTGATCTACAAGTCACCCTGATGCATCCTACTAAGTTTCGAGTCAATTGACTTTTAGGTTTAGGAGAAGAAGCAAAAAATAGATTTTCAAGATGGCTGTCATGGCGGCCATCTTGGATTTCCAGCTATTTTTGATCTACAAGTCATCCGGATGCTTCCTAGCAAGTTTGGAGTCAACTGGCCTTTCGGTTCAGAAGAAGAAGCGAAAAATAGATTTTCAAGATGGCGGCCATGGCGGCCATCTTGGATTTCCGATCGGAAGGATTTTAGCTACTTTTGATCTACAAGTCACCCTGATACTTCCTACCATGTATCGAGTCAATTGGCCCAGGTAAGTAGGAAGAGTAGGCTTTTAAAGCAATTGTTCACGCCACATGACGCACACCGCATGACCCATGATGGACGATGGACATTGAATGACCACAATAGCTCACTATGAGCACTTCATGCTCAGATAAGCTAAAAATCTGAGCAAATTTGGCTCAGTGGCTTCAGAGGAGAAGGCGTCTGAAATTCTCAACAATTTTTTCCATACAAATGTTATGGGGATCATACAAATGCATAGGGAAGCAAACTTGACCTTGCTGTAAAAAGGTCAAATGTCAACATACGACAATTCTTTTAGCAACTTTGGTAGACCGCTCGTCCCTGATGATTTGTGCAAAGATTCAGCCCCAAGGCATTCTTGGTTCTGGAGAAGAAGATTTTTAAAAGTTTTTACCATATATGGTCATGGCGGCCATCTTGGTCAACGGACCGCGGCCATTTTAGCAATTTTTTGTTCCCCCACCCTAAGGAAGCTCCATATGAAATTTGAGCAAAATTGGCTCAGAGGCTTCAGAGGAGAAGTCGTTTGAAATTCTCAACAATTTTCCCATTCAAATGTTTGGGGCTCATTCAAATGCATAGGGAAGTGAACTTGACCTTTCCGTAAAAAGGTCAAACATCAACGTACGACAATTCTTTTAGCAACTTTGGTAGACCTCCCGTCCCCGATGATTCCTGCAAAGATTCAGCCCCAAGGCATCCTCGGTTCTGGAGAAGAAGATTTTTTAAAGGTTTTTTACCATATATGGGCATGGCGGCCATCTTGGTCAACTGATTGCAACCATTTTAGCAATCTTTCGTTCCCCTACCCTAAGGAGGCTCCATATGAAATTTGAGCAAAATTGGCTCAGCGGCTTCAGAGAAGAAGTCGTTTGAAAATGTTAACGGATGGACGGACTCACGGACACACGACGGACGAAAAGTGATCACAATAGCTCATCCTGAGCATAGCTCAGGTGAGCTAAAAAAAAAATGGTATTGATATTTTTCTTATTTCTCCATAAAAATATATGCTGTGGGTACTTATTTAACCCATAAAGTACTGATAATATTGTATACACTGTAAATATTCGGACACCTTCACTCCTCACCATACTTGTTCTAAAAATTAAACAAGAACAATGTACAACCTGCTGTTGTGTCTATGAATTGCTGGATGACTGGCAAACAGTGTAGACCCTGATGAAATGCTGCAGTCTGCAAAGTCTCATTAGGGTCTATAGTTTGCTCAGGGCTGTCTGTCCAAATACTTACAGTAAATCTTATCTTATTTTCTCTGAAAAATGATAAACAAGAGGCCCATAGGCCATGATTCGCTCACCTGAGTAAAAAACAGCCAGTGCATATCTGCAGATGCCATGCAACATTCTTCCAGTATTGCCGCAGCAAGTAGGACACAAATTTGACCCTGCCATAAAAGGTCAAAGTCATCCTAGGATCATTAGAACAATCTTAGTAGACCTTGAATCCGCAATGCTATATACTAAGATCAGTCTCAAAGCTTTCTTGGTTCAGAAGCAATTTTTTACAGTTTTTAATTATTTTTTTTACAATATATGGGCATGGCAGCCATCTTGTTCAATGGGGCAGAACCATTTGAACAAACTGTTAATATCCCTTCGACAGAAGGCCGCATTTGGACTGGTGAAAAGTGGTCAAGGGGTTTCAGAGAAGAAGACATTTAAAGATTACACAACACATGTATACAGCCCAAGGGTAAGGGCAGATAATCCCAAGGGTACAAAATTTTGAAGTTTTACTACTTTAATCATACATGTACATGTAAGTTTCAGCCATTAGTCTTTAATACATTTTGAGAAAATGATTTTTCAACATTTTCCCATACAAATGGGGATGCAAACTTGACCTTGCTGTAAAAGGGTCAACCTACGAACATCAGTTGAACAAATTTGGTAGACCTTGAATCCTCGATGCTGTATACCAAGGTGTTAAAGCTTTCTTAGTTCTTGAGATGAAGATCTTTTAGTGTTTTTACCATATACGGACATGGTGGAAATCTTAATACAAGAATTCCGCAGAAGGCGTCATCGCACCTGCTGGCGCAAAAGTCACAGGAGCCACAATCAGAATGTGGTTATTAAATAAGTTTATTCCATTCTTAGCTGTGCTTACTTGGAAAACTGGGTTGAAAAAAATGTAGACAAAGTGCCTAGTGGGGCACATATATTCCAGGCCAGTCCCATTCCCTCTGATGGCTATATCTTCAGCACTGACTTTTCGTATCATACAGCCCAATGATAATGGAATGTTGACGTAAAATGTGTAAAAGTCACTGGAGCATGAAATATAGGTCAAGGTCACGGGTCAAAGTACCTGCTAATTCAGTACATCAAGGAGAAGCACAATGCAAGGTATGGTGGTTGTAGGCCTCATAGTTGAGGAGTTATCAAACATCAACATAAAATGTGTCAAATATAGGTCAAGGTCACTGGGTCAAGGTACCTGCCAAGCCAGTGCAATGAGGTGAAGTACTATGCAAGGTTTAGTGGCTGTAGGTCTTATATTTGAGGAGATACCGAACATCAATATAAAATGTGTCAAAGTCACTGTGGAGTGCACAATATAGGTCAAGGTCACCAGGTCAAGGTACCTGTCGAGTCAGTACATCGAGAAGAAGTGCTATATAAGGTTTGGTGGTTGAAGGCCTTATAGTTGAGGACATATGGAAGGGTGACGTTAAAGGTGTAAAAGTCAATGGAGCATGAAATATAGGTCAAGGTCACCCAGTCAAGGTACCTGCAGAGTCCGTACATTGAGGAGAAGCACTATGCAAGGTTTGATGGTTGTAGGCCTTATTGTTGAGGAGATATTGAACGTTGACGTAAAATGTGTAAAAAGGCACTGGAGCGCAAAATATAGGTCAAGGTCACCAGGTCAAGATACCTGCCAAGTCAGTACATATAGGAGAAGCACTATGCAAGGTTTGGTGGCTAGAGGTATTACACTTGAGGAGATCTGGAACGTTGACGTAAATTATGTCAAAGTCACTGCAGCCAAAATATAGGTCAAGGTCACCAGGTCAAGGTATCTGCTAAATCAGTACATTGAGGAGAAACACTTTGCAAGGTTTGATGGTTGTAGGCCTTATAGTTGAGGAGATATCGAACGTCGACGCAAAATATGTCAAAGTCACTGGAGTGCAAAATATAGGTCAAGGTCACCGGGTCAAGGTACCTGCCAAGTCTGTACCTCTAGGAGAAGCACTATGCAAGGTTTGGTAGTTGTACACCTTATAGTTGAGAAGATCTGGAACGTCAACGTAAATTGTGTCAAAGTCAATGGAGCGCAAAATATAGGTCAAGGTCACTGGGTCAACATATCTGCCAAGTCAGTAGGTCAGGGAGATGTGTCATGCAAGGTATGATGGTTGTTGTAGAATTGTAGTTGATTAGAATACTAACTTTGACGTAAATGTCGAACTTCGACATAACAGAACTGTTAAGAGACGGACGGACGGACGAACGGATGGACGAATGGAAAAGCGGGCACCTATGTCACAAAGTCAGGAGGTCAGCGAGATATTTCATACAAGGTTTGATGGTTGTTTAGTCTTGTAGTTGATTAGAATACTAACTTTGACATAAATGTCGAACTTCGACATAACAGAACTGTTAAGAGACGGACAGACAGACAGACGAACAGACAGACGAATGGAAAAGTGGGCACCTATGTCGCAAAGTCGGGAGGTCAGGGAGATGTTTCATGCAAGGTCTGATGGTTGTTCAGTCTTGTAGTTGATTAAAATACTAACTTTGACATAAATGTCGAACTTCGACATAAATGTTGACAGACAGACGGACGAATGGACAGACATACAGAAAAGCGGACGCCTATGTTGCAAAGTCAGGAAGTCAGGGAGATGTTTCATGCAAGGTTTGATGGTTGTTTAGTCTTGTAGTTGATAAGAATACTAACTTTGACATAAATGTCGAACGTCGACATAAATGTTGACAGACGGACGGACGGACGGACGGACGGACGGAAAATCGGACGCCTATATCGCACCCTGCTACAAGCAGGTGCGATAAAAAGACCGTGACCATTTGTACAAATTTTCAATCTCCTTTTAACAGAAGCCTCCACAAGAAATTTAAAGAAAATTGGCACTGAGGTTTCAGAGGAGAAGTTGTTCAAAGGTGAGGACAGACGGACGAACAGACTGATGGACGACGGACAGCAAGTGAGCATAATAGTTCATCTTGAGCCTTTGGCTCGGGTGAGCTAAAAAATTAGAATATCTGCAACAATTTTGCTTAGCGCTTTAAGGGTTAAAGCACCTTGTTTAGGCACTTCTAATGAGTATCCACAAATTATATTTTCAAGGAGCAATAGGAAAAATGTTTATCTGGAAATCCCTCTTATCTACATATGTCACAGACCAAATGGGTCGTACCATTTTTACCCTAAGTGTTCAGATACCTCAACTCCTTACCAAACTTGTTCTAAAATTTGAACAAGTACAATTTACTACCTGATGTTGTGTCTAAAAATTGCTGGATGAAGGGCAAACAGTGTAGATCCTAATGAGATGCTGCATCTGGGTCTAAACTGTTTGCTCAGGCCTGTCTGTCCAAATACATATGGTAATTATGGTATGCGATGTGGTTTTGGACATGTGCAACCAGTTTGAAGCCTCAGACCAACTTGCACATGCTTGACTCATCCAACTTGTTCCATTTCCCTGAGGGCAAGTAAGAAATTTAAATGCACTTGTCCTGGGACCAGGGCTTCATAGCTCTACTAAGGAGATGATCCAGATTATGAGATATGTTGTTGTTGTTTTTTTTTTTTTATTTCTCAAAGAAAACATATGTTGTGGGACCTTGTGGGTACTCATTAGAAGTGCCTCACTGAGGCACTTCTAATGAGTACCCACAGCATATGTTCTCTTCAAGAAGTTAGAAAAATGTCAATTTTTGGGCAAGCAAATCTTGGCTGGACAAGTGGATTTTGACCATTTACTTGTCAGTGGACAAGTAATAAAATTTGATAATTCCACAACCCTGTACAATGTTCATTCACACAGTCTGATTTGCCTGAAGGAACCTTGAATCCAAGAAGACTGATCAGACTGTGCAAGGAACAGAGAAGAAGTTTGCATTTATATTTGTGAGAAAGTTTTAATTCACTGAGTACTCATGGAATTGCACAAAACATTTTTGTTGGTTAGTCACTTAGCCAATAACATTTTTTATGGGTTTTTTTTGTTGTGCTTTTTAACAGTAAAACTTCCAGACAAATAGTAACCTGAATCTATTTGGTAATACAATTGTTCAATATTCATGTGCCATTGAAAACTGATGCATGTGTTCCTAGGCCAAGACTCAAATCAGGTAAGGTTTTAGTCTGGGGTTTTAGTAAATAAGCTTACCCTGATGAGATCAACATCATCACTCCGGCAGAGACCCAGTGTGGATGCCACAAACAGCAGCCCTGCAAAACAAATGGCAGAATTAATGGCATTTTCTGCAGAACTTGAGCCAAGAAAATGTATATACCACAAAAAAGCATAACTATTGGGACAGAGGCACATGAACAAATATACAGCCCAAAGCAGATAGTGTAGATCCATATCAGACCACTTTCAGAAGCAGCCTGACCATGGTCTCCACTACTGGCCATTCTGCCCAAACATTTTGCATTTTAGACAGTGGAATCAGTTCATTTTAGGATAATTAAAGAAAATGTTAAAAGGGTCCCCATTCTTAGGATCATATGATACTGATAGCCAAAGTCAAAGCCACAATATGAAGTGTGATATCAAAATTAAGACAAAGCAAAAAAAAAAAAAGAAAACTGCTAATCAGGGCCCAGTTGTTTAAAACTTAAGTTGTTTGCTCATGTGACATTAAAATTTCTATCTTGAAATTTGGCAAATACATTGATATTTTTGCTGACAAAATTTACATTTTTGAATATCAATGTATTTGAAAGTATCTTAGCTATAACAGTTAACAAGTTTGTGATTTACAAGATTGTTAAGCTAACTCTGCTTTGACTGATTGTGTTGGGGTTTAACGACAAGTCAACCCTTGTGTGTCATTTTATGTCGTCTCCCTGAGAAAAGGAGAAGTGTGATAGAAAGGATAGTTGAGGAGATGAATGAGAGGGACAGAGGAGAAAGATGAAAATGAAAGTGAAGAAACAGAAGAAATAAAAAAAAAATCCCCCTTTACCCTTACCTGCTGCAAGGATAGCAGGCCTTGCCCACCTGTAAGCCCTAGTGATGCAAGATACATGATACCTTTGCTTCACCCAACCACCCCTTAACTATGCTTTGAACAACTGATTACCATTCTTCTATACATACAGAGCTCTAGACAAGATGTGGAGCCAGATAAATATTTTTATTTTTACATGTAAATATCAGCTGTGGGTTCTCGTTAGAAGTGTCCTACCAAGGTACTTCTAATAAGTACCATAACATATATTTTCAGAGAAAAATAAGGAAAATACCAATCCTTTTTGGTAGCACAAAAAAGTTCTATTTCTATATTATAGGAAGGAATTTTAGTTTTTGTGGATTTCATTTATGAGCAAATTCCTTCCTTTTAGAGTGGATCCCTTACAGAAGGGGTCTAGTATGCAGGTGAAGAAAATGGAAAGTCCCAGAAGTTATCTCTCTTGTCAAAAATGGTGGAAATTAAACCCCTTAACCCATTTTAATTGGGAAACCTCCAAAAGGCTAATTGGCAAACAGTGCAGACCCAGATCAGATGGTACAGAACATGGCATCTGATCAGGGTCTATACTGTTTGCATTAAGTTCAGAAATTTAACTAACCAGATGCCCCTTATAAAGGAAATGGACCTGTCCAAAGGATTAAAATAGGATTAATGCAGCAATATTAGCTTGGCGCTGCCTCTATGTGACTTAGTTGCCTGGTAGCATTAAAAATCTGATCACTCACTCACTCATATTAGCTCTAGGTAAGGCACTCATTTCAACCAAAAAGTATAGAATTTTTTCTGATTTCTTCATAAAAAACATATGCTGAGGTTACTCAGTGGAATTGTCTCTTGGAGGAAATTCCATACAATGCTACAATTATTTATGCACTTTTTTATTCAGAATTTCACACTTTCCTGGGCTGGCTAAGTCCTCTTAGCAGCTAACCAGAACTTGGGTGCATACTTTTGTCAATAACTGACAATTGTCTTTCTTGAATCAATGGAAGGAGCAAAATGGCATTAGAAATTAATTTCTTTACCAATCTCCAGGGAAGATATGTGGCCAAGCTGGGATTTAAATCCAACCCTGCTGTACATGCCATCAGACAGACTGCGACATGCGAAAATGTGTCTTCGAGCATATGCAGACAGTGAAGACCCAGATCAGCCTGTGCATCTACACAGTCTAATCAGGGCATTCACTGTCCACTAACAAAATCATTGGATGCTACAGAATGTATTAATAAAAAGGAAAGGCCCAGAATATACTCTGCACATGCACAGGCTGATCTGAATCTGCACATTTTGTTCATGTTCGAAGGCTTGTTCTTGCTGGACACATCCCAGATGTGATACCAATTCAATTATTTGTTTCTCTTTTTCTGTAAGTACTACATTAATCCTAAGTACTGGGACAAACAGGCATAGCAAATAGTGCAGACCCAGATCAGATGCAACAGAATGTGGCATCTTATCAGGGTCTACACTATTTGTCACTCATCCAGCAGTTTTAGTCACATCAACAGGTAGTACACCACCTCTTTATTACACGACTGCTGGGATCCAAAGTGAAAACTGTGTTAGCTAAACAACCCTGCTGTATCTAAACAAAAATGTCTAGATTACAGAGAAAAATTGGTCATTTTTCTATATAATCTATACATTTTTGTTTGGATACAACACTTTTGGGGCCCATCTCAAAAGTGTCTTATATCTTCACGGTCTTATAATGAACTGTCTTACAGAGAGGTTCTAGTGCAAAATGGAGGTGTTCAATTTGTTGGGTCAAGTATGGTAAGGGATGAACATATCTCCAGGCCCCGAGATTATAAAACTAATTTCATGCTGAATTCGGCTGAGTATGACATTTGTCCTGCTAACTGAGCATGAAAATTTCTCTGCTAATAAATATGAAAATACCAACTATTGTTGGCATTTTCCTATTTATTAGCAGAGAAAATGTCATGATCAGCTAAGTTGACATGAAAAAAGTTTTCGTAACTTTGGGGCCAGATAAGACACTTTTTTCAACTGGTAAGTATAGACATTTTTCTTATTTCTCCATGGCTGACCATAAAAAAGTGTAGTTTTGCTGTGCTCCTACCGACCCACCAAAATTGGCCCTACCCTATTTTTTTTCTTCTTAAAAAGTCTACTAAAATCTTTTTATCTTAAACTTTATTTTCAGTTGCAGAAAATGTTTTGAAATATTATATTTTTATGGACAGCATTTTGGACCATATACTATTTACAATAAAAGAAAAATTATGCCCATACCTCAAATGTACGAAAACTACGAACAGTTTTCTTCATAAATGAATGGATTCTTTCGTATTTCTGCATAATTTTGTACGGAGATTGCGTATATTCTTGTAGTTTGTTACGAAGGTTTATGGAAATCTGCGTATAAAAGTAGTTGCTTTATTGCCTTGAAACCAAAAAGTTCAGTCATTCATAGAGCTACTCTGAGGCAACATAGCTATACAGCTAGTTCATTAGTGAATTTAAATTATGGATTAGAAATACATATACTTGGTTTTTGTGTTTTACATGTAAATTGGAATGGTCTAAATGATTTAATCCATGGAAATGTGATTGCTGATTTCAGTGGTTCAGACAAGAAGGTTGGTAGTCTCTTTTGATTACATGTATTTCCATAGAATATAAGCAAATTAAAAAGTTGAATTCTAAGTCTTGCACTTTTTATTTTTTCATTCACAATGCATTGATTATGATGCTTTTCTTCAAAAGAACTACTGTAAAATCTTTTTGCTATCACTGTTAACAGATATACAAAACACACATGTAATGCCTTTTTAAGTAGATTCCAATGACTAATAACCTTTTTGTAAATACAAAATGCTTTAATACATAATGAACTTATGATGTTATGCTTCATTTTGTAGTAGAAAAAGCATACTTTATGGAGTCTTCATAATAATTTTGTTACTGCCCTACCTTGAAATCATGGAGGTGCTTGCTATATTCATTCGGAGGCCGGCCCAGGTGGCTCCATTGGATACGCGTCCAACTTGTGATTAGGTTACAGGTTTGAGCCCCATTGGGTCAGCAACATTATTTCATAAAGATTTGATCATGAAGTACATTTTGTGGTCATTCTCTCCCTTCTCCTGTCATGCAAGAAGGGCAGTTGTCAGTTTATGGTGAAAGAATGTGCACACTAATGGTTAACCACTTAGAGGACTAAGCTGCCCAGTAAAAGTGTAGTTGCCATGGATACAAAATGGTATCAATTAAGATATCTAAAAGTAGTTGCTTTATTGCTTTGAAACCAGAAAGTTCAGTCATTTATAGAGCTACTCTGAGGTAATATAACTATAAAGCTAGTTCATTAGTGAATTTAAATTATGGATTAGAAACACATATACTTGGTTTTTGTGTTTTACATGTAAATTGGAATAGTCTAAATGATTAAGTCCATGGAAATGTGATTGCTGATTTCAGTGGTTTGGACAGAAGGTTGGTGGTCTCTTTTGATTACATGAATTTCAATAGAATATAAGCAAATCAAAAAGTTAATTCTAAGTCTTGCACTTTTTATTTTTTCATTCACAATGCATTGATTATGATGCTTTTCTTCAAAAGAACTGCTGTAGAACCGCTGTAAAATCTTTTTGCTATCACTGTTAACAGATACACAAAACACACATGTACATGACTTTTTAAGTAGATTCCAATGACTAATAACCTTTTTGTAAATACAAAATGCTTTAATACAAAATAAACTTACGTTATACTTCATTTTGTAGTAGAAAAAGCATACTTTATGGAGTCTTCATAATAATTTTGTTACTGCCCTACCTTGAAATCCTGGAGGTGCTTGCTATATTCATTCGGAGGCCAGCCTAGGTGGCTCCATTGGATGCGCATCCAATGTGATTAGGTTATAGGTTTGAGCCCCATCAGGTCAGCAACATTATTTCATAGAGATTTGATCATGAAGTACTTTTTATGGTCATTTTCTCCCTTCCGCTGTCATGTAAGAAGGGTAGTTGTCAGTTTCTGGCGAAAGATTGTGCACACTCACTGGTAAACCACAGAGGACTAAGCTGCCCAGTAAAAATGTGGTTAGGTAAAGTGACCTGGCTCTACATGACCCCATTAGATTGACTGGGCCGTAAAACCTCAACACAAACAAATGTTAATTTGGAGACAAAAAGGTAGTCATGCAGAGCTGATTACAAACAAGCAGCGTATTGGGATATTTTCTACAAACCTTTACGCAAGATACTAATAGTAAGTGTGGGTAAGCATGCGGAGCTAGTTATGAACAACTACGCAGTCATGCGGAGATAATTACAAACCAGCAGAGTATTGGGACATTTTCTACAAAACTTTATACAACATACGAATGGTAAGTGTGCGTAAGCATGCGGAGCTAGTTACGAACAATTACGCAGTCATGCTGAGCTGATTACAAACCAGGGAGTATTGGGACATTTTCTATGAATCTTTATGCAAGATACGAATGGTAAGTATGCGTAAATTTCATCCCAATACTCTGCTTGTTAGGAAAGTGCGTAGCTCATTCCGAATGTGATGGTAATCGTAGAGGTTTACACATTCTCGGCTCTGTTTTCCATTTTTTCAGTTAAAAATTATTTCCTAGTAAATGTCCCAATACTCCGCACAATATTTTGTTCATAGTTATGGTATGCATGGTATCCTTCGGAAATTTGAAATACAGGTATCTCATTCAAATAAGCAAAAAAAAAAAAAAAAAGTTGACCTCCCTACCCATTCTAAAATTAATGGGTAGGAGCACAGCACACAAAGAAATTTTAAGGATGGCCTTTGCTATGGATACTCATTAGAAATGCCTTGCTGATACCACCTATTATATCAGCATTATAAGGCAGCACAGTTGATCATGAAATATTTTCTACGGTCATTCTCTCCCTTCCGCTGATTCAAGAAGGGCAGTTGTCAGCTTCTGGGGAAAGAATGTGCACAATACTGGTTAACCGCTTAGAGGACTAAGCCTGCCTAGTAAACGTGTGGTTAGGTAAACTGACCGCGATGGACATGAACTCATTGGGTTGACTGGGCCATAAAACCTCAACACAAACAAACAATAAGGCAGCAGGGGATGTACCAATATTTAGAGTCAATATGGTACATATAATAGTAACTTGTATTGTCATTTACTTACTCTGTATTCTGGAGTCCATCTTTGATTCCACCGAGGCATATTGAGGATCTAGAATATCATTTAATTTTGAGTCATACCTGTTCAAAATAAGAAAGCAAAGAGTACTTATAGCTCAATACAGGATGATAAGTGAGGTCATAAAGCTAAACAAAAAAATGAGTGCTTAGGGTTACCAAACTCCATTTAATATTCCTTTAAAACCTAAGATATTTTTGCGTTTTCTCAAAAAAAAAAAAAAAAAAATCACAATTAAAACCTTTCTGGGACAAAATACAATATTGAAAATATCATATTGTTTACCCTAAATTTTCTGAGAGACAGGTCTAAGCAAACAGTTTAGACCAGATCAACCTGTTCCTAAAGGATCAGTTATCAGTTTGATCAGGGTATACACTATTTTCTGTCAGTACTTTTATGACACATCAGGGTGTAGTCAAAATGTCTTGTTAAAATTTCATGTAAAATGAAAAGTCAAATAAAGTGGATATCATAAATGTCCTAAAATTTCAAATGCTTTATTCCATAGTTTGTTTGTTTGTTGTTGTTGTTGTTTTTTTTTTGCCTAAATTTTGTTTTTTGAAATGTGTTTTACAAAATACTTATTGGGATGGCAAACAGTGTAAACCCTGATCAGAATGCTCCTAGGAGCAGTCTGATTTGGGTTTACACTGTTTGCATATGCCATTTTGACGGAAAAGATGGTGTTTGAACTTTTTAGACAATTACCTGCACACACACACACACACACACACACACACACACACACACACACACACACACACACACAAAGATTTTTGAGAGAAACTAATGTCACAACAATTATCACTTTTGAGTTACATAGGATCAGAAGATGAAATTTACATTCAATTTAATTGTATTATGGGATATGATATAAATTAAGTATGCTGCCTAGATGTGAGAAAATTCTGGCCAGAGCAGGGCTCGAACCCACAACCCTCTCAGCACTAGTGGGATGCTCAACTAACTGAGCAACAGTTTTAACATCTATAAGGCATGAACAATGAAAGTGTGATCAGATCAATGATACATGTGACAGAGGTATATTTAGATTTTTGAGAGAAATTAATGTCACAACAATTATCACTTTTGGGTTACATATTATAAAGTTCTTACCCACATATTTTTTTTCCAACATGTTATCCTAACACAAATTTTCTTTATCTGGATTATAAAGCACTTTAAGACAGATTTATGTAGTAAAACAGTTGCCAGATGTAGCAAACCAATTGGGCAGCTCATTTAATCCATTGTATTCTGGAGACCCCTAAAAGGGTAACTGGCAAACAGTGCAGACCCTGATCAGAATATGGCATCTGATCAGGGTCTCCACTGTTTGCAAATAGTTCAACCATTTTTCTCTAGGAATATCTAGATCACATAGCCTGAGTCATCACATACCCAAAATCAAAATTAGAGTCTTCCAATATATAGTGTGGGGGAGTTCATTCAGTCTACAATGGGTTAAACATGGCAAAATTCTGAAAAAAAAAATACAACTAATAATGTAGTAGACCCCTACATATCACTGCTTTCAGTATATGAACTAGTGCACAAAAAAAACCTACAATAAAACCTGTGTGATCAGCAAAGACTCAGATTATCCTGTACATCCACCCAGTATGGCAAGGGTTCTCATTTATTCCTCTTTGAATAGGCTGGAGGCTGTAAAAGGCACATGTGATTAACAAAGAGTCTGATCAGACTGTGCAGATGTGCAGGCTGATTGAAGGCTCTGCTGGTCGCACAAGTCCTCTTGTAGGTTTTGTCATGCGCTGGCTCATACATTATGGTCACTGAGAATGATGGCATTTACACTTAACAAAATTCGTATTAATAGAATGTCAAGTTTGAATCTAAATTCATATTGGTAACCTTATCTTAGTTCAAGTATTGATGCATTCAGCCATTTAGTGGCAACACTTACGAAAATATAAGAGAAGATACCCAGGAAATGCCACAATCATGAAGAACAGCCTTCCCGAGACACTGAAGGAAGAAGAGATGAGGAACAAATAAGGAAACCACAAATGTCACATATGAAATCACAGACACACCAACAAAGAAGAACTGCAAGAAAGGAACTGAATGGTCAGCAGGAAGTTGTTGTTAAACTGCGTGAAACCTTGCTCATAATTCTTGTAAAACCTTAACAAAAATGTGACATGGTCATCCACAGTGATGGTCCGGTGTCAACAATAGCTCTGCATATGTTTGTACATCTGAAAGAAATTTACCATACTCAACTTAAGGTTTTTCAAATTTATTGGAAAAAGACTTGTAGTAAAATATCTATCAAATTAGGGTTTACTTTAACCCTGGTCATGCTGGATGAATAAAAATGCCACGCCCACTTCCAATTTTCAGCCCATCAGATTACTTGATCCAGGTTGTTGGTAGAAATTCACATACTGAATGACAATTTGACAAAGAGTGCAGATCCAGATCAGTTGGCTTCTGAAGAAGCCAACTGATCTGGATCTACTTTGTTTGCAAAGACAGGGTATATCCGGGTTCAGCAGGACAAGGGTTAAAGAAAGCTCAGCAGAGGACTGCATGAGGGGCATAGTTAATAAAGCTTATGCAATTTTTTTTTCTGATTTTCTTTATAAAAACCTGGTTTTTTTTTTTGTTGTATTTTTTTTCGTGTTGAGGTTTTACAACAAAGTCAAGCCAGTGGGGCCATGTCGAGTGCAGTCAGTTTAACTAACCACTAACCACACGTTTAATGAGCAGGCTTAGTCCTCTAAGGGGTTAAACAGTAGTGTGCACATTCTTTCACCACAGACTGACAACTGCCCTTCTTGAATCAGAGGAAGGGAGAGAATGACTGTAGAAAATATTTCATGATTAACCTCCACGAAAGAATGTTGCCGACCTGGCAGGGGTCGAACCTGCACCCTCCTGATCACCAGTCATATGTGCATCCAACTTAGCTACCAAGGCCGGCATTAGCATGTTGTTGGTACTCATTTGAATTGTTCTGTCTTGTCACCTGAGGCAATTCAATTGAGTACCCACAACATATGATTTTTTAAAGAAGTGGATAAAACTACATGGGCTGTAATTGGAAGATTCAGAAATTGCTTAACTGTGAGCTTATAGGAGTATCATAGCTCCAGATAAGGCACTGTTTTCAACCAAAAAATGTTGTATTTTTCTTATTTCTCCAAGAAAACATATTTTGTGGTACTCAAAAGAAGCCCCTCACTAATGCGCTTCTAATGAGTATCCATAATTACAATATGTGTTGTACCAAGTACTCATTAGAAGTACCTTGCTGAGGACTTTCTAATGAGTACCCACATCATATTTTTTTCATGGAGAAATAAGAAAGATATTTTCTAGATACCCCTCTTATCAGGAGCTATGAATATGTGTGGTAATTTAGTCAAATATGGTACCTCTGAGTACCACATTTATCTGCAGCAAAAGCTTTGTAGACAACTAGACCTTACTTTGAGAAGAGCCACTGTAGCAGTCTAATTCTGGCCTCTCCAGGTTTAAACAACAGTTCTGTGATCCATGAATCTTCAACCCCTTCAGTGTATGGACACCCAAGTTTCTGTAAAAAGAGTCAGCATTATATACCATATTTACCCATTTATTTGGACAGACAGGTCTGATGAAACAATGTAGACCCAGATCAACATAATGTGGCATCTGATCAGTGTCTACACTGTTTCCAATACATCCAGCAATTTTCTGACACATTAACAGGTAGTAAAAAAACTTGTTCGTATGTTAGGACACATATGTATAGTAAAGAGTTAAGGTGTCTAAATACTAAGGGTTACAAACATGCAGTGGTAAATACTTATTTTTACTGATGGGACTTATTTTTGTCCTAGTGAGAACTCTGCCTCACTCCTACTATATGTCTAGTAACTTTCAAGTGTATTGTGTATGTCAAGCAAATACATGTAGCAAATACACTTCAGAATGCTGCTTAAGTTCAAGCTCTGGTGGGGATGGGGATGGGTGCACTCACTATACAAGCATAGGTACAGATGTGCCGGCAAAAGAGGTCTTAATTTCAGGGTCTGTCTGGAACAGGGGTGTGTTTTGTTGTAAAAAATCTATGAAGGGATTCAAATATACCTGTCTGGAAAGGGGTTCATGTCTGTCTGGAAAGGGGATGTAAACTACCTTAGCCTGGAACAGGGATATCATAAACAGTCAGGAGCATAACTTCTAAAGGTTAAAATTTTGAGAAGATTTATAGCTTTGTTAAGTTAAAATTCAACTATAAAGTAACCTCCCTTCCAAAGTGTAAGAGTTAACTTTCCTTTGGCTGAAGGTTTAACTTATTTAGGTTATTTCTGAAATTTGTAATTTTTTTATATTTTAAAAATAACCTAAATAAGTTAAAAAGTATATTTTTTCATTAACTTCAAAGGCACTGCGTAGACATTTCTAGACGATGCATACAAAATTTTATTGCTTGATCATAAACTTATGTCACAGACCTTTCATACAAAATTAACCACTTGCCCATGAAAATTGCTGTAAGTCTACAATCAGAAGGTGAAAAAATGGCACAAATTAAAAAATAACTGAAACAAGTTAAATTCACAAATTGTAGCAAAATTGATAACTCTTTTGAGTTAAAAAAAACAAAAAAACGTATAAGTTATGCTCCTGACTGATAAATGGATTTTGTTAATATGAAGCACCAGAGGTAAATGAAGTCTGGTCTGCATAAATATGCTTCATTCAGTCCCTCAATTCCATTTAATAGCACTATTAGGCACCCCTGATAATTATCAAATAATACAATAGTAATACAATTGTAGTTTTATATTACAATTGTAGTTGGTAAAAACTAAAACATTATACATATCATTTACAAAAATGTACTTACTTAGTTAAACTTGATATTGTGTGATTCTTGTTGTACTTAATATTGATAATATGCAAGTAAATACTTGTTAAGTTAACTGACTGAGCAAATGAGCATATATTGTTTGTCTACAATGGGGTATATGTTTGTCTTAATTTTGTCTCGAAAGGGGTCTTAATCATGAATGGGGTAGGAGTCCAAGGCTCTTGGCAGCACACCCCTACCCTATTTGACAGAAAGTACCCGATCTCCCCCCTCCTCTCAGGAGTTCCGGATATAAGGACGTGGTTATGTGTCAATGGTTGGCAGCCCTAGTTTCTTCCTGGTTGCAGTGGTTTCACATCTCTGGAGTATTTGCAAGTCCCTATACAGCTAAAAGCTACCCGGGCTTTCCTCCACCATCCTCGGACCTAATAATACCCGGACTTGTCACTAACGGAACTGCCAAAATATGTTGTGGCTTGATTTTAGCGCTATTTTACAGCACTATGGTCATTAAAAATGATTTTGGATAAAAACTGAAGTTGTAATAAATTGTTTTTAATAGGATTGGTTGAAAACGTTAAGTCACAATTAATTTGATTGAAGTTATAACATCATTTTGGGCGAATTTTTGATGATTTTCTGCTGAAAGTGCCTTGAATATAATGCTGCAGATGTTAAAGGTAATATATTGACCTATTGCTTTTTGAAAACAAATCTCAGATATTTTGAAAAATAATTGAAATATGAGCATTTAAACTTCATCATACAGAATTATAAAAACTCAGCCACGACAACATATTCCCAATAAATACAATAACTGTACCGTAGTTACTAGTCCAGTGTATATTGGGTCCAAGACCATCAAACTGCCTTCCGAGGTTGTGGCCAGATACAACTGGTTCAGAGTAAAAAAGTAAAAACAAAAAAACAACAACAAAAAAAAAAAAAAAAAAAAAAAAAAAAAAAAATGAAGCGGTTTGGCAGCTCAGTTTTCTAGAAGGTTAGGGTGAACATGTTGGAAATTAATTATAGAACAGGTCAGGTACTTAAATTTAAGAAAAAGTGACACGCCGGGCTATTAGAATATTCATGAAATGTGTTCATAAGTATTTAAAGACAGGGTCTACCTATGTAAATGCAATTTTTGACAAGTCAAAACTTGTCAGTTTACATATTATAACGCGTTTTTAAAACTGTCTGTGAAACCGTCCAAAGATATAATCATCACGATGATTGCTGTCGAATAGTTTGTGCATCTAAATATGATTTCACTGCGTAAAAGACATGTTTTAGATGGAAAAGGCACATACATCTAATTTCTGTTTCAAACTTCTGGACTTTGCCGCCATTGTTGTAATTTGATCTTAGTGATGAAACGATTTTTTGTGATTCCTGATAAGCGCTTCCTAACCATGAATTTACTATAGCATGAATAATCAAAGAAAGCGTTGGGTGAGAAAGGACGATTTATAGATTATTACAGATAATGTCATTTACTCTAAACCTCAGTACTTATTCTTGGCCAATACAATCAAAGCCGCATAGAGGCTAGTGAGGCTTTGTATGAATGAAGTGAGGTGTGTGTGTGTGGGGGGGGGGGGGGGGGGGGGGGGGAGAGAGGGGGGGGGGGGGGGGGGGGGGCGGGGGGCGAGGGGGAATGGGGTCATCAATGCGATATATCCCTATCCCTGGAAGTAAACAAAGTAAACAGACGAATATCCCGGGGGGGGGGGGGGAGGGGGGAGGAAGGGGGGGGGGGGGAAGCGGGGTCATCAATGTCATGTATCCCTGGAAGTAAACAGACGAATATCCCGTATCCCTTTAAATCTTGCAATATCCCTTTTATTAAACTTTAAATATCCATAAAATTACAAAACTGGGTTTCAAATATGCCGTATCCCTGGAAGTAAAATGTCAAATATCCCATATCCCTTGAAGTAAAAAAAGGCAAATATCCTATATCCCTAAAACTCCTATACTAGCCTCTCTAGTACCCCCAAACCCTCTTCGGGCGGGAGGTGGGGGAAGTATAACTTCCTATATATGACATAGTACGGATGTGCGTGCCAAAATGGCCTCCTTTTTCAGCGCTGCCAGGTATATGATAAGCCCCCTTTTTTCAACAAAAAGTATATGCATGACTGACCCGATTTTTCTCGATTCGTATGTGAAAGGCCCCACTGTTCTGACATCCCGGTATATGCGTATATTTTTTCGCTCAGAGATTTTTTGAGGCTGCTTGTTCTCTTGGTATTTGGTTTAAACTGTATTTATTTGACTTTACAGTAGACATATACAATACATGCATTAGACATATATATGTCACAGGATTTGACGGCAAGCACAAGGGCTTATTTGAGTCATCTCCTGGGAACAAACAGCATATGTTGCATCATCTATGAATGGAAGGCAGTGTGGCACAATTAATGAACATGAAAAGAACAAAAAGAAAGAAAGAAAGAAAGGAAAGAAAGAAAGAAAATTTCATATGTACTGGCATGAAGTAACAATTAAACTGATCAGTAAATTCAGCGGAAACACAGAAGATAGATTTAGTATTAGCTCGGACCTAATAATACCCGGACTTGTCACTAACGGAACTGCTAAAATATGTTGTCTTGGCTTGATTTTAGCGCTATTTTACAGCACTAGGTCATTAAAATGATTTTGGATAATAACTTAAGTTGTAATAAATTGTTTTTACTAGGTTTGGTTGAAAAATGTTCAGTCACATTTAATAAAATTGAAGTTATACCATCATTTTGGGTGAATTTCTGATGATTCTGCTAAAAGTGCCGAAAATAGCTAAAATGGGTACCTAGGTTTCTTGTTGAGCTTTACGAAAAATGTTTGATTTTCCTATATAATGCTGAAGTCTTAAAAGTAATATATTGAACTATCGCTTTTTGAAAACAAATCTCAGATATTTGGAGAAATAAATGAAATATGAGCATTTAAACTTCATCATACAAAATTATGAAACCTCAGCCACGACAACATATTTCCAATAAATAAAATACCTGTACCATAGTTACTAGTCCAGTGTATATTGGGTCCAAGGTATTGTAGGAAATTGTAGGAAAATCTAACTTTTCGGAGCAATTCAGAAAACTTATTAACCGTTATAAAAGAACTGGCTATAGCCTGGATATTGTGCGGCAGACTGCATGCCTAGTTGTCAACTCAATCATTGTTGATGGCTATGCTTCACTCTTTAATTGCACGACGGCGGTTCGGGCCTCAGACTCAATGACGGCCTCTTCGTAAAACTTTAACTAGTGGGTTGGGGCTTGACGATATGTCTTTGGCTTGGCCCGCCGTGGTTCAACTATTGGTTTTCATTTACTCTGGCATACAGTAGAATTAGCCATGAGTACTCGTCTTTGTTTATTATAGTGATTAATTTGATTTTTATGTTTTAGCTTTGATGCATTGACTGAGTTGGGAGCCTTTGTGCGAACCGAATTTTTATGTATTTCTGTATTAAGAGTAGCATCGGGACCCAGGGTGGTTGGCTAGCTGTAAAAGTGCTTTAAACCCCCCGGTGGTTTACTCTACTGACCGTTCTAAGGGGGTGGTCCCGGTGTTAGTCTTACTCTTTGTTGCTTTGTGGTTTATTCTATGAGGCGATTTGTTTTATGTCTTACCTTGTGTCATTTTGTTCTTGTGTTTTTCAGTCCTTTTAGCATTGCGATTACCTCGCTTGGGGAAGAGAGAGCTAATCTTAGTGCTTTTCGTACGTTTGTTCGATTTGTGCTTGTTTGGATTTGTCGGTTTCCTCTTCCTCTTGGTGTGTGGGAAGGGCTGCTGTTTGTGATTGTGGCACTCCCTGGACTTTTCTCTTACCTTTTTTTAGTAATAAAACACAAAGCATATATTCAGTTCAAATGCGACAGCTGTAAAAAATTCTTGCGGCAACATGAAAATATTTTGGCTGATTCCCAGTTCCCCAAACATGATCATTTCTAGGGACTACAAAAATCTTCTGGATTTCACTATATACTCTTGCACTTTAAGAAATATCTGTTCGTTCTCCTGAAAGGTTAGATTTTGGCTGCCATAGAGAAAATCTTTAACCGTGTAATTGAAAAGAGGATCCGAGAAATATCTTCTTCGAAAATGAGCGAGCCTAGGACATAAAAGAAAAAGTGATATGCACTTTCAAATCCTCCACACGCACAAGTGGGACTTGGAACGATATTTTTGCGATAGAGGTCGGCGTTTAAGGAGCTACATCCCAATTTCAGACGGCTTGAAAAATTTGGACTATGCGTGTACCAGTGTTATTAATATGAAGGAGGTTTGTTCAGATCCTTGTTTAATCGTGATTTGAATGCAGCCACTGATGGCACATCCTTGACTTCGGCAGGGAGATCGTTCTATGCACGGATTGTTGCCGGGAAAAAAGAATTTAGAAACAAATTGGTATTAGCGCGATAGTTCTGGAAATGATTTGAATTTCTTAGATTGTAAGAGGCCGTGTCTTGCACTAGTGGTGGAAGGAGATTGTTAAGATATACAGGAGTTAGTCCATGGAGGATTTTGAAGAGAATTATGAGTCTGTGCTTTTTTCTCCTGTTTTGGAGAGTCTGCCATCCAAGATCTGTGAATAGTTTGCTCACGCTACACAGTTTAGTAGCACCGGTTATTATTCGAGCGGCCTCGATATGGATTATGTCGAGCTGCCTTTTGGTCACTGTAGGACAATTGTCCCACACCGAATCACAGTATTCTAGCAGAGGCAGCGCATACGCCATATACATTTTTTTTCGAATGGTTTCCTACTTACTCTGAACTTAAGAGCTCGGAGGAGTTTAATCTTGACCAAGCCTTCTGCAGGAGCTAGAAAGCGCAAGTCCTAGGTGCTTGTGACTATTCGTCTCTTGAAGCATTGTTCCGTTCATAAAAAAAGGATGGATGAGGTGGTGAGATAGTTCTCCTCAATATGATCACAGAAAGAGTTTTGTTAGCATTAAAATTGACTTGCCAATCTTCTGCCCACTGAAAAATAGTTTGCATATCAGCATTTAAACACCGAGCCGCTGCGTTTGGACACTCGACAATGATATAAAGACTAGTATCATCTGCAAACAACCGAATAGAGCAACCTATATGTTTAACTATGTCGTTTATATAAAGAAGAAGAAGAAGGGGTCCAAGAATTGATCCTTGGGGAACACCTGCTAAGACTAGATTCCATTCAGAAGCTTGGCCATTAAATACAACAAGCTGCCGCCGTCCAGAGAGAAAACTGACGAACCACTTAAGAACGTTATCTGAACAGCCTATTCCGGACATTTTCATGCAGGAGACCCTTGTGCCAGACTCTGTCGAAAGCCTTACTTATATCACAAAAGACGGCGCGAACTTCTTTACCTTTATCAACGGTTTCACAGAATGTGTGGTAGGTATGTAACAATTGATATGTTGTGGAGTCGCCTTGGACAAAGCCCGATTGAAGAGGAGTTAAGAGCTGATGAGAAGTGACACAGTTATACAAATGTTTATGTACACAACGTTCTATGACTTTGCCTGGTGAGCTCAGGAGAGATATAGATCGGTAATTACTGGGTAAAGACTTTTCGTCTTTCTTATGGATTGGCGAAACGTTGGGGTATAAAAATCAAAGGACAGTATATGAATAGGTCAACATTTCGGACGATCAAGTATATGAATGGGGCTGTATTTTCAAAGGCCAGGTATATGAATGGGATAGGTTTCGAAATACTGGCTCGCTCACCCGTACCACAATTACCACCAAGTACCCCCTACCCCCCCCCCCCCCCCCCCCCCCCTGGAGCCCAAATCACGATCTCTGTAAACTAAACTGGATAAACTGAACTCCTCACATACTTTATCATCACAGAAACACTGGGATTTTTGTTTTGGTGCATAAAAGGCAAATTCAGCAGCAACTTCCAGATATTATTAGTGAACACTCATTGCCTTAGCTAGGTTGTTAATATACGCACACATCAGAATAAAACCCTTGACTTGATGTTCACAAATTGTCTAAGGCCATTTATTGGAGTTAAAGGTATGCCCCCGATCGGGAAATCTGATCATAATATTGTGCACATTGAATATGGCACTAAGATATAAACCATCTAAAGCAGTCCCCGTGTAAGATATTCAAGCGCGTAGATATGAATGGTCCGACTGATCACAGGTACTGTTAAGACATAATTTTCTTTTCAAGGACTTCACAATATGCCAGTAAATGACATGTGGGTCAAGTTTTAGATAGCGTTTCTGGCTGCGGTGGAAAGGTACATACCCTCAAAAATGACCAAGACAAAATACAGTTTACCATGGAGCAATATGTACATCAAGAAATCGATTAAAAAAGAATACTCGAACGACTCCATCTTCGTGATCGCAAACAAAAGTAGCATAATGACAATGAAATTAGGCACTATCTAGACCCGTCTAAACACGTCATACATATGTAGCCCATTTTCGGCCGATTGCGTTGATTGGCTGAGGCAGGTCCGGTTGGCCAGAGACAAAAGAGAGCGCGCATATTCATTTATCTTTTTTTCAGTACGATGTAAATTCGGTTAGCTTTCATTCCGTTTAGCTTCTGATTTTGGAATTTGGACTCTGAAAAATATTTGGATTAATTTATATGCGAAGTAAACAGCTAGATTTTAATCCAATAAGATATTTATGGCAAACTCTATGTTCCGGCTTTATTGAGCGTCAGTCAAAACTCGGGAATTGATGCTGAGTCAGCCCATTGTTTATGCAAGGCGCCATGTTGTCCAAAGTTTTTTTCTGTGTGTGTGTTTCTCAGGTATAACTTCACATTTGTAGGGACCTTTTTAAATGCTACGTGTTATCTATACGGGTGCTTTGCACGCGGACCATTCGGGACCGCTTTGCTTTGCACATATAAGAAGTTCAGAGCACACATACAGTACAGCTCAGGTGGTTTTTCAAAATCCTTCGAGTGGGAAGGATTAAATTTTAGCATCCCACGGTGGTTTCACCCGGGCCGGTGGATCCGCTGCGTTCCCGCGGAAAAAATCGCCTGATAAAATTACTTTCGAACAGGTAAAATTCGATGCGATTATGACAGGCAACTGAAACATCCGCGGGGGCCACGCGGTGTTTCCGCGATGAAGTGAGAAAGCTGTTTCCAAAGGGGCGTGGCTAAGGCCAGTCGTACTTTTTCGGCATGTACGGTTGAATAGGACCAAACTGCCGACCTGATCAAATCAGTCTTTTCAACTCAATGTGTGACAGCAATTAACAAATTTTGATTGTAAGCATTCCCATTCACCATGAGCGTACAGAATTGTTGGTATCTACCTACACAAAACGTACCGCAAATTTGGTGCATAAATTGCAATATTCGTACGTCCTGCTTGAGTCAGTTTTCGCTCATCAGCATCCTTTTGAATATTAATGAAGCATCAAAACACTGCGATTGCCGACGGACAATAACGAATGCGTATGGCCAGTGCATAGAAACGGATGAGTTTTCCAAATTGCCACATTCCGATCCCCCAAAATTAGGTTTATTTCCTTGTTCTCTTGAAATATTAACCAATGCTGCCCTGTTCCTTGAAATATATTTGGGTGTTCCCTTTGTCCACAGAAAACCCCGGTAGCCCCATTCACTGTTCGAGAAGGTAACATGGACCGCAACAAAGCTCCATATGAAAAAGTACCGGATTCTGTGGCTTAGTTTGGTCCGGCCAACAAGTGGGCACGGCATGGTCATTTTTACTTAATGTGCCGTAAAAAACAAAACAAACACTCAAAAATCACAAAGAGAATCAAACATCTGCCCCGAATCCACGAATTACGTATTTATGTTTGGTATTCCTGTAACTGCCTTTTCCCATGCAACAACCGCACGCGCTCAATATAAATGACGTACTGTGGAAAAAGACCGGGAAATTCTCACTCGCGTGCACCAACCGCACGTGTCAATATAAATTTACTTAAAGGGGCGCTTCTGCTATCAAAGAGGCATTGAATCAATAAGACAGCCCATGCAAAAAGGGTGTCTGTCATACAAAAAACACACTTTACGAACACAAGGGGCCACAGAAGCTAATGACAATTCAAATGAGTGAGTGAGTTTTTTAACGTCCCACTAACAGCTAGGTCATACGGAGGTGTGGACCTTGGTTTAAAGTCCCATATGAAAGAAGCCTGGGATCGAACTCATGACCCCTGGGTGACAAGGCGCGCAGCTTTACCACTACACCACCGAGGCACCCTTTCCCAATATTTCAACCCGTTAAATATCTAATAAAAGGGCTGCACCACTGCACTAACATCAAACAAGTACCATAACTCTGTTAATAAATTAATTAAGTTTCAAGAAAATATCGCAAACAGTTTTCAAGTTACAGACCGGACACAAATATATTACAGAAATCACTAAAATAGTTCCGGTGTTCAAAGGGCCATAACTCCAAAAGTAGGCTCTATCGTCAAGGTATATGAAAGAAAAGAAGGGCAGTTGTCAGTTTCTGCTGAAATGATTAATAGCTTATGAATAAGCCCGCCCCGGAAAAGCGTGCGGGCTCGACAAGACAAAAATAGTATTGACTGGGCAGTTTAAATCCAGTTCAAACAAAAATTACGTCGGTACAAAGTTCTCATGTCTGAAGTATGATTTACAATGTACGAACTTTGAACCGGATAAAACCTACAATACTACAATGTACGTGCGACCAGCAAAGACTCAGGTTAGTCTGTGCAATGACCCATTAGATAAAGCAAGCTTCTTGCATACTGTACGATCAGCGAAGGGTCTGAACAGAATGTGCTGTTGCAGCCGCACTGTTTATTCTGCTTTGAACAGCCCGGCTATCGATGGTAAATACGATCAGCGAATGCTCTTATCAGAATGTGCAGGCGCGTACTGACCCGAGGCTTCGCTCGTCGCACAAGACGTTTTGTTACACCCAGTAATCATAGGGGGTACTTACGATTAGCGAAGGCTCTGATCAGACTACTGCTGATGTGCAGTCTCAGAGTGTGCAGGCTGATCCGTCTCTTCGTACAAGTTTTATTGTAGGTTTTGCCATGCACAGACTCATGCGCGAGTTGTTTGTGCAAACCTTAACGCGAAGCACCCTGGGTACAATTTTCAGCAGACGACATTTTGAAATATTTTTCTCATTCTTCCAAGAGAACAGGATTTGCACTTCATGCAAATTGCCTCCACTGCATGAAATGTCAAATCCTGTTTTCTTGGTAATGAAAAGAAAAAAAAAAGAAAAAGAAAAACGAATTCAATCTGTCGTCTGCTGAATTATCCCAGAGAGCCCATTTTGAAGACGCTTTCCCGCGATGCGCTAGGTTTATACAATGCGTCTCTTTTACTCGTTAAATATATTACGGTCTTGGTTTTGCATATCGCATATTGAAGCCACAAAAACAGAACACTTTACATGGAAACGAAAGTTCTGAAGATTGCTGTATAAGCCAATAAATATAATGTTATTAATGTATTATACTGTAAGAGAATAACGTAACATAGTATTCATTTGTACCCTGATAAAAGCGGGGTAAGGTACTCACACTGCAGGTTTTTACTGTTTTAAGGGAGCTAACTGTAACTGACTTAAAAGGGAGTTAACTGCAATTGCTTTACGAGCCTGATCTGTGCGAAATGGAATGGGGAAGAGCATTTTTGATGAATCGCGCCAATACAGAGGGGGCATGCTTATACAATAAGTGGTTAACCAGTACACTGAACACCCTTCCGCCAGAAACTTGTAACTGCCAATCTTGAAGCAGTGGAAGGAGCGAATGACCGTAGCAAATACATGTGTTTCATGATAAATCGCTCAACTTCTGTGAGGATCGAATGCACGATCCTGACCATCGGAGATTAATATGTCCGCCTTCGAGGCATTATTCGTGTTTTTTTTTTTGGGACGATGCTCGTTGATCTCCAAATAAAAGCCTCTAAGATAGCAGAAGCGCCCCTTTAAGTACCCGGGTACAAGGTAAGAAATAAACAAACAGAAATACCTTATTTTTTATTTCTTGTTTTATTCATTAATTCTTTTTTTTTCCTTTTTGTTTTTAATCTCTAGGTAGAAATATTTCTGTATTTATTCAGCGGCAAATCAGCCGAATGATGCGTAAGCAAAATAAAGGTTCCGATTTCCTCCCCTTGCAAACTCGGATAATTCGGAGCTGTCAATCATTCTGACGTCACTAATCTTTCATTGCGAGCTCGCCAGGACAAACTTTTGCCCACCGCGGAGTTCTACTGGTAAGTGGGTGGTATTGCGGAGGGAACTCGGCGGAAACGCGGTGGACGAAAAATCCGTCGCGGAGGGAATTGGAGTGGGGTATCGGGAAGATCCGCGGTGGGCTAAAAAATCAGCCCCACCGGTTCGGGGGCGGGGCGGGGGGGGGGGGATTTTGAAAAAAAAAAAAAACAACACCTGAGCTGTACTGTACAGTAGATGCTGAGAGATGCTAATTGG
Source organism: Anodontia alba (assembly GCA_964016985.1). Taxonomy (NCBI): domain Eukaryota; kingdom Metazoa; phylum Mollusca; class Bivalvia; order Lucinida; family Lucinidae; genus Anodontia; species Anodontia alba. The sequence goes on along the minus strand of OZ024828.1, from coordinate 49,353,384 downwards.
GAATATGTTTCCAATATATTTACTCTAACTGGGCCGCGCCATGCGAAACGTGTCTTTGGGCTTATGCGGGCAGCGAAGGCCCAGCTCAGCCTGCGCATCCACACATCCAATCATTGGACACTATAGAATGTATCAATGGAGAGCAAATGCCGGAATGAGACTTTGCGCATGCGTGGGATGAACCTGAATCTGGTGCATTTTGCATACTCGAAGACATATTTTCGCTTGGCGCGGCCCAACTGATAATGAGGTTGATTCATCTTTTCTATACTTGTGTTTGTCGGAAAATAGCTATTGCAGCTAATGTTACTTGTTGTATATATCCGACGTAAAATACAGTTTCTTGTATCTTGTATTGCATTTATCTGGCTGAAATCTCACATCCCATTTTCTTGCCCAACATCCTAACCTATCTATATCGATCCTTCTGAAGTTTCAATAAGTCTAAGTATCTCTAATTTCATGAAAGCAAACACAGTCACCTGCGAAAAGTCTTATTTCTGAGTCAATATCTGTGGAAATATCATTAATGTACAGAGAGAACAACAATGGACCAAGAACAGTCCCTTGTGAGACAACTGGCAAAACTGGAGCTCACTCCACTCAAAGTTTCACCGTTTATAACAGCTCACTGTGTTCTATAACAAAGAAAGGAATCAGTCCACCTGAGTGTCTTTCCGCCAGTGCCATAACCAAATAATTTACTTTTAAGGAGTTCATGAGGGCGTGTCAAAGGCATCATCGAAGTCCAGAATAAATGTGTCAATCTGTCCTCATTTGTCCAAAGTTTTTACCCAGTCAATTATAACAGTGGTCAGTTGAGTTTCACAACTGTGATTTTTCCAAAATGCATGTTGCCTGTCTGACAAAACATGGTATTCATCCAAGTGGAAGCCATGATGTTTGAGCACACTATGTGTTCAAGCAACTTACATGGTACGCATTCAGGGACACAGGGCGATAATTGCAAGCAAAAGCCCTATCCACCTTCTTAAAGAGGGGACAAATGTTTGCACGAAGCCATTCCTTGAGATTTCACCCATGTCAAGACATTGTTGAAACAAATGTGCAAATACTGGACCTAATTAATTTGCTCGTTCCTTTAGAACTATAGGATGAAGCTCATCAGGTTCCTGAGGCTTTAGAAGAATTCAAGCCTTTGAGTCACTTAATCACTCCCTCTGAAGACACTTGGCACCACAATACTATTCATGAAAGGGGCAGATCTTCTGGTTAACGGAACCTCATTGTACTCGGTTTTATTGACCGCATCGTTGAATTGACCAATGGTTCCTCTGCCCTTTCAGAGTCTGATTATGCATTTCCTCCCCTTTTTATACCCCGCCACATGGTAGTGGCGGGGAATTATGGTATCACATTGGCTGTCCGTGTGTCCGTCCATCATACGTCCGTATTTTCGTTTCCGGACGATAACTTGAGTAAATGTCAATGGATTTTCACCAAACTTGGTGTGTGCATTGATATTGTGGAGATCTGGTTTGGGATTGTTAATGGGCATATTTCGTCAATTGTTGACAGAGTTATCTGCCCGCGACAGGTCCGTATTTTCATTTTTGGATGATAATATTAGTAAATATCAATGGATTTTCCCCAAACTTGGTATGTGCATTGATATTGTAGAGATCCGGTTTGGGATTGCTGATGGGCAAATTTCATCAATTTTTGACAGTGTTATCTGCCCGGGACACGTCCGTATTTTCATTTCTAACTTTAGATAATATCATGGATTTTCACCAAACTTTGTATGTGCATTGATATTGTGGACATCTGCTTTAGGATTGCTAATGGACGAATTTTATCCATTTTTGACAGAGTTATCTACCCGCAATACATCCGTATTTTACTTCTAGGACAATAACTTGAGTAAATCTCAATGGACTTTCACCAAATTTGATATGTGCATTGATATTGTGGAGATCTGCTTTGGGATTGCTCATTGGCAAATTTCATCAAATGTTTATATAGTTATCTGCCCATGACATGATAATAGCGGGGTATTATTGTTTCATGTTTTATTTAAGGGATCAAATACCTTGCCTGTCTTTTTTTTTGACTATGTATCTGTAGAAGTCTCTGGGGTGTTGTCTTTACATCACCTTCCAAGTTATTCGCATATAAATCATGCTGCTTTTTAATGTCAGCCTTTACGAAGGTCATGCAAAAAGTTCTGTCACTAATAGGCTTCCTTGGTTTTATCCCAGGTATATTTTAAAATGCTTCTCTGCACTTGAATGGTGTGTTCAATAACTAACGATACCCGTTTATTTCGTTCAAATTGCTTTCCAAATGACCGAGTTATTTTAAATTGAAATAGATGCAGACATATACACTGACCAATTTACTTGTTACAATAAGAAACGACCAAGCAAAGGATGGTCAGGAGTCCACCTTTTACATGACAACGCCTCTTCTCATAAGTGTGAGGTTGTTAAGTCTTTTTTGGCTTCTGAAAAGGTGAAAGTTTTAAACCATCCACCTTATTCACCTGACCTGAGTCCCTGTGACTTCTTTTTATTTCCAAGGCTTAAGAAAATGCTTTTTGGAAATAAGTATACGTCTAGAAGTTCTCTTGGCAGCACTACTTATCAGTGTCTCTATGAGATACCAAAAGAAGACTATTTATCTGCTTTTCGCGACTAGGTAAAAAGGTTACAAAAATGTGTTTCAGTAAAGGGGGATACTTTGAAGGTTTGCAATAAAAATATGTTTGATAAAACGTAGCACTGAAGTAATCCAAACCGAGTGATAAAACTTTTTGCAGGACCCTCGTATTTCCCTTCTCAAAATTTCAAAGTTAGTCCAAAGTTTACCATTAACTGTCCTCTTAGCCCTAGCATGAATTTTATTTCTTCTGCAAATCTTTCTTCTTATCTCTGAAGTGATCCAAGGAATCCAACAGACAGAACTAATAGTTTTTGAGAGGATATGCTTATCAACTGAATCTTGTATGAATGAAATTATTAAACTAAAGTTCTCCTATACTGATCGAGCATCTGAGTGGCCATTGAAGTACTTCTCCTTTGCATATCTTAACAAATTCTTCCTCATAGTTTTAAAGTCACCTTTCTGAATGAATATACACCTTCCTATGAGGTTTCTTTATATGTGGAATGAAGATTCTTAAAAAATTCTGAAACAATGTCTTGATCACTAAGTTTGTCTGGAGAGTGAATATCTTAAAACTGACACAGTAAAGAGGTAAGAATTAAATCCAAGGTGTTTTTATCACAAGTAAGAAAGTGTATCATTTGCTTTGAGCCATGACATAATGTCAAGTAATATTTGTCCTTCGGACTGACTTAGCATGGTACCAGATTTGCTAAGCCAAGCAGGCCAGACTTTCTCTGAAGTTGCAGTCACCTAGTACATGGACTGATGGAAGTTTTTACCCTTATGCAGAGACTTTAAATGATCAAGCTAATCTTGAAACAATTGGAAGTCTTTGACAGTCCCATTTGGCTGTTGATACCAACTTACTACATAGTGAGAAATTTGTTTGCGAATATTTTTACCCAAACTGATTCCAATTCCATGATTGGCATTTATGTCTCTATGAATGAGTAGCATCACCCCACTACCATGAGTATTCCTATCTTTTCTGTACACACTGTACATACAAATTTCTGGGAACAGTTCAGAAGTTGTAATTGTGCTGTCAATCTTTGTTTCTTGAATAGCCACAACATGTGGTTGGTGAGCATCTAGAAAAGCCAAATGTTCCAGTATCTTGCCTCTGATACCATTGATATTTATACTGCAAAATTTCAACCCTTTAACAAAACTGGGCTTAGTTGTGTCAGGGGTTGGGGATTTATATCTCCTGCCTGAGAAGAAGATTTTGAAAGGTTTTTACCATACAGGATTGTGGCGGCCATCTTGGTCATGTGACCTAGACCTTATGAACAAACATTTGTTCCCCCATCCCAAGGATGTGCCACATATAATTTGGTTTCTTTCATCCCAGCAGTTTCCGAGCAGATATCTTTTGAAAGAAGTTAACAAGACTAAATCTGAGCCATCCAGGACAAAGGTCAGTAAATGACCTTGAACTTTGGTATCTATAAAAGTTCATTTAGCTGACTGCATAAATCAACTTTTATGTCATAGGCTAAAATAGAATCAGAAAAATTCACTGTTTGCCTTTTTTCCCAAACAAAAGCCTAACCCTTAAAACGCCAAGAAAACTTGCATCTGAAAATGTCCTCTGTTTATGTTGTCTACTGAATATTCTTGCAAACTTTTCAAACCTCAAACAGTGTGGACCCTGATCAGACTGCTCCTAGAGGAGCAGTCTGATCTGGGTCCACACTGTTTGCAAAAATGACTTTTAAAATCACAAGCAGATGGCATAGCAGACGACAATTGTTGTGATTGGCAGTTTAAGGGCTAAGTGACCAAATCTGACCTTGCCATAAAACAGGTTAAAGTAAATCCTCAGAGGTCATCAGCCATTCAGTTCCTGAGAAGATTTTAAAGGGTTTTTACCACAGTATGTGACCCAGACCTTACAAACAAACTTTTGTTCCCATACCCCATGGAGGCTCCACATGTAATTTGGTTTCAGTCAGCCCAGCAGTTTCAGAGATGTGGTTTGAAAATGTTGAGGACGCAAATGATACAGACGCTGACGCAGACAAAGATGAACGACAGACCACTGTCTATCCTATGAGGTCCCCTGGAGCCATCAGCTCTGGTGAGCTAAAAAAAGATTGATATTGTCTGCTAAATTTTCATAAGCGGCACCTGTATGAAATTTCAGAACCCAAGCATAAATACTTCAACAGTGATTAAGCATCCCAAAAAACATGAAGAAAACTTGCAAAGCTGGAAAAAGACCAAAAGCTAATTGGGTCATTTTCATATCATACCAAACCAGTGCATCAAATATGAAGACTCTAGATCAAATACTTTTCGAGAGATTTTGCTCACAAAGCAGAAAGTGTGAATGAAAAAAACAAGAGGACCAACAAGGCCCTGTATTGCTCATCTGATTACCAGACAAGCTAAAAAGGAAAAGGGACAGATGTGACAGACAGAATTTGAAGAAAAACAACAGAGTATCATTATAAAATATAAATATATTATTTTTCTTCTTCTTTTTCTTGGCATACCATATTTACCTTTAGTATTTGGACAGACAGACCTGAGCAACAGTGTAGACCCAGATCAAGTGCCACAGAAAATGACATCTGAATAGGCCCTACACTGTCTGCCACTCAGAGAACAATTTTAAGAAATACAAATAGGTAGACAATGATTTGGTGTTTTACATCCCTTTCAACATTATATGACATATTGAGACAATGGAAGGATGATAATGAAAGGCACTGTGCAACGAAAGATTGTCCAGTCACAAGCTGAATTGTACCTCCAGTCATATTGAGATGATGGAAGAATGATAATGAAAGGCTCTGTGCAATGAAGCACCAAATGTCATGAATTGTTCAAATTTTAGGATAAGTATAGTATTGAGGAGTTAAGGTGTCTGAATACTTAGAATAAATACAGTACCTGAAGCTTTAACCTTTAGCACTCTCTGGGCATATTTAGCAGACAACAAACTGATTTTCTTATTTTTCCCAGAAATTAGGTTTTGACATATGCAAATTGTCTCCTTAAATAGGTTTTGTTATATCATGCAGACTGTCTCCTAAGGAGACAATTTGCATGATATGTCGAAACCTATTTTCTGGGAAAAATAAAATTTTCCAAGAAAATAATAGGTCTTGATATATCACGCAAGTTTTCTCCTATTTAGGAGACAATTTGCATAATATGTCAAAACTAATTTGCATGATTATTATATCAAAACCTATTTTCTGGGATATATTTCAAAATGTTAACTGAATATGTATGCCTTAGACTATTATGTCATCAAAGAATTAAAAATTAAGAAATTGTTCAAGAAACGTATCATAATTATTAAATATGCAGCGCTATTGTCCTTAAGCACTCCCGAGAATGGATTGAAAGCAAAGATTTTTTTACTTATAGTTACAGCACATATATATTTACAGGAATACAGGAAAAGATTGGAGCATATATGACAAGTATGGTGATGTTGTTCAAGTACAGGTGTCTGGGCTCTTAAAGACTGAGAACCTGAGGTGAATGTAATTTTTAATATTTTGCACCTTTAAGTTTTTATTTGGTCTGCGCCATGCAAAAAGGTCTTCTGTCATATGCAGACAGCAAAGACCAAGATCAGACTGCACAGTCTGATTAGGCCCTTCACTGTCCACCTACAGAATCATTTGACACTACTGAATGTATCAATGGAGAGCAAATACCCGGATGAGACTTTTCCCTTGCGCAGAGCAAACCTGAATCTGCAAATGTCGTGCACTTTTGAAGTTACCTTTTCACTTAAAGTGGCCCATTTATTATTTTCAAAAAGTTAGCAATAAATTTCATTCATAATAGAGTCACTTCTGCAACTGACTGAAAATACCTCAAGATATCTGTCAAAGTACCACCAAAGTATCCTGCTTACATGCCTGTATTTTTTACAATATTATTGAAATGTGATCGCAGATTTCTAACATTACTGATCAAAACAAAAGAAGGTGCCTTTAGGAGTATACAGACAGAAAAGTCAGAAATGCTGTAAAACCATGCAGTCTGTTCCAGGTCTGTGATTGTGGTTTTTCCTGGACATCTTGTACACTACTTTGCTGTCCACTTAAATATCATTTTTTAATGTAGATTACAACAATATACAACACTAGAGTCTTTGCGTGGGAGCATAGGATAATCTTGGACTTTACTGTTCACACATGCCCCTAACACGGCTCGAATGACATAAATTCTTTTTAACATGGTCTATTTT